>OX336371.1:61316312-61916312 GCA_946902895.1 Fragum fragum | reverse complement strand
AGACGGTTAGTTGTTACGGGGGATAGTGCAAGGATACAGGACGAAACTGCTGAGAGCTCCGCCTGGTTCTTTAACGTGCTCGATGGATAGCATCGTCACACGGGGCCTCGGTTTAACGTCTCATCCGAAAGACAATTAGTTGATTTAGTTGATATGATCAGCCCAGGGCTCGAACCCGTGATCTTGAGGTTTGAAGTCAAGTGCTCTACCAACTGAGCTAATCGGGCTGACAATTTTGATCATTCACCAAGCAGCACTCAGCTCTATTGGCAAATCGCTTGCCCCGCCCACTTACTGCGCCCACACCCATTGACTCCAGCAGGAAGTCCCGTTTCGAATTCAGACGGCGTTATGTTCAGAAATTTATGGCCAGTAGCATGTAACAAAAAAGTAGAATAAGCTGTAGTTACGACGTTTACGTTGCCAAACCAACAAAAAAGCTTAACAAAATGGTTGCTAATGTTGGAGTTAAAAACTTATTTCTGGTCTTAAAGAACGATTTTATTGGTCGCCTTGTTATTTGATTGACAGGCGCGATTGGTCAATCATTACGGTAACGAAAATGAACGTGAAAATATCCTTACTGGGATCCATACTCCGTATTTTACAATAAGATAGGTTGGGCCCAGTCAAACTGGGGTGACTTAAAGATTGCCTTAAGTATATTATGTCTTACTTGAGAAAGAAGTTTCGACTGCGAATTCCAACTTTACAGAAAAAGAGGGATGTTCTGAATTGCAATCCGGCTGACTGGACACTTTTAAGTCGGAAACTGATCTATGCGAGAATTATAGTCCGCGGGCGATACAGGGCCAAGTCGAAAGGACCTATGTATTTCAAAGTTCAGAGGTCTTGTTCGTAGATTAACCTTTTCCAATACAATCTTCGATTTTTGCGTTTCTGTGACATTATACTTGAGAAAATATTATGGAAATGAAGAAATTGTTTATTTCAATCAATTTCCTCATTATCTACAACGTTTTATACCACCAAAAGACGAAGATTTTAAGATTTCATTAATTTGAAATTGTCATCTGTAACTTTTTTACAGTTTGGATAAGTCTAAAATTTGTTTGTGTGATGATGGGTAGTAAATGATTTGATATCCAAATATATGATATTCAATTGATCAATCGCGGCTGTCAATCAATTAATATATCGACCAATCAAATTATTCATTCAGCCCGGTATTGGGATTTAAACTCCAAACATTGGCCGCCATTTGTGTGAAACATTTTTGCTTTTTTAGCGACTTAAACGTCGTAACTACAGCTTATTCAAGCTGTAGCTACGACGTTTAGGTCGCAAACCAACTACATGTATTCTACTTTTTTGTTACATACTACTGACCATAATTTTTATACGCCCGTCGAAGACGGGACGTATTATGGGATCACCCGTGGTGTCCGGGCGTCCGGGCGTCCGGGTGTCCAGGTGTCCGGGCGTCCGGTCGTCCGGGCGTCCGGTTGTCCAGGCGGTGTCCACTTCTTTGTCCGGAGCATAACTCTGTCACCGTAAGTCCGGTTGACTTTAAACTTGGCAGTTATATTCTTCTCATCAATACGGAGTGCAGTGCGCAATAACCATAACTCTACCTG
Source organism: Fragum fragum (assembly GCA_946902895.1). Classification (NCBI taxonomy): domain Eukaryota; kingdom Metazoa; phylum Mollusca; class Bivalvia; order Cardiida; family Cardiidae; genus Fragum; species Fragum fragum. The sequence goes on along the minus strand of OX336371.1, from coordinate 61,914,714 downwards.
GCCTATTTTTTGAGTTATTGCCCTTTGTTGTTTTTCATACATGAATCTTGTCCGGAGTATATCTCTGAAAGTATTATAGCTAGGATCACGAAACTTCATGGGTGTATAGATTTCACCAAGTTGGAGTGCAGTGCACAAGAACCATAACTCTACCTGGCCTATTTTTTGAGTTATTGCCCTTTGTTGTTTTTCATACTTGAATCTTGTCCGGAATATATCTCTAAAAGTATTATAGCGATAATCATGAAATTTCATGGATAGATAGATCTCAACAAGTAGGAGTGCAGTGTACAAGAACCATAACTCTACCAAGCCTATTTTTGAGTTATTGCCCTTTGTTGTTTTTCATACTTGAATCTTGTCCGGAGTATATCTCTAAAAGTATCATAGCTAGGATCATGAAACTTCATGGGTGTATAGATCCCACCAAGGGGGAGTGCAGTGCACAAAAACCATAACTCTACCTGGCCTATTTTTTGAGTTATTGCCCTTTGTTGTTTTTCATACATGAATCTTGTCCGGAGTATATCTCTTAAAGTATAATAGCTAGAATCATGAAATTTCATGGATGGATAAAGCTCACCAAGTGGGAGTGCAGTGTACAAGAACCATAACTCTACCAAATCTATTTTTTGAGTTATTGCCCTTTGTTGTTTTTCATACTTGAATCTTGTCCGGAGTATATCTCTAAAATTATAATAGCTAGAACCATGAATTTTATGGATGGATAGAGCTCACCAAGTTGGAGTGCAGTATACAAGAACCATAACTCTACCTAGCCTATTTTTTGAGTTATTGCCATTTGTTGTTTTTCAGACTTGAATCTTGTCCGGAGTATATCTCTAAAATTATAATAGCTAGAACCATGAAATTTAATGGATGGATAGAGCTCACCAAGGGGGAGTGCAGTGTACAAGAACAATAACTCTACCTAGCCTATTTTTCAGTTATTGCCCTTTGTTGTTTTTCATACTTGAATCTTGTCCGGAGTATATCTCTAAAAGTATTATAGCTAGGATCATGAAACTTCATGGGTGTATAGATCTCACCACGGGGGAGTGCAGTGCAAAAGAACCATAACTCTACCTGGCCTATTTTTTGAGTTATTGCCCTTTTTTGTTTTCATACTTGAATCTTATCCAGAGTATATCTCTAAAAGTATAATGGCTAAAATCATGAAATTCCATGGATGGATAGACCTCACCAAGGGGGAGTGCAGTGCATAAGAACCATAACTCTACCTAGCCTATTTTTTGAGTAGTTGCCCTTTGTTGTTTTTCATACTTGAATCTTGTCCGGAGTATATCTCTAAAAGTATTATAGCTAGAATCATGAAACTTCATGAATGGATAGATCTCACTAAGGGGGAGTGCAGTGTACAAGAACCATAACTGTACCTAGCGTATATTTTGAGTTATTGCCCTTTGTTGTTTTTCATACTTTGTTTGACAAAAAAAATTCATTCAAAATAACCTCAGTTCTATTCAAATCCCCAGTTAATATTGAGCAGTGTGACGGGCGTATCTTGTGACAATTTGGCACCTTGTTGCATGATGGCGCCGTTTAAAATCGAAGCGGGACTATGGCTTAGCCAAAAATGGCTTGGTATCAACTGAAACAATGTAAAAAGGACAGCCTGAGAGAGAGTGGGTGAGAGAGAGAGAGAGAGAGAGAGAGAGAGAGAGAGAGAGAGAGAGAGAGAGAGAGAGAGAGAGAGAGAGAGAGTCAGATTCAGAAATGGCATCGTAACTTCACCTTGATGATAATAAAATTGAACTACAATATAACATGATTACGAGGTTTTATGAGCCAGGTGAACATTTTTAGCTCACCTGAACACAAAGCCGACGGTACCGAAGGTGAGGTATAGTGATTGATCATCGTCTGGCCGTCATTCGTCGTCCGAACGCCAACAAGTTCTTTTGGCGTCCCTCTACTAAAGATTTTAGAATAATGCCCCAAAAGTTGCGTCTTACTTGAGCGCCTCCCAGTACCAATCTATTTTACACAGAAACAAAAAATTAAATCTGAAAACAAAAATCATTTTGTGTGAAACCATAAGGTTCTACATTTGGTATGTGACTTTGTCTGTTGACCCTCTCCTGAAGTTGTTTAACCCATTCCAACACAGCAAAATTTTAGACATGTCCAAATTGAAAAAAGCTGCAGACGACAATTTCAAATTGATGGAATTTTGATTTTTTTCGTCTTTTTGGATAGAAAACATTGTGGATAATGAAGAAATTGCTTGATACAAGCAATTTCTTCATTTTCCACAATGTTTTCTTAAGTTTTTTTCTTGAGGGGCGTAAAAAGAAGGGATTGAGTTGGAATGGGTTAATAAAAAAAATGCCGCTGGGGTCTCATTTGAATTTTTCTTCAAATGTTTGTCATCATGTGACATATAACCAGCGTTTTCTGTGTCATGGAAAAAGAAATTCTTGTGTGCGCAACTACTACAGTTTCTGAAGGATTTTGATGCATTTTCCCCAAATTTTAGTGATCATATGACCTATAGCATATTATCAGTGTTTAGTGAATCAAGTCTGTGTTCTGGAAAAGAAGACTTATTATTACAAGTCTTGAGTTGGCAATTACTCCTACAATGTTTTACAGATTCTGATGAAATTGTCAATCTTTGTATTCACTTGACCTACCGTATAAAATCATGGTATTGTGATTCAATGATGACCTTATTGTCAAAATTCTTGTGTGTGCAATTACACCTACAATTCTTGGCGCATTTTGTTGAATTTTTCACCAAATGTTTGTCTTCATGCGAACTATCCCCGTTTTGTGTTTCAATCCTACGTCATGGAAAAAGGAGACTAATTGTCATCATTTTTTAGCGCTCAACTACTCCTATAAATCTTGACAGATTTTTATATAGCCATTGAAAACCTAGGTTGTGATCATATTTTCTCATGTAAAAAGAATGATATTTTGGTCCCTAATGGGCTACTTCTGTCCACCCTATTTTAAATAAAACAGGTAAGGATATTCTTAAGAGATCCTCTTGTGAGGCCCAGACATGTTTTGTATCACGTGATGACCCTTTCCATGAGTTGTCAAATTGAGTCCCCTTTGTTTCAATTTGTTTCAATTTGGCTTCGCCATGACCCTGCATTTTATAGAAAAATAAAGGATGAAATCTTCGAAATACATTTTTGGACAAATTTGTTGCTTAGGTACTCTATTTCGGGGAAAATTGCCCTAATCCACAAGGAGACTCGGGCGAACGATAATAAACCATCATGGTTCTCTTGTATTCCGTTACCATTTCCACCGACCTATTAATTTTCTGGTTCTATCTAATTTGTAAAAATGTCTAAAATTTTGTTGAGTGGGAATGGGTTAAGATAGTCACAAATTCGTAAATAGATGAACCAAATTATAATGGTCATAATAATAATAATACGTCCATGTTTGATTAGAAGCAAAATTCTGCGACCTTAATTCTATCTTTGTCTATTTCACACGCGACGTAATAATTGCGGAATTACCATATAAAACGGAAAATTAGATTTAGAGTAAAGTGCATTAGTTCGTTTTTTCGTCAGACATTGCCAAATTACAGACCATAAACTGGAATTAGACTTGTTATTTAGATCACAGATGTGTCTGTCTACGATCACAATCATCGGTTGGAAATCTGTATGAAAAAGGGACGAAACAAGATACGGAGACGGTTAAATCAATCCTAAAACTATAGAATACATGCAGGACTCATGAAACAATAAAAATTTGAGCATGTCGATCAATAATGTACTCTAACAATGCTGTTATCGTATCGGACTCCTTCACGTGATTAACCCTTTCCTTTTTGCGGAAATTTTAGACTAGTCCAAATTCAAAGATGTTGCAGACGATAATGAAATTTGGGTGCTATTTGAAAGGTAACAATCCTTTTTGGTAGAAAATATTGTGGGAAAAGAAGAAATTGCTTGTTACAAGCAATTTCTTCTTTTTTCACAATGTTTTCTCAATTATAAAAATCATAGTAACGTAAAATCTCAGGTTTGTACAGGAAAGGGTTAATCTCTTGTGTACACACGAAACTGGAAGAATTAATTTAGACATATGCGAGAATTGATCAAAGGCGATGACCAAATGGCCTGTTTAAGTAATTCCCCAACAATCCCGCTTTGACGTCCCTCTGGACCCGAACCCCCCCCCCCCCCAAAAAAAAAACACAAGAAAAAAAAAACCCAAAAAACACACAAAAAAAAACCAAAGAACAACAACAACAAAGGAAAACATTGTGAAAAATGAAGAAGTTGTTTATTAAAAGCAATTTCTTCATTGTCCACAATTACTTCTTCCAACAAAAACAAAGATTTTTGTTTAAAATCCAACAACTTAAAATTGTAATCTGCTACTTTGTCCAACTAGAAAAGTCTGCCATTGGTTTAGTGAATTTACATTATGGGCGAAAAAAAAGCTTATTGAACTCATAAGTGGAATTTATCAATTCCCATCTTTCAATTAGCATCTTCATAGTAAATCAACCAACGATATTTAATTGTAATTGTTTTAATTTAAGTATTATTTAATATTCATGAAATTGAGATGAAAAACAACATCAAATGTGTAAGAATTTATTGGTTTCATACATATTTTACTAACTTTAACCCTTTCCTGTTAAAACTCTGGTTTTTTACGTCTCTGTGATTTTATGACTGAGGAAACAAGCAATTTCTTCTTTATTTTCAATATTTTTTACCCTACTGAAACCTTTGAATTTTGACAGGTCTGAAATTTTGAAAACGGGAAAGGGTTGAATACTTAGATAACTCTCTTAAAGAACAAACGCCATAATAATCTTTGTACACATGTTTCACCCATTTACTTCTTGACTCTTAATCGGGATTTATAGAGAAAAGGTAGTTATACAAGTTTTAACCCATTACCAGACGATAAAATTATAGACTGGTCCAAGTTCAAGAAGTTGCAGAAGACAATTTTTAGATAATGATATCTTCAAATTCTAAAAAGCTGTAGGTTTCACAGCTTGCCAGAATCATAAAAAAACTTTATCAATTTCGGGATCCCAAAACACACGAACTTTTTTCATCTAAGATAAATAATTTGGATTTTTTGGTAGAACTATATATGGCAATGCTACATGCAATTTTCAAAGCTCTAAACTTATCCCTATGTGAAGCCTGGAATTCCAAAACATAGGGCCAATTTTCAGAATAGAGCAATTTCTTGAAGTATTTTGGTAAATGGTCACAAGGGATAAGATATACATCAAATTTCAAAGCCTTACATACTGGGAGAAGAAGATATTTTTTAGAATCACTCGGTTGCAACAGAAATCTGAGTTCTTCATGGATTTCAATTCTTTGAAGTATTTTGAATAAACATGGCCTTAGGATTATTTCTGTGAAGTTTGGTCGGAAGCCAGTGATTAGTTCGGGAGGAGAAGCTTAGTTTGTAATTGTGGAAGTGCAGACGAACAGATGGACGCCAATCACAATAGGTCACCCTGAGCATTATGTTAGAAAATCAGGAAATAGCTATAAGATACTATCCCTTGATTCTTCAAGGTCTAGATTAATCGAGTTCGGAGGAAATAAGGCTAATTTGGTTGTAGGAGGAAACCATGTTAGTCAGTTCAGCCAAAACAATCCCTGAGTCTCTCGTAATTTTGGTCTATAATGAAGAATTCGCCAATATCTGTATTCTAGCATTGTGCAATAAAGGATTGACAAGAATAGAACATGACAACTATGGCCTTTATAGTAATTAGGTCTTCTTGTTTATATGCAGACAAATTTCTTGGGAGCCCCTTGAAAAAGAATATCTGGTAAATCACCGTTGATATGTTGACCTGCTGTAATGCCCAGTCTCTTTTGCTGGCTTAACCCTTTCCTTACAATCCATGGTTTTTACGTCCATGCAATTTTATACTCAAGAAAATATTGTGAAAAAAGAAGAAATTGCTTGTATCAAGCAATTTCTTCTTTTGTCACAATATTAAATACCACACAGAATTGTTGCGTTTCAAATTGCATTCACTTTTCATTTTCGTCTGCAATGTCTTTGAATTTGGGCAAGTTTTAAATTTCAAGAAACAAGAAAGAGTTAAAAAATTCGTATTCAACTGCCGAGTCACGGTTGTCAAAAATGTTAGTAGCTTCATTTAGATGGTTTGTGTTTCACTTATTATAAATTGCAGAGGGTTTTTTTAGCTAGCTTAAGCTTTGCTAGCTTTAGTTAACTGACAAAATTACGAGGTTTTCTCATAGTATAACGGGTGCAAACTGCCACTTGAGGACGATAGGTGGCATTTTTCAAATACTGACCTATCTAATTTGAGCATTCAGGGTAGTGTCATTCGTGCTCACTCGGCCGCTTCCGTAGACTACATTCAAAATGTCCGCGCCCTTAAATGCACGATTCATATTCTTGATGCCTCTTCTTTGAGCACAGGTAAGACATGAATACTTTCGCAATTTGAAATAATTATTTTTCTGATTAATTTGGGGCGACAATTAAGTTTGATTTCTCCACAATTGTAGTTTTTATTGCAATTATCCACTTGCTACTTTTTGGCGATATATTTATGGAGTTATGCGTACGACTTATTAATATTTATCCCAATCTGGATAAGTGATATGGTCCCGAAGACAAGTCAATCTTCGGAGAATATGACATGCGCAGACAACGAGCTATTTAAACCATTCAATGCTTACGCCATTGACCTGTCCAAATTCCGAGGTTACGCTAAAATTTTAGGATTTATTTTGAAAAATAACCAGTCAACAGGGTAGAAATATTGTGTTACAAGCAATTTCTTCTTTTTCTACAATGTTTTCTAAAATATAAAACCAGTGACCTAAAAGCCAAGGATTGAACTAGAAAGGGTTAACTTTATTCGAATTGAATTTGTAAAAAAAACCTTTAAAGGCGTGCTATTTAACTCAATTCACCTCTATCTCGTTTCTTGACGCTCTGTAACAAGCAATTTCTTCAGTGTCCCCAACGTTTTCTACCCTTCAAGGCAAGGATTTTCAAAATTCCACCAAGTTGAAATTGTTGTCTGAACCAGTCTAAGTTTTTGCCGTGCTATAATGGGTAAACTGCTTGGTAAGTTTAACTTCGTTTAATTATCAAGACTACCTTTGACAAAATTGAGCGCGTGCGTGACATTTCCAACCATTACACACGAGCGCCAAGTAAAGACTCAGATCAGCCTGTGCATCCGCACAGTCAGATCAGAGTCTTCACTCTGCGCTCTGTAGATAGATACTGACCCAAAACTTCTGTAAACAATCAGCGAATATTCTAATTGCCCCGAATGGCTGTCCAGGGTGCTCAATGTGTGCGAGTCACGCACATGCGAAATTGTTGGAAATGTCACGCATAGGCTCAAATAATTCCTTTACAAAACCATGCTTTGCTAGCTCACAGTACTTTCAGTACTTTGATTATTAGCAAGAAGCATCGCCTGTCCCGATTTCTACAGTTTTACCAGTAATGATTATAGGTCCCCTTTACTCTTGATTATAGCTGAGTTAATTTTCATGTCAACAGAACCATGAAATTAAATAGTTCCATAGTACTTAGTCTGTCAAATTAAAATCAATAGTACGAATATACGAGTGTCTAGATCTGAGAGTTCCAAATGCTGTCATTATAAGATAAGTGGAAATGTAAAATGACATTCAATCTAAACAACATTAAATGGATCATTATCGTAACACGCCATTGTGCGTATACATATGCAAACATATTGATTGCCTTGCATGCTAGCCTTGGGAAAAGGAAAATAGTAAAAGCAAAATCTGTAAAACGGTTCCTTGACTGACATTTGTAGCAAAAATCCAATTAAATCATTGAACAAATTGCAGATCACAGTCCTTCCTATTAGAAATAACGTGGTCGTATTTGTCTCTTTTTCTGCTTTGAAAATAATCTGACTTTCTAGACTGTAGGCCTACTGGACGGACCACTGACCAATCTGACTTTCCAGACTGTAGGCCTACTGGACGGACCACTGACCAATCTGACCTTCTAGACTGTAGGCCTACTGGACGGACCACTGACCAAACTGACCTTCTAGACTGTAGGCCTACTGGACGGACCACTGACCAAACTGACTTTCTAGACTGTAGGCCTACAGGACGGACCACTGACCAAACTGACCTCAAACTTCAAGCTGTAGTTTCGACCAAACAACAACTATTTTTTTTTGTTTCATGCTAATGACCATAATTTTTGCACAATAATGCCGTTGGATATAAAAGTCAAACTTTCTGTCGGAGTAAAGTGGGCGTGGCCAGCGATCTGTCAATTAACACAGACTCAACTAAAATTAGAATGTTACTTCATTATTAGTCGAGATCTTACAATTGACCAATTATTACTGTCAATCAAAGAAAAACAGGCCAATCAGGTTATTCATTATGACCGGAAGTGAAATTTAAACTTCAACATTTGCCGACATTCTTGTAAAGCATTTTAGTTGGTTTGGTAACTTAGACGTTGTAACTACAGCTCATTCAAGCTTAAGTTCCGACGTTGAGGCCGCCAATCAACAATTTTACTTTTTTAATTGGACGTTACTTGACAAAAATTTTTCAAAAACACTCGGTGAAATATCGAAGCAGGACTTCCTCTTGGAGTTAATGCCTGTGGCTAGCAGAGTCGGTGGGCGGGGCCAGCGATTGGCCAATTGGTTGTGCAAGACTGACCTATTGTTATTGTTTTTCAACAAAGAATTTTATTGCATTAGCAAAGACCAATGCAACAGGTTTTGGTTAACAGAATGTTAATTTCTAGTTGAAGACATTGTCAAAGAATGATTGAAGTGACACTAATTATCTGACGTTACTCATGACACCAATAATTCAACAAATAATGAAACACTCAAAGATTTTGAACTGTCAACAAAAAATGTTGGTTTTCTGTCACATGTCAAAAGGTTATTCTTGAAATCATCAGTAGAAACTATGAATTTCCAGCAAAAAACAAAATTTTGTGATACGTCAGGGATTAAGAGTCTGCGAATTCTATAGAGCATCCTAACATGGTAACGTGAATGTATGTACGAGAGTTGTTCGGAAAACTCTTAGATATTTCCTTGCATTTGACCAATCGCTAGCCCCGTCCACTTCCAATTTGGGCCAGGCCCTACGACTCCAACAGAAAGTCCCGCTTCGGTTTTTAACGGCGTTATTTGCATAATTTATGGCCAATATTATGCATTAAAAAGTAGAAACGTTGGTTGGCAACTTAATCAAGCTAGTTACGACGTTCAAGTCGTCAAACCAACATGAAGGTTAACAAAATGGCTGCCAATGTCTGAGATTAAAAGTAATTTCTGACTAAATGAATGATTTCCATAGTCGACTGATAATTTGATTGACAACCGCAATTGGTCAATTAAAGCTAAATACCAAAGGTTTGTAAAGACTACAAATCTCCAGCATAACTGTTTATAGGCAAACGTTTAAAAGATGTTCTCCGACTAATGATAGAATTACATTATTTTTTATATGGCGGTGTTAGTCGTTGCTGAACACACCATGACGTTTCAGCGTAAGTACAATTGCACTATCGCAGCGGTCAATCAAAGAGGCAATCGACCAATCAACGTAAATACAATTGACCAATCGCGACTGTCAAAACTATAAAATTCGTTTAATACATTCGTGGAAATATTTTGAGTAAGGAATTACAGACTATCTGGCTCGAGTGACCACTTCTATTAAAAGACAATTTTCATGAAGCTTCAAGCATTAAAATTCCTTTTCCAAATATAAAGGTTCCTCATAATTGGACGTTTTTGCAAATAAAATAAAATTACCAAAACTAAATCCTATTTGGAGGATCTCATTAGAATCATCTCAATGAGACGATTCTAATAAGTTCCATCAAATAGGATTAAGTGAGAACTCGGCAATATTTCATGTTTGCAGTCGAACCGACCCCCCTAGACTCGCTCTCAGTCTCACTGATATTCATATTTTAGTTGAAAAGTTTCTTTTCTCTAGCTGTTATCTTTCTCTGTGTTGCTGATCAGGTTGTGAGACGTAAGGGAAGTAATTTCAAGGAATGAAACGTACCTGCATGATTGATCTATCTTACTTACTTTCAAACCCACATTTACTGACAGCCTGGAAGACAGGCCACGTTCCCCCGTATGTCACGAACAGTGACCATTCTCTGAACCGTTTCCTGTACAATCCTTTGTTTTCACGTCCCTGTGAATTTATACTTGAGAAAACATTTTGGGAAAAGAAGAAATTGCTTGTCACAAGCAATTTCTTCTTTTCCCACAATATTTTCTAACCTGTAGGTTCAATACCTTTCAAAATTGCACCTACTTTTTATTGTTGTCTGCAACTTCTTTCAAATTGGACTGGTCTAAAATTTGAAAAATGGGAAAGGGTTAAACGACCAGATGTATGCACCAGGGTAAGCGTCTAACCAAAAACCTTAAGTTGTCGTTTTATACAAGTTTAACTGCATTTTGTGTGCATGCGCATAAAGTAGTTCCATCAAAATGATTCTCAAACTAGTAATTTATTTGCTTATTCGATATCTTTTGATAATATGGAATTATACGAAACGAAGAAATTACTTTGTTTTTATTGAGACATAATTTAATATACATCACGCAGATTGGTTAATTCTGTTTGGTTAAACACTGTTTTCTTAGCTCTGACTGTTAGGACTAGTTTTACGTTATTACGCGAGCTCAAGCTCGTGAATGGAAGAATCAAGTTATAGTCTCATACTTATACTCTCTCATACTTATAGATAAGGTCCCGAAAGTTGTCAATGGATAACCAATTAATTCATATTTTCTACCATATTTAAGGCACCGTACAAGATTCTATCCGGTTTGTGAATCAAACAATTTAAAATTAGGAAAAGACATTCTTTCATAGCGTAGTTGTCAAAATCCAGATTAGCTAAAGCCTCGTTTTGATCTGTTTATATCGTCTTTGGACGTGCAAAATGTCGTAACTACAGCCTAATTAAAGCTGCAGCTACGACTTCTTACACACCAAACGACGCTTTATCATTCATTCAATACATTTCAGAAGCATTCTCTGTGTAAGCGTGTTTCCCCCCAATGCTCTCATTATATTCAGTCTTGCCCCTCTCTCCGTAAGGCATTGCGTTATCAATAATAAAGTTTTTGTTTTAAACTGACCCCAAATTGCCCATTCGCTGGCCCCGCCCACTAATTTCGTTGGCCACGCCCATTGACTCTGACAGGAATTACCGCTTCGATTTTAAACGGCGTTATTTAGAAAGAATTATGGCCAGCAGCATGCAACATAAAAGTAGAATAGTTAGTTGGCGACCTAAACGTCGTAACTACAGCTTGAATAAGTTGCAGTTACGACGTTTAAGCCTCCAAAAAAAAAAAAGGTTAAAGAGAATGACGGCCAATGTTGGAGATCAAAACTCATGTCTGGTCTAGATGAATGATTTCATTGGTCGATTGGTTATTTGATTGACAGCCGCGATAAGTCAGTAGACGGATCGTCGGCAACGTATACTAACCTCCGACTTGACGATAAGATGATAAATGATATTTTGTAGAGTATGTTGTCAGGGCCCCAAAATGAAAAAAAAGGGCAAATAATTAGTTGGCGACCTAAACATTGTAATTGCAGGTTGAATAAGCTGAAGTTACGACGTTTAAGTCACTTAATCATCAAAATGGTCGACGTAATTGTTGGAGTCAAAGTTTGCTAATGATTTGATTGGTCAAACAATGTTTTGATTGACAGAGGCAATTTGTCAGTTGAGCATGACAAAGAAAGCTGAACACTCTAAATATAGAACACAAGAGAACATTTTAATACCATGATTAGCCTGCACTCGTCGTGAATTTTGACTTAATTTTCTTAGATTTTATAAAATTCTTAGATGGATCCATTTCGTCGTGACATGGTTCCCGGTTATTCTTTTCAATCGTTCTGACACACCTTTAACAGTTTACGGTAGATTTCCTACAATGCAGAACTTGTGGCTTAAACTCCTCGTGTCTAGTGCATTGGCCATCGCAATAGAGGAATTCACTTACTTCAAACGATTTGTTGATCTAGATGGCAAGACCTGTACACCAGCCAATTTGTTGTTTAACAAGTTTTCACCGACCATGTTGTATTGCGGTATTCTGTGTGGGCTTGAGCTTTCCTGCAGTAGTGTGTTCTTTATTTCAGCCAACAGAACATGTTATGGATGTTCCGTGGCTTACACCAGAGGCGATGGTCTACAGTACTTAACGGGGACAGAATATGCATTAGGTGAGTTGTTGTCACGCGAACAAATACGAAAGTTTTATATTTTCATGGACCTGTATTGTTTGCGAAGTTTAATTGGTAATACCTGGCCGCAAATTTTCAGTGCAAAAATATATTCGAATGTTATATTACCTTGGTTAGTGTAAAAAAAAAAAAAAAAAAATCGACAAGGTTGTTGGCATCCAGGGTATATTTTGGCCAATGTTTCCGGATATTTTGAGACTGGTCTAGCAACCCATAAACTTATATTTCAAGGATACGCGTTGTCCGTCTTTTTCAAAGACCAATTTGTTACTGTGCACGAAGATACATATCGTCGGTGTATGAGCAAAATATCGTAAATACAGCTTTATCAAAACCGTAGTTACGACATTTTTCTCGCGCACCGACGATATATACTTTTCTTATACATTGTCTAAAAGAATGTTTCCTCTTTTATTGTCTAATTTTTGATTGACCGCCAGCGATCCGTGATACGCAGAATTAAACGTACTAGATTATTTTCCGCATATTGAATTTCTACCTTTTGAATTATTTAACCCATTACCAGACGAACACATTTTACATTGGTTCAAATTCAAAGATATCGCAGTCGTCAAAATTAAGTTGATGGAATTTTGAATTCGTTTGTCCTTTGCGGTAGAAGTCATTGTGGTTAATGAAGAAATTTCTTGTAACCGACTTTTTCTTCATTTCCACAATGTTTTCCCAAGCTTCCCATCATGGGAGCTTCAAAAAAGGTTATTTAGTGGGAATGGGTTAATCTTAAGCTGTCAGAAATCCCTTAAAACAAAATATTCGCTCCTATCAATAACCTTAACTCATTCCCATAGAATGACGTTTTTAGCAGTTTCTTCATTTTTCAAAATGTATTCTACCTTAAAAGTTGAAAAAAATCTAAAATTTGATAAACGTTAAATTGTTCCCTGAAACACCTTTCTATTTGGACCAGTCTAAATTTTATCTTCTGATAATGGGTTAACTCAATGTTTCGCATTAGTGATAATGTCTTTTTTGTGTTACTCTTCCAACGAGGAACTTGGAAAAAAAACGGGGGAAAAAAGGAGAAATTTCCACGTTTCTAAATATTTCAGCTTTTCGAATTCACGTTTACCAAGTAGAAATTCCAAGTATAAATTAGGACGTAAGGCCAACCTTTATTCAAGTTTTCGTGCCAGAGCGATTGGTCGGAAAATAAAAAAAGAGAAAGTATTTTAGATGACATTTGTCAATGAAATTTCGACTTTTCGATCTAATAACTAGCAAGAAACTTTTGATTTAACCCTACAAAAGTCAAAAAGTCGGAATTTTCGGAAACGGCAACTTTTCTAGGTAAGATACAATCCTACAGAGTCAGTTGACCAATCGCGGTTGTCAATCAAATAAACAGTTGACCAATGAAATCAATCATTCAGAAAAGAATTGAGTTTTGATCTCCGACATTGAGCTCTATTTTTGTTAACCTTTTTTGTTGGTTTGGCGACTTAAACACCGTAACTACAGCTTATTCAAGCTGTAGTTACGACGTTTAGGTCGCAAACCAACTATTGTTTTGTTACAAGCTACTTGCCACACATTTTGCAAAACAACGCGGGCATGGCATATGGAGTAAGTTGGCGGGACCAGCTTTGCCGTGTTTCGTCAGTATTTCTATTGACTACCCACATTGTTGACAGATTCTAACTGCCAAATAAAAACTGGTTTCTGTAAGAGTAAATTTTACTATTACCAGATGCAGTTGATCTAATCGCTGACCCAGCCCATTTATTCCGTCGGCCCCGCAAATTGACTCCGACAGGAATATCCGCTTCAATAATTAATTCATTTTGCGTTATTTTGAAAAGTTTATGGCATGTATCATGCAAAGAAGAATGGTGAATAACCGACCTAAACGTCGTAACTGCAGCTTTAATTAACAAAAATGCTTCAGATAAAAAGTTTATTTCCAGTCTGAATGAATGATTTCATTTGTTGACTGATTATTTGATTGACAATCGCTATTGACCAAATGGTCAATTATTGATGTGTGCTATTTCAACCCAGGAAAAGCTGATGAAAAAACAAACAAACAAAAAAAATTAACAAAAGTGAACAAAAGATACCGAAAAACTACTCTTATACAACTAAATTTCCTAAATCGTCTTTTTGTTTCAGTCATGATATTCACTGACTTTTAACTTCCACCTAGCAGATTTGAAACGATCATTTATTGAATACACGAAAAACTTTTTGACACATTTTTTATGATAGGTCGTATTATTCAGATTATTTTTCGATTCTTCGAGTGTCAATATTAAGATAATCGATTGCAACATTGATACTAAAAACATGGGTCACAAAACTATGTTTGTTCTTCTTAAAAAACCCACTGTCAGATGACACACTGTTAGAACAGTCCAATTTCAAAGAAGATGCACATAAAGAATTTAAGCTGGCAAAAATTTAGAAATGTTTGTCTTTCGGGCTGGAAAAAATTGCGGACAATGAAGAAATTGGTTTTTAATAGGCAATTTCTTAATTTTCCGCGATGTTGTCAAAAGCTTTTTTAAAAGCGTCAAAAGGCGGGGTTGTTTTGAAATGGACTGAGCGCATGGGTTCGTCAACTCCATTATGAAACAATTAGTTTTTAATAAACAACAACAACAACAACACGCATGAAATAAACGAGTTGAATTATGATCTAATACTTATTCAAGAGAGAGGTTAACAATAGCTAAATAAATTGTATTCCAATCATCCAAGGGAGTAATTCAACCCATGTCTTGCTGAATAAAATCCTCTGCAGAAATGATTTAAAATCAAAGGGCTGAAAGCACTGGATACACTTATACTGGGTTAATAATTATTTTGAAAATCTATCTTATGAACATCTCTGGCTTTAAAGAGACAAACAGGTGGTGTAGACGAAGATCAGACTGAATATATGTGCAGTCCGATTTTCGTCTATACCTCCTGCCGAAGCAGGAACATTCCGGGTCCAGCATGACAAGGTTTAATAATTCGTGAAGTCTTCAAATTAGCTTCAGAGATCGCCCTCAAATTACGAGTCAGATGTTTGACGATGTTTTTATGACTTTTCTACGAGCTAAGCATGAATGACTATATTTTTTTCATTTCTTAAAAAAATCTTCACCAGATCCGTCTCAAGTTACCACTACAACAACTAGTACATCCACGTCTACAAGCACTAGTACCAGTACGTCCACTAGCACCAGTACGAGCACGTCCACCAGTACTAGTACCAGTACATCAACTAGTACAAGCACTAGTACATCGACTAGTACCACGACCACCGCACCAATATGTGAGACAGGGTGGAAGTATTTTGAAGGTTACTGTTATCTCTTGGATAGCTCCTCCGCCGATTACGATGGGGCCTCGGTAAGGTTATCGCTCTTGGTATGTTGGGTCGCCAGTGGGTGTCCCTATATTGTTAAAACAGTTTGGAACAAGCTGTATTTACGACGAGTTGGTCGCACAAAGACTATATCGAGTGTTAATAGCGATACTGTTCCAAGCATGTATACAATGTCTCGACACTTAAAACAGTGTCGCAATTAACCCTCGACATGTTGCCTCATTCTTCACTTTTCATTTATAGCCGTTAAAAATATAATATTTTGTGTAAATATGAGATATATGCACATATAATACATTTAAACTTACTAAGTAAAATGAAACTAACAAAAAAGCACCTTTTAAGTTTCCAAGAAACTCGGAATACTTTTAAAAGGTTATTGCACAATAAATACCTTCTGTCAACAGAATAGAATTAACGGCTATTTTACAATGTATGTTTTCAGGCAACACATTACTTGTATATGCTATTGTAGAATGTATGTTTCCTGTCTACACGGTACTTGTAAAAGCTATTGTGCAATGTATGTTTTCTGTCTACAGAGTACTTGTTAAAGCAATTGTACAATGTATGTTTTCTGTCAACACTGTACTTGTACAAGCAATTGTACAATGTATGCTTTCTGTCAACACTGTACTTGTACAAGCTATTGTACAATGTATGTTTTCTGTCTACACAGTACTTGTAAAAGCTATTGTACAATGTATGTTTTCTGTGTACACAGTACTTGTAAAAGCTATTGTACAATGTATGTTTTCTGTCTACACAGTACTTGTACATGCTATTGTACAATGTATGTTTTCTGTCTACACAGTACTTGTACAAGCTATTGTACAATGTATGTTTTCTGTCTACACAGTACTTGTAAAAGCTATTGTACAATGTATGTTTTCTGTCTACACAGTACTTGTAAAAGCTATTGTACAATGTATGTTTTCTGTCTACACAGTACTTGTAAAAGCTATTGTACAATGTATGTTTTCTGTCTACACAGTACTTGTAAAAGCTATTGTACAATGTATGATTTCTGTCTACACAGTACTTGTAATAGCTATCGAACAATGTTTGTTTCCTGTTTACAAAGTACTTGTAATGGCTACTGTACAATGTATGTTTTCGATCTGCAGAATAGTTGCAAAGGCTATTGTACAATGTATGCTTTCTATCTGCAGAATAAATGTAAAGGCTATTGTACAAGGCATGTTTTCTATCTGCAGAATAAGTATAAAGGCTATTGTTCAATGTATGTTTTCTATTTGCAGAATAAATGAAAAGGCTATTGTTCAATGTATGTTTTCTATCTGCAGAGTAAATCTAAAGGCTATTGTTCAATGTATGTTTTCTATCTGCAGAATAATTGTAAAGGCTATAGTACAAAGTATGTTTTCTATCTGCAGAATAAATGTAAAGGCTATTGTACAATGTATGTTTTCTATCTGCAGAATAAATGTAAAGGCCCCTGTACAATGTATGTTTTCTAGCTGCAGAATAAATGTTAAGGCTTCTGTACAATATATGTTTTCTATCTGCAGAATAAATGTAAAGGCTATTCTACAATCTATGTTTTCTATCTGCAGAATAATTGTAAAGGCTCCTGTACAATGTATGTTTTCTATCTGCAGAATTAATGTAAAGGCTATGTACAATGTATCTATCTGTAGAATAAATGTAAAGGCTTTTGAACAATGTATGTTTCCTGTCTGCAGAAAAATATAAAGGCTTTTGCACAATGTATGTTTTCTGTCTCCTAAATACTTGTGAAGGTTATTCTACAATGTATGTTTCTGTTAACTGAACACCTGTGAAGGTCATTCTACAATCTATGTTTACTGTCTACAAAATACTTGTAGATGTTATTGTTCAATGTATATTTCTGTAAACTCATCATTTGTGAAGGTCATTCTACAATGTATGTTTTCTGTCTACAAAATACTTATAGAGGTTATTATTCAATGTATGTTTCTGATAACTCAACACTTGTGAAGGTTATTCTACAATGCATGTTTTCTGTTTACTGAACACTTGTGAAGGTTATTCTACAATGTATGTTTCTGTTAACTGAACACTTGTGATGGTTATTCTACAATGCATGTTTTCTGTCTACAAAATACTTGTAGAGGTTATTGATCAATGTGTATTTCTGTTAACTCATCATTTGTAAAGGTTATTCTACAATGTTTGTTTTCCGTCTACAAAATACTTGTACGAGGGTTGTTCCAATAAATCATAGACAACGTCAATAAAACATTAACTTCGGCATTGATTTATCTCGTTTTTTCACATGTTGATCGGATGCCATACAACTCAAATTTGACAAAATTACAAGTTGAACAATTATCTTACACAAAAAATACAAAGAAATTAACAGAGGCATGTGCCGACCTGCGACTCACGTTCAAACGTAGACCACAACGTCACGCACGACGTTATGTTACATCTTTTCAAAATACTCCCCAGCATGTTCTACACATTTCTTGTGACGATCTACCCGTCTCTTAAATACGTCGTTAAACCACATTTCATCTAATGTTTTATTAAATGTGCTTATAACATGTCTGATTTCCTCCCTATCTTCGTATTTTTGTACTCTCATAAAAGCTTTCAATGCTGGGAAATACGCAAAGTCCAGGGGCGCCAAATCCGTTGAATATGGGGCATGCTTCAAACGTTCAAAACCGATTAGGTCAATTTCCAACTTAGACATCTCAGCCGCGTGGCTTTGGGCGTTGTCTTGATGAAACAGGATGTTTTCTAAATTCTCGGCGAGAGTTGGCCTTTTCTTCCTAATGGCATGTAATAGATCACGTCGAAGCACCTGAAAAGAAACAAAAACCTGGACCCGGACTGTAAAAACCGACGTCTACCGGCTGATTATTATAATTATTATTATTATTATTGATATTATTATTATTGTTGTTGTTGTTATTATGTAATGCTATTCTCAAAATCAACAACCTTTGAATAATAGGAGGCGTTGACAGTCTGTCTAGCAGGAACCATGTGCACAAGTATCACTCCACGACAGTCCATAAACACGACACACATCACCTTCCCCATTGCCCTGACAGTCTTAGATTTCTTCGGTGGAGGGCTCTCGTTTTGTTTCCACACCATCGACTGCTGTTTACTTTCTGGCTCATAATAATGTACCCACGTCTTGTCGGTCGTAATGATGCGCGAGAGGAACTCGCTTTCCCGCTTACACTTTCGTAGAAATGTCTTTGATAATTCAACCCGAACCGCCTTTTCATCTGCCGATAATAGTCTCTGAACCCATCTAGCAGACACTCTTGACATAAACAGGTCCCTCTTTAGAATGCGATGGACTTTCGATTTCCCAAAGCCTGCTTTCTCCGCCAGCTCCCTTACTGTTCTACGTCGATCACAATCAATCACGTCAGTAACCTTCATTCGGTCTTCCCCGTGGTGCATTTTCAAATTTTCCCGGTGAAAATTTCTTATGCCACTTGTATACAAGTGCCCTGGACACGTTGCTATGTCTCTCTACAGTTTTCATTTTCTTTAAAGTATCCATAGGCGTCATACCGCTCTCAACACAAAAACGTATGACTGTACGGTGCGCCGCCAAACGTCATCAAACGTCGCCATTTTACGCCATCAGATTTTCTATTCGAATTCCGTTAAACAAGCCTTGTTGACAAACAAATGACGTCACAATTTTGAAATTTGGCACAACAACGTCACGTTATTTCCCCTACAAAACTACGTCAACGATTTGGCGGGAAATATGAATACTAATGTGAAGTTACAATAGTTTATCAAGGTCGATGATGGTAGAAAACTCGTATTTTTGACGTGCGCCGTGCAAGCAATATGCGCTTCCATAAATCTGGTAGAAATCAATTAAAAAAGATTTAATTTACAAAAAAACGCATGCAGATGAAATAAAAAATGGACAAACAACATTCACAGAAAAATTAAAAATGTGCGACGTTTATAAGACAAACAATTCAGTGTGTCTACGATCTCGTTGAGGTTATTGTTCAATATGTGTTTCTGTTAACTGAACACTTGTGAAGGTTATTCTACAATGCATGTTTTCTGTTTACCGAACACTTGTGAAGGTTTTTCTACAATGTATGTTTCTGTTAACATAACACTTGTGAAGGTTATTCTACAGTGTATGTTTTCTGTCTACAGGATAATTGTAAAGGCCACGGAGCGAATCTTGTCCATATCAGCTCAGCCGCCGAAAACTCGTTTGTTGGAAAAATGGTGAAAGACTCTATGGGTAACAGTAAGTGTCTAGCTAGGCAGTTTAAAACACCACAACCACCACAACCACCACAAACACAAACAACATCAACACGCGTAGAAGTTTCGTAATCATATTCTGCGTTCTTCTTTGTTGGACACGAAACAAGAGTGTCCTGATTTTGGCATACTGAGTTAGCCTTACTCAAACACTAATTTGTTTTTCTTAATGTTTGGAGCTAAAATATAGTGAAAAATCACAAAACATTTATTTTGTAATTGACTACACTAAGCTCTATAAAAGGATATCTTTTTTATCAGTTTTACATACATGAATTGCGTTAGGAATATCTTACTACGAATATGATTACTTTTTGAATACCCTATATAATCAAACTTTTCTTGATTTGTGAACTTTTTCAACTTTCGGCCAACACTTATTTCAAGAAAGTCGCTTCTTCCCCCTTATATAATATATATTCTTAACTCTTTTCGTTTATTGACGGAATACGACTGTCCATTAAAGATGGATTGACCAATCAAATCCTCTTTTACATACAAAGCGAACAATGAATTCCAACAATTATGTTTAAGCATTTCATATTGATTTTGGCCACTTAAAACGGCGCAACTACAGCTTACTACGTTTCGGTAACCAACTAACAAATTTTTGGTTTTATGTAACAGACGGGAAATCATGTAAAATATTACCGTTAGCTATTTACATTGAACTTCCTGTCGGAGGTCGGTTGGCGTGACCAGCGATCCGTCAATTATTACACGAGTTGCAAACTTCAAACAGAAATGACCAATCTTTGGTCAAACCCAATTACTCCGTTTCCCCCCCCCCCCCCCCAATTAACTACTACAGGAATCCCTCTTCGATTTTTAAAGTCGTCATTTTGCAAGTTTTGTGGCCATTAGCATGTAGCAAAAGAGAAGAATAGTTGGTTTGTGACCTAAACGTCATAACTACAGCTTCAATCAGCTGTACTTACGACATTTAAGTCGTCAAACCAAGATAAAAGCTTTACAATATAGCGGCCTATATGTCGGAGTTCAAAACTCAATTCTGGTCTGAACGAATGATTTCATTGGTCGACTGGTTATTTGATTGACAGCCACGATTGGTCAATTTCCCTTTGATTTTCAGAATTTAAGATTTATATTGGACTTCACGACATGGCGGTAGAAGGTACCTGGCGCTGGGAGGACGACAACACTTTGGTGACCTATAACAATTGGCGAGATGGGATAACTCCTGTCATTGAAGACCAAGATTGTGCAGGC
Source organism: Fragum fragum (assembly GCA_946902895.1). Taxonomy (NCBI): domain Eukaryota; kingdom Metazoa; phylum Mollusca; class Bivalvia; order Cardiida; family Cardiidae; genus Fragum; species Fragum fragum. Next base: position 61,893,576 of record OX336371.1, on the reverse strand, counting down.
TTCGTGAAGGATCTTAAAGGGGAGTATGAGTGGATGGACGTGTTTTGTGATATGGAACGGGAATACGTATGTGAGGTGCAAGCTTGACTTCTTAGATGTCCGCCAAGCGTTTGACAATGTTTCACATAGTATTCTAATAAATAAATTGTATGATAAGGGTGTCGACTCTAAAATTCTTAAAACCATAATGAACATGTTAAAAAATGTTTATAGTCGAGTTTATTCTAATGGTGAAATCTCGGACTGGTTCCCGAACGAAAGAGGAACTAGACAGGGCCAGTGTTTAAGTCCACTTCTTTATATTCTATTCATAGACGACCTCCTTAACAAATTAGAACAATCCAATGCTTCGCTAAAATTAAATGGGTATCACATTGGCTCTCCAACACACGCTGATGATATGGTGTTAGATTCTTTAAGTAAAACAGGATTAAGTGATATGATGAATACGTGTTTCGAGAACTCCATCGCGGAGCAATACGAATACAAATGCGCGCAAATCCAATGTAATGGTATTCAATGAACCCAAAATCCTTCACAATATACGTCGTCGACTTTGGTACATAGGTACTGAAGAAATCAAAGAAACTGGTCAATATTTGCACCTTGGTTCGAATTGTGACAAAGATTTAGACCTTACTCGAAACATAAACTTTGCATGCGAGAAGCTTAGAAAAACCTATTTTGGTCTTACAGATTTCGGATTCAATAACCATTGTCTCCACCCACTTACTTTAACGCACATTTATAAACAAGTAATAAATTGCTGTAATGTACAGCAAAGTGAATTGTGTCGCCCTTAAAAGTCAATATCTAAGTAGTGGATGAAATGGTATAATTTTGGAAAAAATAAGTAAATAAAGCAATATTTGAAAACGTGTGTGTGAACAGTCTTCTCTTTTGAAATTGCTGAAGGTATATTATTTCAAATTGGGATCTTTTAACCAGGCTGACGTAGCATATAGACAGCGAAGACTGAAGTAAGCCTACATGTCTTTGCAGGCTGATCTAAGCTTTTACTGTCTTCCAAAGCTTTGTGTATAGCAAGAATCTTTCAATACCACGTTAAATTAAACTGTTGAACATTAAATGGCTGAACATGCTGTGTCTTGCAAATGTTTGATCCTGTTAGGTTAAGGTCCGGCTTAAACGGTTTTTGTCCGATCAAATTTTTTAAATACTTCTTATAATCATAACAAAATTTATAGCTCGCAAGACAGACGGACAGCGGTAACCATTATCCCTCCATGGGTCGATGCGGGTAGGTGCGTAAAAAAGAAGACGACCACATGCACTGACTAATTTACAATGGATACAGTTGCATGACAACAGCACCAGTGACTAGTGTAGATAAGGAGAACACTCAAGTAGATCTTGATATTGAAAAACCCTAAGGTCCAAGTTGAAAGAGAATCATAATTCCTCAGAAAAATGCTTCTAGAGTTCAGAGCTATCATAGAACGGATTGTTCTTGTGCTCTTGAACACACACATTAACTTGCAAGTGCGTGTATTGAATAGTAATACATTATGACTTATAAAATTTGTCATGCAAACATCAACAACAACATTGACAACAGCACGAAAGCGAACTTGGTGACGAGATCACAAAAGCTAAATATTCTATGCCAAAACAGCTGAGCTTATAAACACTTCTGACCAATGATTTGTGATATCAGGATATATACTATTTATCTAAAAAAATAGGTGGTTGTCATTGGACAACTGCTGTCGAGCCCTTATTTAAACGTTTGACCTTGATCTGTCACCTTGTCCTTGGGGCTATCTGAAGCACATATACTCATGATGTAAAACAATTTTTCAACGCTATTCCGAAATCAATTCATAAATGTAGTAGTAATTGTCCAGACAAAACCGGACGGACTAACTGAGTGACCAACAGATGCACTAATGCACCCACACCGAGCCGTCATTGTGACAACCATATCTCGCTCACCGCACGCTGGCTCTACAAAAAAGAAAAAGCCGACGGTATCGATAAACTTTTTATAAAATAAAATTAACAAAAGTTGGAGTATTCTCCCTCATAGCAACAGCAAAAATTCAAAATTCAAAAAGGCAATGTTTTAAAAAATAGCTGTTATTATCGTACCTTGATCAAGTGAGCTAAAAAAAGTTGCTAATACTGTTGTTTGACATATATGAACACTAGAGGTACACGAGTCTTATTCACTATACAGGCCTTAATGATGTCTCAGGAATATAACGGAATTGTAATAATATTTTTAAACAAGAATTGACACTTTCAGTTAAAAAAAGGTTGGTTTTTTTTGTTTGTTTTTTTCAAAATATGTTACTTGTGTAATACTTATTGCTTAACACTTACCCTTTATTTGTGACAAAATGAAATGAGTTCTAGTCCATGTCATTTAATATATGCATGATAGAAATATTATCATTCCGAAATATGAGTTTTTTTCATTTAACGATATTAAATGTGATTTTCAACAGTATTCAGTTATACTGTGGTGACTTGTGCAGCTACAAATGGCTTCCTGTTATTTCTTACACCAGTACATCGAAAACATTTCACCTGAGCTACCTGTGGCCCATCCAACCTAGGCATACATGTACTTGTTATGATTTGGTTGAAGATAAATGAGGCATGCCACAATAACTTTTTCAAATGTCACACGAGAGTTTGCCGAGATGATGATTGATCTTACAACCAAAGTATTGAGAATCAATGTCTTAATGGCTGGTCTAACCGGGTTGGCATTTGGAGAATTAGTTAGGCTTATTGAAGCCATGACATTCATAAAATCAAAAATCTTTGGAAAATTGAAAAAAGGCTAGGTAAGTAATGTTTTTGTGGAATTAGGAACGTTGAAATTGTTGCATGGATGCACAAGTTGTAGTGAGTGATGAAATGTGAGTTTTGTCTTTACAAGTATGGACAAAATTGACCCATTACTTACCATAACTTGTGCATGTATTGTAGTAGATAATCAAAATAGTTTAAGGGAAAGTAAATGAATTTTATTTTTCAAAACCTGTCTCCCCCATACAACTGTATCTTTTGAAAATGACGTAATACGAGTTTTATTCGTAGAACGCGTTAAGACTCTTACACAAGAAAACACCAACCAATGACCCGCTTCGCGTAGATGCGGTCTCGGTTTCAATAACGCGGAGTATTTTGCCCTTTGTTTTGAGAACTCTGCATACCACCTGTATACCGCGGGAGTGATACTAGAGTTACTGTTATAACAACTTTGAATTAGCCTCTTTAATCCATGATCAACAAATTACAGACGAAAAATCAAATCGCTTTGAAATTGAAAATTAAGTCCCAGATAGTGTAGAAAATATTGTTGAAAAAAAGGCAATTTCTCCTTTTTTTCACAATGTTTTCTTTAATGCAGTTCTTCAGGGGCGTAAAAAAGGCTTGATTGTGTGCGAGCTGGCTAAGCTTCTACTGGATCACGAAAGGTCTAACAGATATACAGAATCTCTCATTTGTTTCTTGCAGGTAATAAATCTCAATGAATATTGGTAATCTTATATTGTCCAAGTTTCTTAAATGATATGTTATATATTTGTGGACTGTCGGAAAAATTACATTCTCGGAAAAGTAAAAAAAAAAAAAAATATTGATCTTGAAAGCTAGTTAGACTGCAATCAAGTGAATTTGGTTCAACGTGACTTTCAGTAAAACCGCGGTTGGTAGGTCCACCCAACCATGACTTTCTGTCAATTTTTACTCCAGTAACATGTACAACTACAATAAATTTTGGTCATTACATGTATAGTTGCTCAGCCAACTTAACAGGCAAATTACTTATCATTTTTTTCCATCGGTGAAAGACAATGGCGTGTTTAACACTGACATTTTTTTTCTGAACTTGTGATCTTGTTGACGACTCAATCCTTTATTATATGTACTTATTAAACAAACCAGGATAGGCGAGAGATTTCTCACTTTTTGAAATGTTCGACGGATCCAAAATAAAAGATGTTGCAGACGACAATGAAAATCGGATGTGATTTGAAATTAAATTTTCCTATGTAGAAGAAAATAGTGTCACAGGCAAGTTCTTCTTTCTCCACAATGTTTTCTTAAGTATAGAATCAAAGTGACGTAAAATCCAGGGTTTGAACAGGAAAGGGCTAAAAAAGTTAATTTATATGAAAATTGCCACTATGTAAACCAAAACGAGCATATTACTCTACTATGCAAATACGGACGTCCAGCATCCGTACTTTCAGTGCTTTCAAAACTTATTTGCACTTACTTTTATTGTTAAAATATTTTTTTACAATTTGAACCAATATGAAATTTTATAAGAGGTGAATGTTAATTATCTTTGAAGAAGTTTAAGATTTTTTATCGAAATATCTTGCGCAATTCAAATAGCCGTTAAAAGCCCGCTCAAATTAACGGAATCGTAAAAATTATATTCTCGTGAAGAATATCTATTTAGTATGGATAAACATTACCAATTCTTAGCGAATTACGGACGTTTCGTACCATAACCATTTCGTACCAGTCATTTCGTACCATGGTATAGGTCATTTCGTACCATGATATTGGTTGTTTCGTACCATGCTGTGCCCATTTCGTACCATATTATAGTCATTTCGTACCATACGTCAAATGTTTCGTACAATGTTTAGAAAAAAATCTTATATTATTTGAATAGTTAGATATCGCTAACATCATTTATGAAATATTTTTATTTTCTATTTGCTTAATCTAATTTATCGATCATTAAACAAGTGAAAATCAATTAAGACAGTCCATTCAGGCAAACGGAGAGTTGATGATACAGTATTAGCGTATCAGCACATTACTTTTTTTCTAACAGGGGGATTGTGTTCATTAGAAGAAAATTAGTAGGAATCAGAACTGTATTTCCGTCAATATTGTATCATAGTTAACCGAATATTTGTCAAAGTAACCATTAGCCAATTGCCACACAACGATACTTAAGGCAGGTCCAAATAAGAAATTTTCAGGCCACAATTTCATGAGGACGGATTTTTTTTTAAAAATATTTGTCTTTTGGAGAAGAAAACATTACGATAATTATTGCTTGTCTCCAGCAATGTTTTCCTTAGTATTCTTCTTGATGGGTGTAAAAAAGTGGGACAGTCAAATGAGAGGCGAATACCAATCTAATCATAATAATGCAATCAACAATCGTTCACCTTCCACAATTAGATCTTAAATTATCTTACCTACCACGTCGCAAACAATGACAAACAATCTAATTATCAAATTCTCTGAACTTGATTGAGTGGTTTATTTTTGGTACGAGTTGGTACGAAATGACTAATTATTTGGTACGAAATGACCAACGCATGGTACGAAATAACCATTGTATGGTACGAAATAACCATAGAAATTATGGTACGAAATGGTTATGGTACGAAATGACTGTATACCATCTTAGCGGACTGTTTCTACGTGAATTGATTCACACGAAATTGAAATATAAAATCAGGATTATTACGGATATTTCCTATTTGATAATGTATTAGATGTAACATAATGTACACAATACCACGTATCTGTACTTAGCATTTAATAAAAAAATAGGCACAACGCAATATAGAATTTAGTAGAGTGTAACATAAAACATATATCGGCATAATCGGTTGGGGTTTAGACGTATCCGTTTAAGGGCAAACCGGAAGTAGGGACTTTCCAGTAACTTGCAAAAATAAAACAGTTAAAACTTTGTTTTCATTAAATTTCGGCTAGTTGTGAGATAAGATGAACTTCATAGAAGGGTTTATAGTACTGCTTTAAAAATATATCTTGTAAACAATCGCTGTGTAGAATACAGTTGCGATTCTAAGGTACAATTAATGTTCCCTCATGACATAATGTCTAAAATTAGAATGAGTGTACCAAAATTAGTGTCGCCTATGAGGCGACACAAACAGTTGTTCTGCCAAGAGCGCTATTCGGATGCGAGCTCTGGAATAATCTGACAACTTCACAAATTCAATGTCTTGAAAAGGCCCATAGTTATTGCATAAAATCTATACAACGTTTACCCAAGTCAACTCGCACAGTTATAGCATTGAACTTACTAGGAATATTCCCAATGGAAAATGAAATAGATAAGAGAAAACTCCAGTTCTTCGGTCAGCTCTGTCATATGAACGACAATAAACGTGTGAAAATAATGTTTGTATACAGACTTTTCCATTTTATGAATAGCCCGAGCACAACCACGGGGTTCATACCAGACATATTTAGGATTTTCGGAAAAAATCAATTATCTGATTATTGGAATGATTACATAAATGGTTGTACATTTCCTAAACATTCAATATGGAAACAAATTATAAATAAGTCTATTAATAACAACGTAAATCTCGCCTACAGATGTACCACAAAAAATGACTTACAAATTTGCAATTTTTTCTCCATACATTGTGAGTTCAAAGTAAGTAATATATGGTATTTTTGCCGGATATACAGGGACTACCTAGAGTATTGTTGTACCGTGGCATTATTCATGGGGAAATACTTTTCAAAGTCGTATACGGTAATATGTCCTATTTGTAATGTATCAAGTTTGAACATAGCGGAACATCTACTCATTTTCTGTCATGCCAATGATGATTTACGACAATGTTTTTGGAAAAAATTGCTTCGGCTTTTAACAGATCAAGCATTCAAAGAATTCATTAACCTAAATGTTACAGAACAAATTCTCCAAATGATATCAGGTTATACATCTATACAGATGAGCGACAATGTTCGACATGCTTGTTTTAAAATAACCGTGAATAACATCCATCACTTAGCAAAACATATTCGCTTTATTACACCAGCTACATAATGCCATGTGTATATATATATGTGCGCGCGTATTTTGTACGTACGTGTATAGATGCGTCTAAATGTGTAAGTATACTTGTGTATTTGTGTGAATGTATGTGTATATAAATGTAAACATGTCAATTAATATGTGTTAAATTCAATAATCAAGCTATTCATTTACCACCTGGTGATGAAATGCTCTCAACCGTTTGTCTATTGTTTATCGTTTCGTTTCGGATGAACATTGACGAAAAGCGGCAATACTTAATTTTCACCTATAACCAAGGTCGCTGAATATTAGAGTTTAGGTATGTGTATGCATGTATGTATATGTGTTTGTAAGTGTGTGTATGTATATATATGTGTATGTATGTGTATGTATATATATAATGATAATAATCAGGTTCCATTTAAGATACAGTATATGCATATTTATGGTCTCTGTCGCCTTCTCTCTCTCTCTCTCATATCATTTCCTCATCAAATAGTTAAATTAATTGTTTGTTTTATAATATGTCTTTTGTATGTTGGCAATATGGTTGTAATAGTTAGTACGTTCCATCTTTGTATTTACTTGTTTGGATGCTCTTCAATTTTGGAGGAAATAAAGATTATATATGGTTTTAGCAAATTTCTTTTATTAAGACTTGAACCGTAACGTTCATCGGCACATACAAACTATCATTCAAGCAAACAAAAATGGCAGTTATCATTAAACAATACTTTACATAAGTGGCAAAGACAATTACGACGGCAACAGATAGAAACTTTTTTTTCAATTTGTCAATTCATATTTTCAGTGCCAATGACCAATCGCTGGTCCCGCCCAATTAATCCGGTAGCACCGTCCGTTGACTCCGACAGGAAGTTCCTCTTCGATATATAACGGTGTTGTTTTGCAAGGTTTTTGGCCATTAGCATGTAACAAAAAAGTAAAATGATTGGTTGACCACTTAAATATCGTAACTACAGCTTCAACAAGCTGTACCAAAACATCACCAAAAATGTTTCACATAATTGTCGGGCAATGTCGGTGTTCAAAGTCAACTTCAAGTCAAAAATGGTTTCAGCCAGAATAATTTTTTAGCTTTTTTTTTGTTTCTTTGAATGGCAGCCGCGATTGGTCAATGACGGTCAAAGGAAAAAATATTATTTTATTACGGACATTTCATACAGTATAAGAAGACAAACAAAAAAACTTTTTTTTAAAAATCTCAAAGCCAGATACTGAGCATTAACCACCTCCCCCCCCCCCCCAAAAAAAAACCGCATTGCAATTGTAGCGTCCGGCGTTCTGCAAGACAATTTGTTACAGAATTAAGATATTACTTCATATTGACCCATTACCATTCGACAAAATTTCAGACTAGCCAAAATTAAAAGAGGTTGCAGATGAAAGTTTTAGTTGATGGAATCTAAAAAAAATCTTTGTCATTTGTGGTAGGAAACATTTAGGATTATGAATAAACTGCTCTTCATTTTCTCAATATTTTTCGCGGGGGCATCCAAAAGAGGGATTGCGTGGGAATGAGTTAACCGAATACCACACAAGATAATTTTAGACTAGTCCAAATTGAAAGATGTTACAGATGCCAATTTCAAGTCCATGATATTTTATATTTTTTAACTTTTTGGTAGAAAACATTATGGAAAATGAAGAAATTGCTTATACAAGCAATTTCTTCATTTTACACAATGTTTTCCCAATTGTTTTTCGCAAGCGTCATTGAATGGGAATGAGTTAAAATAGAAAGGCCCCGTATAACATTATACAGAATGGGGTATTAATTACGTAATGTTTTCACATAATCAATAACTGACGGTCCGTAGGGTCAGTTATTGATTATGTGAAAAAATTACGTAATTAATACCCCATTCTGTATAATGCTATACGGGGCCTTTCTTTTTTTTTTTAACCCATTCCCACTTATTTAAGCTGCAGCTACGACTTTTAGGTCGCCAATATACATCGTCGCTTGTCTATGGCATGTTTCTAGCCGTAAATTTTGTAAATTATCTCCGAGGAATTTTCTGTCGGAGTTTAGTGGGCGTGGCCTGCGATCCGTTATTTCAGCGAGCGATCTAGGACAATTCTTGTCATTTTGTCGTTAACGGTAATTGTTCGACAAACATATAACAAACGTGTTACTTATTATGATTTGGCTATCATTAATCATTGTAGTTTTGAGAAGACGACCTTCATGTGTATGCGCGCGTGTGTGCGTGTTTGCGTGTGTCCGAGCACTTGTATGCATCTTTGTATTTCTTATGTGTCGCTGGGCTTCTACAGCTCCGCACGTTTAAATTGTAAAAGCTATGCTTGTAACGCTTTAGTCGTCTATATACGGTACATGTTTGTTTTCTTATATCTAATGTTCATGTTTTATTGTTTATTTTCTTGTTAACTTCTCACCGACTTGGTTGTACATAAAATCAAACAAACATTTTACAGATGGTCTGTCTGTCTTATTAGTTTTTAGACAAAGTTTTAAACACTCCCAAATTCAAAGAAGTTCCCCCCCCCCCCCCAAAAAAAAAGAAAAAAAAAAGCCGATAATAATTGAAAAATAACAATCTTTAAAATAATTGCGTGAGTGAGAAGTTATTCTCATCTGATTAATAACTGGGAAAAGGAAAATGAATCGTCATTGAGCGTGCAAAATATCATAACTATAGCTTTGATAAAGCTGTAGTTACGATATTTTGCAAACCAAATGACGTACTGGTTGTTTGAGAAAAGGTTACGACTCAAATTTAATAATTCAATGTTTTAAACTGACACGTGACAGGTGTCCGTTATAACCATTTTCATCAAATAAAAAGACATTACTTTCTCCTAGTCATAATATATGGGATATTTGTTACAGCGTAAGTCTGAATGAATAACAAAAGCTATATTTTTTACGAGAGCCGCAAGTGAAAATATTTGTACACGAAATAAAATATTTATCTTACTCCTGAATCAAATTTTTATTCTTAAATTTCAATTAAATAAAGGTCAAGTTATGGAGTTATATTAGCAAATTTTCAAAAAAAAAAAAAAAAAAAAAAGTACGTAAAATTTCACGTGAATGAAAACGTAACCAATATCCTTGTACCAGCTGAGACGACGTTCGATATGAAAACAAAGATATTTGAATTAGGTCGAGATGAAAAATCCCACTAAATAAGTATTTTTGAGATGGCCTGAAATTTATTTTATATGAAAACTTTCGACGTCGTCAAGGCTACATGTTCAAGCTAATGCTGAGTACGCTTCTATTCCTAAATATATGTTATTTGAAGATTTTTAATGGACTCCGTAGGCGTCCAACAGTGTTACACAATTTTGAAAATCCAATAGAATGTTACTATGTTAGAAGAGAAGTAGTTCCCAGTAAGATTTGAAATATTATTTTTCAAAAGCTTTCTCCCCAAAACAATTGTACATTTTGAAAATGGCGTAATACGAGGATTCTATATAGTTCGTAGAACGCGTAAAGACTCCTCTTAAGTACAAAAACACCTACCAGTATCCCGCTCAGCGTAGATGCGTCACGGCTTCAATAATGCGGAGTCTTTCAGTTATATAGTGAGTAGTTTGCCTTCTATTTTGAGAACTCAGCACACCAGCTGTATACTGCGGGAGTGATAAGCTGTACAGTTACATCATATTTAAAGGTAGATATCGTTGTTTTATTCATGTCGCAGATTTTGATTATACATTGTATTTGGTTTAACGTGGCTTTCGGTGTTTTTTCAGTAAAACCGCCGTTGGCTGGTGCATCCAATCATGGCTTCCTATCATTTTTCACACCAGTAAAATGTACCACAACAACAAATTTGAGCCAATACATTTGTAGCTGCTAAGTCATCTTAACTGGCAAATTCCTTATCATATTTCCATTGATTGAAGAATGATGTGTGATCGTGCTCAGGACTCTGGAATGGAAACATCCTGTATTACATGTACCTATTAAACAGAAAAGAACATCTATATGAAAATAGCAATTTTGTATGCCCAAACGGGCGAATCACTCTACAATGCCAACACGGACGTCCATCATCGGTACTTTCCGTGCTTTGAATATTCAGCGGCTTTAGGATCTTTATCTATAGAACGCTTTATCTTTAACATCTAAGTCAGAAACTTAAGATCCTCGACGAAAGGAACGCTTCCCCGGGCAGTGAGTTGATTACATGTATTTTATGATTTAACCTATTCACACTCTTTTTACGCCCCTCTTGTAAAAAAAGCTTAGGAAAACATCGTGGAAAATGAAGAAATTACTTGTGACAAGCAATTTCTTCATTGTCAGCAATATTATCTACCCCTAAAGACCAGGATAGTAAATGTTCATCGACTAAAATATGTTGTATGCAATTTCTTTCATTTTGTACCGGTCTAAAATTGTATTGTATAGGTATCGGTTAACTGTTTTGTCGGTGATAAACCACCCAGAGTTCTGCTAAAAAGCATTGAAGAATCGGATTTAATCTTACAAAACAATATAGTTGAATTTTTTTTAAACATTGATGTTATACAGCTACTTGTATACACCAAAAGTGTCGTATTATGTCATGGCCCGGTCATTTGTTTGTCCGTCCGTATGTCCGTTAGTTAATTTTAGTTTGTGCAACCCCTCGTACTGTTTCAATATTGATGAATTGAAAAGCCCTCGTGTATCTCCAGTATGTTTAGTTGTGCATGAAATCTAAACTAATTTGATCCCTGGTCAACTGCATGGTTTCAGATATAAACTGCCTTTGCCTTAAAAAACAACAACAACAACAACAACAACAACAAAAACTGTGTTTGTGTGAACTTAACTGTGTCTCTTTGCCTTTAAAAACGATTTTCAACCCGCTTTGACAATTTAGCAAAAACACAGAAAAATTCATATTTCACTGACAAGCCCTTTAGGGCGTTTATGCACACTCTGCGAAACTTTTGTTTTTAAACAAGTGTATATATTTTTTCGCCAATAAAAAGGAACTAATATCAGATTAATGTGAAAGTTTATTTTTGATCCTATTTACAACAAATATTAAATGTCGACATACAAAAACAATATTTTTACAAAATATACAGTGGTATAAAAAAGAAAAACACCGTCTAGAATAAAACAGAAATAAACGATTGTCCGTTGAGCAGAAATAGAGGACATTGAATGAGAGGTCACAAAATACCGAACTTATTAAAAGAGTTATCTATAAATAGTTTAATCTTTAATGTTTCGTCTATCAAAAACGGGCTTCTGATTGGTCTGGAAAAAAAATCATACCTCTATGAACACAATTTTAAGCACGCAGCAATATTGTATGTTTCCGCACAAAATGGTTCCATACAAAAAAGTATCAAAATTTGTAAAGATCAAAAAAGTATCAAAATTTGTAAATGTTTTGCTTATTCGTTTGATGCTATCAAATTATAAGAAATGAAGAAAATCACACTTATGTATGAATCCGCTTCGCGTATTCATACAGTTAGATTAGTTTTTTTCGGTTCATACCTCCATGAAAACAATATTCTCTTCATTTCTTAAACTGATAAAAACGAGGCTTTTTATCTTCTTTGTATAACCTGGCCTCAAATTATGCGATTAATCGACGAATTTCTTGAAATACGTCGTTTTTTGATAGGCCTTGAAATGTATAACGACGGATATAAATGACGCCATTACATGCATTTTCGTGACGTCATTTTCATCCATAGGCTTCATGTCATATGCAAGTATAACATCGTCTATGTAATATAAAATATATTGAAAGAGTTTATTTCACTCCCGCGGTCATATTATAAATAAGATAATTATAAGAGTATTCTTCATCAACTAATTACGATATGACCCTATCAAAGCTTGTAAGATGTAGCAGACGCCAATAATTTACAAATTGAATTATTCAAATATAGGTCAAATCAGGAGTTGTACAACGTCACTATTGATCGCTTCCTTGAAAAGCAATCAAGCGTATTTAAATATCAACCGGGTCCATCATTCACTCTATCTCTTTATTCTGAACCGTTTTTTCAAACAAGAAAGCCAAATTAAGTCACAATCAACCAATCGCGATGTCAATCGTGGAATCAACCGACCAATCAAATTATTTATTCAGCCCGGACCTGAGATTTAAACTCGACATTTTTATTAATTTTTTGTTGGTTTGGCGACTTAAATGTCGTAACTACAGCTTATTCAAGCTGTAGATACGACGTTTAGGTCGCCAACCAACTATTCTATTTTTTGTTATATGCTACTGGTCATAGATTCTGCATAATAACGCCGAATAAAATCGAAGCGGTACCTACTGTTGGAGTTAATAGGAGGGGTCTAGGGAGATAGTGTGCGGGGTCAGCGATGGGTCAATTTAGACTGGAGCACATATGAATTCACAGATCGCAACTGTCATTAAAAAATCGATTGACTAATCAAATAATTCTTTTTTTTTTGCCCCCGAAATTTATGTCCGGCATTTTTGTTGGTTTGGCAACATTAACGTCGTAACTACAGCTTACCAAACCTGTACTTATGATGTTTAAGATGCTAACTAATGATCTGTGTTTTGTTTTATGTTACACACGAAGTATTCGGCTATCTAACGTCGTTTGATATCACAGTCAAGCATTTCTTGTCGGAGGTAAGAGGGCGTGGCTAGTGATCTGTCAGTTTTCTGAAATTAGGTCATTTGGGATCTGGGTACTGGTGGTTCGAGACCGTTTACGACTAGAGAAGCGGGATTGAGCAAAGACAGATTAGTCGATATACGGTCGATATTATTTGAGCGACCAACTTTAATAAACAGCAACTTTCATACATCGACCATAAATAAATGACCTCGTAAGAAACCAGAAAATTCTAAAATAGAGATCGTATTTATTCTTAAACCCATTCCCACACAATAACACCTTTTACGCCTCCAAGAAAAAAGATTTTAAAAACATCGTGGAAAATGAAGATTTCTTTTACAAGCGATTTCTTCATTATCTACAGTGTTTTCTTCCTCAAAAGGCAATATTTATATGTATGAAAAATGGTCAATTTGAAAATGTCGTCTGCACCATCTTTATATTTGGGACAGTTTAAACGTTTGTCTATTGGTAATGGGCTAACCCTTTCTCGTTTTTCAGATTTTAGACTGGTCCAATTTGAAAGAAGTTGCACACGAGAATTAAAAGTTTGTTCAATTTGAGAAGGAACCAACCCATAGGTTAGAAAAAAAATGTTGGAAAAGAAGAAATTGCTTGTTACAAGCAATTTCGTCTTTTCCCACACTATTTTCTCATGTAAAAACTCACCGGGACGTAAAAACAAGGGATTGTACGGGAAAGGGTTAAAGTATATTATCTTACACTTATCTTATATGACCTAAGAATAATCACAATGAGACAATTAAACGATTCCCAAAAACATAGGATTTAGTGTTTTTTATAAAATGTATTGTATTTGACATGATACTGGTCCTAATAGATAATGGATAATCGTAGACCTAAGTGGGATTGCAGCTTGGGGCTAGGAAGGGATGTAGTGGTGGTACTGGTATGAGAAATACCAGGAATCCATTGTAAGGTGCCCAAGTCGTCGCGTTATGACTAAAATACTGTTAAAAGCGGCGTTTAACCCCATACAGTCAGTTAAACCTATTCTCTCTTTGATAAGTAAAACGATGTTATAACCGACCAATTTCTAAACCAATTCTCGCTCAGAGACACTTTTTGACGCCCCAAGAATAAAAGCTTTGGAAAATATTGTGGAAATAAAGAAATTGCTTGTCACATATACTAAAATTTGTCGTCTGCAACATCTTTGAATTTGTACCAGTCTACAATTTTCTCATGTGGTAATGGTTTAAACGATCGCATTTTGAGATCATCTTGGTAGTTGCCTTAATCAAGTTTTTTTTATTTTTTTTCCTGCTTTGAATTGTGACTTAAAAAAAAATGAGTTAAACAAATACCACACAATTCCGCTTTTTAATGCTCCGACGAATTAAAGTTATGGAAAACTTTGTGATAAGCAGAAATTGCTTCTAATAAGCAATTTCTTCTCTACTCTCAATTGTTTTATACCTTATGTGGAAATTAATTTCCAAATGTAGCGCACTCTGAAATGTTGTCTGCAATTTCTTTAGATTTAGTTAAGATTTTTGTCGTCTGGTAATTGATTAAGACTAGCTACGCTTGCCGGTATAATAGATGGCTGTAACTTCTTTTTTCTATGGCCCAAATTTCCATAATTTTATAGAATACTATCATGCTACAGATACACTACTCGTCATCTCATCTTAAAGGATCTACGGTTCTTGTAACCCCCCGTTACCATAGAGTTTAAACTTTAAAAACGATCATCCCGACCAAGCCACGATCTGAAAAAGTACCGGATTTTGGCGGATCGGGGCGGATCGGCATCTAAATCGAGCAATTTGGCAAATTATGGTCTTCATTACGACCGTACTATCTCCCACGTCCAACGCGCTGCTGACACGTTTCTACTACGATGTTACGCAGACCGTTGCCGACCAGCCGCCGCGTTTACTGCGTTGTTACTACGCTGCCTCTACGACATTCAAGATCGTACTACGACGCTACGCAGACCTAGAAGACTGTACGAATATATCCTCCCCTACGGTGGCGCCTATCATATCACGCTTGTAGTACGCTTCTAGTGCGATTTTAGAGATTATGTATATATCTTGGGTTTCAAACAATATTTTTCACTTCTTTCCAAACTTCAACCACGAAAGAACGCACCAATGCTGATCTGATTCATGTGGCTTTACTTCAGCAGAAAGAAAGCCTGGTATACATTGAAATTGAACAGATCGTTAACAGGCGGAGGCGAAGAAGAATGCCCAGAGATATTCCTTCTCCTTAGTTTCTTTATGCCCCATTATTTTGTTGTAAAGCATTGGGTGTGCGCTAAGTAATTCAGCCATAGCCTATTCTTAGCCCTCGGTAAGGTCTGTCTGCGTTTCTGCTGGAGAATATTTCGACTTTCTTCTACATCGAATTGAGACTCAATAACGGGATCGTCAGACTGAGGAGTTTCCGTGGAAGGAAGGGTACCAGCTTCAATGTTCGAAGGCTCGTCATACCCTTCCCGGCCTCAGGATTTTCTGCTGCAGGATTTTAAAGAGCTTGCAATCGCATATTTTTCACGGCCTTTTCCACGGGGTTTACGGGGTATTTCCAATTTTTGCAACTGTAACAAGATTAGCAAAATTCGAGGACTCAACTGGAAATGATCGCAAGGTATAGTGCCACCCTTTACATGTAGTTGACAGATGATGATTGGTTGAATACCAGCGATAAAAAAATAACTGCTACCTGAAAGATCGTGGTATCATCAGCGATAGGTCAAGGTAGGTCTTCGTAGGATCGTCAGGAACGTAGAGAGATCGTAGTGGGAACGTAGTAAGAACGTAATGGGAGTGTACTCGATATGTTCCGGACTGTACTACGCTTTCACTGCGCTTTTACTACGATCATGACCTCTCACGAAGCTTGTACTATTACGACGCTTCTACTACGCTATTTTTAGGACTTTATCGCGATTTTTGTTGGCCACGATCCCGTTACGCTTGTTTTGAGAATGTTTGTGAGAATCATTGTGGGTAATGAAGAAATTGCTTGATTCAAAGCATTTTACTTGAGGGGCGTAAAAAGGAGGGATTGGGTTAAAATAGTTTACAGACTTCTAGGTCAATATCTTTAGATGCCATGAAAAGCTTTGCCGAATAAAAAAGGAAACTAAACTTCATAATTGTTTTAAGATTCCAACATATTTTGTTTGAATTATTTTTGTTTCCATTCCGACGCCTTTGAGATTTATAAACTTTGCTTCGGTAGCAGAGGGAGTACATTTGCTCGACAAAACGATTGTCAAAAATACACGTTAGTGGTTTTGGGATAACAATTGAGCTTGGTTGTCAACGAAAAAAGATTGATTATAAAAGTAACACAAAATTCAGCTAAATATCGATATTTCGAACCACAAGAGACAGGGTAATTTTGTTCGAACTAAACGTAGTACGAATCAAATGAACTGCAGATCGGGAATTCTTAGTACAGAAATAGATTAACCCTTTTCTGTTCAATATCTGGTTTTTAAATTGCTGTGAATTTATCATTGAGAAAACATTGTAGAAAAAGAAGAAATAGCTGTTAACAAGCAATTTCTTCTTTTTCTACAATATTTTCTGCCCTGTAGAATGGTTATTTTCAAATAAATCCAAACTAATATTTCGTCTGCAAAACCTTTGAATTTGGATAGGTCTAAAATTTTGCAAAATAGGAAAGGGTTAAGAATGAATGTAACACAATGATCAAGTTTCTGAAGTGGATGTGGCCTTGTCCTCAGTTGGTTTAGGAATGAATGAACTATCGTCACAGAAATCATCTTCTTCTTCCTCAATACTGTCGTCAAACATGTCGTTAATTGTTTCCACCTGATTGATGGCATTGATGACCTTTGTGACCCCACTCACGTGACCGTTGTTGCTCTCATACATGGCCACTGTAGGGGTCGCGATTGTTGTTTGTTGATTATTCGCATTAGGAAGGAAAGGTTTAGCTAAGTTTCTACTCGCGTTATGTAAACACGGGGTAGCCCCTTGCCTGACGTTCTTATGGGGTTGAAATTTCACAATGTAGACTTTGGGTCCGAATAGACAAACTAGGGCTACAGTGGCACTGATACTCACACACATACAAAGTGATGTCGTCTCCGTCTGAAATAGAGACACAATGAGAATTAATTCATAAATTGCTTATGTTAAACATCCAGTTACAGTTCATAATTCGACAGAATCAGTCCAAAGGTATCAGGCTCTGAGAAATCAATCTTTTTACTCATTATCGACGATATTTAAAATTTTGCATCAAAGATTCGTTTCTTTGAATATGAATCACGCACCCCCAAAAAAGAACAACAACGACAAAAAAAAAAAAAAGCCCGACAAGACCAAACCCAAACAAACCAAACCAGCCCCCAACCTCCCTAAAAAAGTCATAAACAACAACAAGCCTCAAAGAACAACAATGAAAAACAACATGTGATCTTTCCCGAATGAAAAATAGACCCCTGCGATATCAAACACTTCGATATCAAAAGGTGACAAATAAGCAAAGTTAACATGTGTCGAAATTCTCAAACAACAACAACAACAACAAAAAAAAAAAAAAAAAAAAAAAAAAGAAAAAAAGGGATCTTCGAAAACAGACGTTTTTGATTATAAAGTTATCAAAACTAAATCGTACGTTGGTGACTCTCATTAGAATCGTGTCAGTGAGACGATTCTAATGAGTTCCACGTAGGATTAAATGAGAATCTTGCAATTTGTATTTATGCCGTCGAACCAATCCCACATGCATGACACAAAACAGTGTACTAAGCGACCATTCTCTTATACGATCACATTTTGGCAGTCTCTTGAATGGAAGCTAAATACAAGTTTAACCGCTTTCCTTGAAAAAACAAATTTCACATTACTTTAGAAGTAATTGACCAATCGCGGCTGTCAATCAAATAATCAGTCGACAAATGGTCTCGTTCATTTAGACCAAAAATAAATTTTAAACTCCAACATTGACCGACATTTTTGTTAACCTTTGTCCTTAGTTTGGCGACTTAAACGGGAAAATAACAGTAAACTTTTTTTTACAAATGCTGGTTTCGCGATGCAAAGATAATTGAAATATAGTGATAATTAGAATAGGGGTTCAAAAGTTGCGGGACTGGAAGTATTTTGCGAACTAAACAAGAGGTATTTTCCAATTTTTGAAAAGCGAAAAATGTCATTTTGAGTCAGAAACATGGATTTTATTCGGAAAAAAAAAGAAAGTCGAAATATTTCATTACAATATTTTAACCTTTTCTTGTACGGTCCCGGGAATCTGAACCCTCGTTCAATTTGGATCGGTTTAAACTTCGAGAACGAGAAAGCGTAAATCGAAACACTTCCAACACTGGTTGTTTTTTTGTAACGAAATTGGTTTCTTTGTAATAAAGATGGAAGCTGACCTTTGACTTTCGAAGCGGTTGGATATATATGATCTCTCGACACTGTTTCATAAAGTTAGTTCTGGCAAATCATTTATGACATCGAAGTTTAGTGAAACAAGTGCGTAAGTTTAAGCTTTAAACCTATACATTTACATCGACAAGTTTTTACAACTTAGATAAATCCCTCTCGATTCTGCCGAGTGAATGGGTGAATGAAAAAAAACAAAAAAAAAACAAAAAAAAACAAGATCGATAGCCACTTCCGGGAGCGGAACTCAGGACCTCTTGATCGTGATTCTGAAGCCCTACATCTCGACCACGGACACCACATTTCGTAAGTGTCTATATATATCCGAGATTAGATAAAACCAATATCATTCTGTGTAATTTCTGATTGTGTGTGTTTGCTGTCGAACCTTACATGTTACCGTGCAAATCTGCTCTCCTAAAACTGACAAGATTTAATTTTCAACTTAACCGAAAACAAAAAGGAAAAATGTTCAACCATTGAAACTGTTAATGAGAAAAAGTTTGATGATTACAATTCCAAAATCGGAAGCCAAAATTGGTTTTATCGTGCTGAAATGCACAGATAAAGAGATTTGCCAATCATTGAATTGCTCTCATCTGTAAAAAGTTAATTCCCTCGCAAGCGATTACTTTTGATTTTCAGCATTTATTTCTAAAAAAAAAAAAAAAGATAATTAAACGGTTATAAAAATTATAACAAAATTATATTTTGATCACTTGAACGAACATCGTTTTCAACCTTACCTTGAAATCATGATTTGCTCCGAAATAAATGGGAACGAAGGCCAACCAGACAATACATGTGCTGTACATTGTAAATGCTATGTATTTTGCCTCGTTGAAATTCTGTGGTATTTTCCTAGTTTTGAATCCAAACACAGTGCACAGGATTATCAACAACATGTTATATACTAGAGACAATAATATCGCTCTCTGACTCGCCTTACAGGTCAACACCAAAAAGTCAGTTTGTTGTTTCACGTAAATTGTTTCGGGTTTCTCAAATCCTAGCCATGTTAGAACACCGACCATTTGGACAGCTACAAGACATAAACAGATAAATATTTGTGATTTCGGACTTGTATAGCTTGGCTTTTTAACCATAGCTTTAATCCCTCGATTAAAAATCCTATATATTCTATTAGTCTTTGTCAACACTGCAGCATATATCAAACACAAAGATATTCCGAGTATAAACCGTTTCACAGTACACAGGATAATCGATGGTCTAGCAAGTAAGAAAAATGATGTCAGATATGACGTAAAGATTCCTAACAATAGCACATAACACAATTCACGCCCAGATGCCATTATCAGTGGTGTATTGTTAAACTTTATAAAAACGTAAAACACATATCCAGTTGAGATCATGCCAAAAGTAGAGAATGACACCGGAAGTAGAACCCAGAGTGACTGCCAGTCTAGATGTAAAACAGGAAGTGGTACACAGGAAGTGAGATTTACATTCGGTTTGTAGCCATCCGGGCAGTCAGCACAAGTGAACTCGGTTTTGAGGATCTGATTCTCGCGACAGCGTATACAAACCCAACAACAAGTATCGCTCTCAACAGTGTTATTCTTGATGTAACCAAATGGACATTCCTCGCTGCATACAGATCTAGGCGGAGTTGTACCGCTTCGGAATCGTAAGGAGTTGTTGAATATTTTCAACCTGTTCATAGAAAATTCAGCAATTTGAACAATAAAAGTTTTAACCTATTTTTCAACGACAAAATTCAGATTGGTCCAAATTCAAATACGTTGCAAACGACAACTTTTAGTGACCAAATTTTAAAATTCTTTGTCCTTCTGGGTAGCAGATATTGTGGATATTGAAGGAATACTGCAATGTGCTCCCAAGTAAAAAGCGAGATTGTTTGGGAATGGTTTAATTGAATAGAAACAGACAAGGTAACTGTACAGATATTGAAGTATGTATATCTGTTGAGTTTTAAATTTCCGAAAATAATGTTATGTTTGTCGAAGAGTGATTGGGCATTTTGATCCCCCAAATATTCTTAAGTTTTAAAACTCGTGAACATGAAAAAAGCTGTACAAACCAGAACGCCAGGCGTCTCACGTGCTGTCAAATTTCTCCCAATTCGACTGATTGTATTCATTATTCATTATGATAATTATTACATTTCTATTTCTGTCGTAGTGGCTTCTCATTATAAGAAGTATTTTAACATATTCGGAAACGATCTTTTAGTAAGACATGAATAGCTCATTTTTTTTTCGTAGAAAATTCAGATGGGTCTACGTCGAACTGCACAGCCTAAATCACGCTTAATCATTTTCTGTTCAATCCCTGATTTTTATATCCCTGTGATTTATAATTGAGAAAACATTGTGGGAAAAGAAGAAATTGATTGTAAAAAGCAATGTATTCTTTTTCCACAATATTTTCTAGCCTACTAAATTGTTATTACTCAAATTAAACCATCTTTAAATTCTTATCTATAGAAAATCTTTGAATTTGGACAGGACTAAAATATAGCAAAAAAGGAAAGGGAGAAATGAAGATAATATATATGATTTCATGGAATTAAGAAATTAAACCCAAATGTTCTCATTGATTGTTCTAAGCGGCTTCATACAGAATTGTATATTTTTTTTTTATAGTTTTTTTTCACCTATTGCGATCTGTATAAAATCATCTCAGCATATGAAATATTGGATATTGAATACGAATTTAACTTAAAAACTACAAATTTTAGACATTTTTATGAAACTACTTTGAGCAAAAACACGACATTACTTCGTACTCTTTTTTTTATTCAGTTAAAAAAGAAGAAGATACTATGCCAATCAGAACACTCGAATCCTTTCTGACTTGATTCATGGTCAGAAACACTAAAATGCAAATTGTTGGTTAGCGACTCAAACATCGTAACTACAGCAAAGATAAGCTGTAGTTACGATGTGTTAGTCGAAACAACAACAACAAAACAAAAACCACAAACACACCCCAAGATTCTTGGTATATATGTCAAAGGTCACTATTCACATCCGATCTAAATGCCATTTTTGATTAATCAATCGTTTCTTTGATTGAAAGGGGCGATCCGTCAATACTTTACATAAATCATCTAGCGTATTTCTAATACAGTCAATCTTGCTCGACCGACCACCTCTATTAAGCGACCACTTGCATTAAGCGACCACAATCAAAAATCCCTTTCAAAATCAAAAGCCGTGATAAGAAGTTGTCGTATTTGCTAAAAAACCAAAAAAAAAAAAAAAAAAAAACGACAACCCCAAAACAGCAAATCATAACTAAATCCAATGTTGTTAGAACCCATTAGAATCGTCTCAGTGAGACAATTCTAATGAATCCAAACAACATAGGATTTAGCTATAATTTTGTGTATGTAATCCAATTAATCCTTGATATATTTCACAGAAATGTGTTTTAAGCAACCATTTTTATCAATCCATTCCCACACTGAGACGCTTTTGGGCGCCCCTCAAGAAAATAATTGGGAAAACATTGTGTAACATGAAGAAATTGCTTGTGACAAGCAATTTCTTCATCTTTCAGATTGTTTTCTCTACAATTTCACAAACTTGTTTCACAAATTGTTGTCTGAAACTCTTTTCAATTTGGACCAGTTTAAAACTTTGCCGTCCGGTAATTGCGACCACTTTTTGATCGTCCCATGTGTGTTCGTTTAATAGGAGATTTGAGCGCATGCGTGACATTTCCAACAATTACACATGTGCGCAGAGTAAAGACCCAGATCAGCCTGTGCACCTGCACAGTCTGATCAGAGTCTTCACTCTTCGCTCTGTAGATAGATACTGACCCAAAGATTCTTTAAACAATAAGCGAATGTTCTAATTGCCTCCGAATGGCTGTACAGGGTGCTCAACGTGTGTGAGTCACGCACATCCGAAATTGTTGGAAATGTCACGCACAGGCTCATTTATTATACTAGTGCAGTACCTATCTGTCCATTCTCCAACCAGAACATAATCATACTCGTCTCGCTGTTTATGTTGATACTGAAATATGTCGTATTTTCCGAACCCGTCTCCCTTTTTGTCGAACTGAACGATGTCACCTCCGATACCTAAGACAAAAGAAACGCTCATGTTATACCAAAGATAATAAAATAACAAAAAATCGTATTAATCGGCGATTCAAGATGCGGCCAAAATGTTGTCGCTGAGGAGAGTTGTCGCTCATTTTGTGACGTGATTTTGATGGATCGATTTGCTTGCATATATAAGTTATTGTAGAATTATGAACAAATCCTATGTTTTAAGAAGTCATTAGAATCGTCTCGTTGAGATCGTGTTATGATATTTTAAAAATTATTCAACTTCACAAAAGCTTAGGCCTATTTGAAAGGGATCTTTGATTGTGGCTGCCCAGTAAGAGTGATGGCTTAGGTAAGATTGAAAATTATTATAGATGTTATTTCAATCATACTGCCAGGCTGGATTCTTTGTCTAAAATACTTATGACAATATAATGCCAGACAGGAGATACTGACGGATAGCCACCCATGCCCTCCGACTCCCGACCAGGCAGTTTGACTTGGCTTTCAAACTGCATTATTTGCAAATTAGTTTGACGCAGAAATCATTAGATGGGCGATCTAAACTTTGTCATTACAGTTTGAACAAGCTGTATCTACGATATTCAAATCGCCTACCAACGAAATTTCTGCAAATGAATATCGGATGTAAGAATTGCACTAGTCAAAATAAATGTTTTGTTAAGCATTATTGTTGGTTATTCAAGCTGAAGTCACGACGTTTAGATCGCCAACAAGCCGTTTTTTTCTTTTTGTTAAACGTTATATTTTGCAAAGTAATGTCGTTTCATATCCAAGTTGAACTTCCTGATTGGAGGCAGGTGGGCGTGGCAATTGATCCTTCAATTTGGGCTAAGTGAAGTCTACACATCGTCAATGAACGGTCCTATTCATGAAGTACAGATTATATAAGCCAAACCTCTCCGATTCCAAATCACACAAGTAATTTTTTTGAGCTGCAAATTGATCAATCACGGCTGGCAATCAAATAACCAGTCTACCAATGGAATCATTAATTGCGAGCCGTCATTTTTGTTAACATTTTTGTTGGATTGGCGTCGTAAACGTCGTTACTACAGCTGCAGTTACGACATTTAAGTCGCCAACCAACTATTCTACTTTTTTGTTACGTGCTATACTGGTCATAAATTTTGCAAAAACGCCTTTTAATATCGAAGCGGAACTTCCTGCCGGAGTCTACGGGCGCGGCTAACGAAGTAAGAGGGCGGGGCCAGCGATTGGTCAATTAACAAAGTGCTGATATATTTATTATTTTAACACTTAAATTTAGACCTAAAAGATTTTCCTTTCGACAAGCTGGTATTAACAAAGTTTAGAATAGTAGAAGTATTCAGCGATTTCAATAACTTTTCACTCTATACGTGGTTAAGGTCATATTGTCACAGAGGAAATCGAGTGACAAATTATTTTCTCAAATAAAACTTCCAAATCATCGTTTTGATCCTAAGAAAAATCAAAAGCGTAGTTTTATGCAACCTCCGCGCCATTTACAAAATTATTCTACACATATCGACGGTTAATTGCGATACTGTTCTAAATGTTTATAGAATATATAGACACTTAAAACAGTATTACAATTAACACCCGATATGTAAGACTTATTTGTACAGGTTTTTCGCTTTGAAAACAAGGATATTTAGGCGGGAAAAATCTTTTTCTTTGCGGTATATATAACGGAAGGTAAGCAAGCAAAAATAAACAAACAAACAAAATAAAATATGTTACAAATCGGCGGTTAATTGCGATAGTGTTTCAAGTGTCTATATATATACACACTTAGAACAGAATCGCAATTAATCCGAGAAAAGAGGACTTTTCTTTCACAACATTGGCTTTGAAATTATTCTTTACAAATCGTCTTATACAATATGAGCGCATGCGTGACATTTCCAACCATTACACATGTGCGCCAAGTTAAGACTCAGATCAGCCTGTGCATCCGCACAGTCTGATCAGAGTCTTCACTCTGCACTCTGTAGATAGATACTGACCCAAAGCTTCTTTAAACAATAAGCGAATATTCTAATTGTCCCGAATGGCTGTCCAGGGCGCTCAATGTGTGCGAGTCACGCACATGCGAAATGGTTGGAAATGTCACGCATAGCCTCATATATAAAAGCATTTGATTTCTAGTTTCCAAATCACCGTGATACTACTTTGTCGCATCTTTGACAGCAACAATAGGCCTATAATAGGCTGAGATGATAATTCTCAAATCTACCTTTAAACAATACATTTCTGATGTATTTGAGAATAATAAGCTGAGATGATAATTCTCAAATCTACCTTTAAACAATACATTTCTGATGTATTTGAGAATAATAAGCTGAGATGATAATTCTCAAATCTACCTTTAAAAGATACATTTCTTATGTATTTCAGAACCTCTTCTCCAGTTAGATGGTCCAAACAATGTTTGAATTTCTTTCCTCGGCAGTGTTTGGCAAGCAAATTGTGTACAGCATGGGCCAAAGCGTACACAGAGTCAATGACGAATTGAACCAGGCCTTCTTGTTCGTAATGACGGCGGACGTCTTCGCGTCCTGAAATAAAAATAATTGGTAACAATGTAAGGTTTAACCCATTCCTAAACGACAAACTTTTAGACTGGTCAAAATTGAAAAAAAAAAAAAAAAAAAAAAAAAAAAAAGAAAAGAAAAAAGATGCAGACGACAATTCAAAGTGTGTTGAACATGATGAATACGTACAAAATAGGATAAAAATATTTTTAGAAATGGAGACATTTCTCTTTTCCCCCAGCAATGTTTTTCATCGGTTATTTTTTAGGAGCGTAAAATGCTTAATTGAGTTGAAATTGATTAAAAGGCTTCAAAGACGGGATTAATCTACATTAACTAAGATGATAAATATTTTTTGTGAAACGGATAAAAAACGTTTTTGGCAAGATTTTCAGTACCAAAAATGATGTGATAACGTTATTTCAAAAAATCTTTTAGTTATCCAGTCGGTTCTGTTTTAGGCCTCTAAAGGTTATTTTCACAATGGCCTCGGGTCTATTTGGCCACATACATTTTCCATTTTGTGGTCTTCCCTAACAGCCACTTGATTTAAGATTTTAAAGATATGTAGCCATTTAACCCACAACCACCTTAGAAAAAAAATGATAAAATAAGACAGGTCCAAACTGAAAGAAGTTGCAGGCAGTATTTTAAATTGTACTAAAATTCGTAAATAAGCGCCAAATATGGTAGAAGACATTGTGAGAAAATGAGAAATTGCTTGTTAAAGCAATTTCTCCTTTTCCCACAAGGTTTTCCATGATTGTATTTCTTCATTGTGTCAGGAAGCGTCGTTGTGTGGTAATGGATCAACTGGAAAAAAGCCGTTATTTAATAAGTTTGTTTAAAAACGAGTACAATACAAGTAAATATTTATCAACAGAGGTCACAGATCTCTACGATATCGGACGTACATTCAAGTGTCGAGGGAGTGGAAGAAACGCCCCTTTGCAAATTTTAACGCCTGCAAGTGATGATAGTTACATCCCTTGATTTTTGTTACTTGTTACTTCTGTTGACGTCATTAACCCCTCAACCATATTTTAAGCGTAAATATGTACATTTCGTGTAGATATCCGAATATCTAGCCTAGACATGTTTCTTGACAAGTTTTAGGAGCGCCTCTGTCAATCAACTAATCGATTGACCAGTCATATTGATCTTGTAGACCTGAAGTGAAAGGCTGAACACGAATATTCAAACGTTTCCGTTTATGGTCGACTTAAACGTTTTTTCATGTGTATACTGTATGTCGGTAGCGCGTCAGACTCCCAATCTTCAATAATGGGATGTCATGGGTTCGATCCCCAGCGACGACACATATTCTTTCCGACATTTGTCTCTCACCAATGGGTGGATAATCGTTAACCTAAGTGGGATAGCAGCTGGAGGATAGGAAAGGATGTAGTGGTAGTACCGGTGTGAGAAATACCAGGAATCCATTGTTACGTTCTACCGCAATATGACTGAAATATTGTTAAAATTGGCGTTAAACCCAATTAATCAATCAATCAATCAATCAATCTAGCTTAGGTTACGACGTTTATGTCGCCAAACAGTTTCCTTTTTGTTTTATATTCCCGATATCAAATTTTGTAAACTAACGTCATTTAATATCTTATCGCATTACCTTGTCGGAGGTCATTTGACGTGACCATCGATCCGTCAGTAATTCCACTGACCTACGTCCGACATTTGATGCGAATCACTGACCGACATGATCCGAATGGAGTCTGACTTATTTTGTTATTTCAACTGAATATATACAGGTTTAATGGAGTAACTAATATATGTCCACTGTATTACCGAAATAAGAAAAACGATTTTTTTTTCGAAATTGCATTTCTGTAATAGATATTATATGAATATATATGTTTTGTCTCTATATCTGTCAAATGAAAAATCTATCATTCAGCCTCCCGTTACTAATTAAACGTGTTTCGAATTCGAGTGACTTTATCGGATAAAATCCCTTTCAAATGTAATAACGTCGGTGTTTGACCAAAACCTCGTAACTACAGCTTATTCTAAGCTGTAGTTTCGAGGTTTTGGTCGAACAGTGTCGATAATTAAGACTTGTTCTATTCTTATCCTCTGATTTCTATATATAGGCACATGTGTGATTAATATGAACACTTGGTATTTACAGATCGATGGACCCGCCCACCGACTCCGCTGGCCACACCCACTGACTTCGACAGTCATATTAACTTCGATATCAAACGGCGTTATTTTGCCACTAACATGCAACAGAGAAGTTAATTTATTGGTTCGAGACATAAACGTCCTAGCTACTGCTTATTAAAGCAGTAGTTACGACGTTTAAGTCGCCAAACTGACTAAAATACTTCACGAAATTGTCTGCCAATGACGAAATTCAAAGTTCACAACCGGTCTAAATGAACCATTTGATTGGTGGATGGATTGTTTGTTTGAAACCGCTATTGCTCAATTTCCTTCATATATCCAATACATACCAGTACATTTAGTTTTGTTCGGTCTGGGTTCAATGGAACAATCAAACAGAGCCTCCCAATACTCGCTGTACCATGGGTCTACACTGGAATGGTTCATTGGCAGTTGTAGAAAATACTCGTCGAACTCTGAAAGATAATTGAATAAGTATTTGTGTAACTCGCAAATAAATATTCGACTTTCTCGGGATTCAAACCAGGGACCACTCCGTCCCAAAGCAAGCACTCTACCACGTCGCTATAAACGCTAGTTTGTACGACATGGTAGTACAATCACCCGTTATACACTAACCGGCTGCAGTAGTAACAATTACGTCAGAACGTCACAATTAAAGCGTTGGATTAATACTGGAAATTATAAACGTCGACATTTCAATCCGTGTCATGCTGAACCCGGAATAGAAGGCGGTATAGACAAAGATATATGTGAAGTCTGATCTTTGTCTATACCTTCTGTTCAAATAATCAGTTTTAAAAGGAATATTGACCCTCATTAAAGCAGTCCAGTGCTGTCAGTCCTTTGATTTTAAAGCAATTCTGTTAAGATTTTTAATTCGGGATGACAAGGTTTTTTTTAACGGACAGTTTGAATCCTGTCTTTGTTCAGAAAATGTAGTTCAAAACTAAATATATCTTTACTTTTTTGATGACGCTGAAGCATGTTATTAAAGAAAATGTCACAGTGATCTCTTGCTAAAACTGACACAACAAACAAACTATTTTTCAAATGGCTGAATATAAGTATGTTATTAAAGAAAATGTCACATTGATCTCTTGCAAAAAGAAAGAAAAGAAAAACTTGCACGATAAACCAAACATTTTTCAAATGGCTGAATTTGAGCGTGTTATCAAAGAAAATGTCACATTGATCTTTTGTAAAAATAACTGGCACGATAAATAAAATATCTTTCAAATGGCTGAATATAAGCGTGTTATTAAAGAAAATGTCACATTGATCTCTTGGAAACAACAACAACAACAACAACAACAACAACAACAAAAAAAAAAAAAAAAAAAAAAAAAAAAAAAAAAAAAAAGAAAAAAAACAACAACACACAACTTACAAACAAACAAACAAACAAACAAACAAAAAAAAAACTGGGACGATAAACAAAACATTTTTAAAAGGCTGAATATAAGCGTGATTTAAAAGGAAATGTCACATTGATCTCTTGTCAAAAAAACTGGCACGACAAACGAAATGGTTTTCAAATGGCTGAATTCCAAGATTCATGGAAAAAAAATTCAAAATAAAATCAAGAAGAGACGGGATTTGAACTCAGCTGTTTGATCAACAACCATCCTCGTAACAGAAAAAAGATAATCGGGACTGAATTAACTCATTACCAGAAGACAGAATTTAGACAGGTCTAATTAAAAGACGACAATTATAGTTGATGTAGTTTCAAAAAAGGCCTTTTTGGGTAGAAAAACAGTGTAGATAATGAAGAAATTGTTTTTTAAAAGCCATTTCTTCATTTTCCAAAATGTTTTCTAAAGATTTTTCTCTCGAAGGGCGTTAAAAAGCGTGATTGTGTAGGGATAAGTTTGGGGAAAAAAGATGTTCGGTAAAAGAATAAATGAAGGGTTGCTATTGCCCGTCTTTATCATCGAAGAAGATTTGTTCAATTTGCGACAGAGATTAAGCCGGCTTTATTTTAATCTTCTAGTTTCCTATTTGAAGCCGTAACAACGACTCGATCTGAGAATTTTATACCTTTTCTTATACATTGAACCTTTTCACAATTTGCTGACATTTATAGCCTTTCTATAATAGGATCTCGGTCTGGAATCATTGAAACTTCAAACAACAAAAAAACAGACCACACCTCAGTATTAAGACCACCCAATCTTTAACACACTTCCAAACAATAGAATTGAAAGAAGCTCCAGACGAGAACTTCAAGTTGATAGATTTTTTTTGTCTTATTGGATAAAAAAAGGTTATGGATAATGAAGGAATTGCTTGATACAAGCAATTCCTTCATTTCTCACATGGTTTTTTCAAACCTTTTTTCTGGATGGACACAAAACGGAGGGCTTGTGTAGGAATTTGTTAAACCACTTTCGAAAAGCACTAAACGTTCGACTAAAGGAGTTAACCCATTACCAGACAGCATTTTTTTTACACTGGCCCAAATTGAAAGAAGTTGCAGACGACAATTTAAAGTTAAATACATTTTGGATATGTTCAACTTTCTGGGTAGAAAACATTCTGGAAAATGAAGCAATTGCTTGTAACAAGCAATTTCTTCACTTTCCACAATGTTTTCCAACGCTATTTTTCCTTAGGGGCGTCTAAAGAGTTACTGAGAGGGAATGGGTTAAGTGGATGGTCTCATCAAATCAAAGTTGTAGAGAAATGTCGGGCAGCCAGATAAAGAAGTCGAACAAATATGTTGACCGCTTAATGAGTCCCGTAATAGACTATCTGCAGATAAGACATCGGTGGCTGATAACCATCAACCAGACCCGATGATACTCCAACCGGACATAACCCAATTATAATGACTGTAATATCTGTTCGTAGAATGCTGTCTGTTTCAGAAGAAAGAAAATTAGGCTCGATACATTTTGATACAAGTATACCATGCGTTCATATGTATTAGAACGCTACCAATGGATACGACATACCCGTTTATAATTGATGGATCGCGCGGTTAATCAAAAAGTGGATTGACCAATCAGATCATTACTTTAGACCAGAAGTGAACTTTGAACACCAATACTTATATTTACCCATAACTATTTTACAAAATTTTAGACTTGTCCAAATTCAAAGGGGTATCAGACGACATGATAGAGTTAGTACAATTCAAAAAGAAACTACCTCCTATGTCTGTCCACTTTAAGGCTGTGACATGTATATAGCAATCCAAATAGTACTGGTGTCAACATGGACTATTGCACCTACAGCTTAAGATATACATACATACATATATATAAAAAACGACAGTGGCAGATTTAGAGGGGGTTCGTCGGGACCGTTTGATCCCCCGTCTGTAGCCTCATTATTTTATACATGAGGAAATTCAATATGGATTTGATTATTCAGTTGATTTTATTCGAGCGTCCACTTCTATTTAGCGACCATGTCCAAATTTGAAGTCCCTACTTAAAAGCAAAAGCTCTTTGGAAGTAAAGGCAATTGGCTAAAAAGTAGAAATACAGCTATATTCTATGTTGTAGGGACTCATTAAAATCATCTCAATGAGACGATTCAACAGAGTCCCAACAACATAGGATTAAGCGAGAAATCTGTAATTATTTATGTATGCAGTCCTTCATATCTTTGGCAAAAATGTGTACTAAGCAACCATTCTCTTAAGCGGCCACATTTTGGTCGTCCCTTTAGCGTCGCTCAATACAAGATTTATTGTAATAGGAAAACGAACTCCATCCTGGATCCGCCAGCGTACATACAGATAGACAGACGAATGCAATATACATAGAATGTTGGTACAAAATGCCCACGAAATGTCCATCTAAAATCAAAGTCTATGGGCACTTGGTTACCTTTTAAATACACAGAGAATGTGTCAGTATATGGCCTAAATCACTGATTCGCTTCTCTTTGATTAAACGAATCAGTAGATTATAAATGTCATGTCAAATCAACATTAGGAATGTATAGTATGACTATGAGTGAGGAATATTAATGTCTTGGAATTTATCCAAGCTTGATTGTACGATCTTAGATTGTGTTTTCTACAGTTAATATGTAATATAGTCATAAGACGTACATTGTATGATTTTCTCAAAAAAGGTGAAAGGGTAAGGTATCATGATTGATAATTTCTTCTCCGCTAGCAATTTATTCTTCATCACTATATCTCTATTTCCCTATATTTGTCAACTAAATCTAATTCCAGAACAAGAGGTCCATTATAGCCCTGGATGGCTCATCTGAGATACAGCAAAAGTTCATGTATTTGTAATTTTTCAACCCTTTTCAATTTTATTGGTCATATTGTTTTCTTTTTATTCAACTTGACTACCTTCTGAATTCTATTCCCTCTCTTAGATTCTCGACTAAATAGGGGACAGTGGACATAAGTCTTTCTTAGAGAACTTATGTCGGTATCTTTTCACAGCAATTTTCTTTAAAAACACGAAATTGCTCACAACATAGAGCTAATATAAATAACATCAAAATCTCAAGTATGTTGGTAAATGACAATAAGACAATGCTTCATGCAAATTTAGGTCTTATTGTTTAGGAGAGATTTTCATAGAACTCATAAGAGTTTTTCCTGGATTCCCATTGTCTTAAGATTTTTAAAAGAACATCATTCAAGAATCATTTTTGTTGGGTTAAACTGAAATCAGATTATTATTTTAGGTTGTGATTATTGAAAGAAATTCTTATTACGTAAATTTCAAGTACCCACAACATATGGCTTAAATAAATTAAATAAACGTCACCTGAAACATTTTGGTAGAGGACCATGAGCTGATGTTACAAACAAAATTTGAAAGCTCTAGGTCTTATAGTTTAGATTTTTTTTAAGGATTCGTTAGAAATTCATTTCGGTTGCCATAGCAACCGGAGTTATCAACCGATTATCATTCCTTGAAGTGTTTTGGAAGGCCATCCCCAAAGTATCATTTTTGTAAAATTTCATTGATATCAGAGGGTTAGTAAAGGAAGAAATTGATTTCTAACGAATTTGTTCTGTATACCTATGTAATTCTAAGTACCGGTTCCAACAAAATAGGACTTATGTAAATCACAAAATCATAACTCGAAGTAATTTTTGTAGAGGACCATAAGGGGATACTATACGCAAAATTTGAAAGCCTCTTGCTTGTCTTCTCAAATAGACTCTGACAAACATTAGTCGAATTTTGACTGATATAACTATTTAAAACAACTGTCCTTACCCTTTATTACTCTCCGTTTAGGCAGTAGAGTTATCGTTCCTTCGGCGAATATCTCTTGACCATAGACTGGGTGTATCTTGGCTCCCCATGAGTCACTAGCAAGAATCGTAAGTTCTGTGCTCTTGTTTAAACGTTTGAGAGTGGCGAGAAGGTTTCTACAGTTGTCCTCGTTCACAAACATGATGACGGCCTTGGCCTTGTTGATAGCGAGCAGATCGTGGATTATCTGGTCGAACTCTTCGTCAGTGGCAGTCCGGGAGATTTTGAGAGACTGGGCGATACATATTCCTGAAGTAAAGACAGACCACATGACAGGAGACACCACGCCTTCATTAAGGGACCCAAACTTTTGAAGCAGTTTATTTTTAGGACAGTGTTTCGCTTTCTCGATTTATTTTAATGACATGCATAAGTATTATCGTCCTAAGGGTTGTAAAATGTCGTAACTACACTTTTATTTAGGCTGTAGTTACGACATTTTGCGCGCCAAAGGACGATATTTAGATTTCGTTATGGAACATTTTTTCGCTTAATTCAATTTTAAAGCCCACCAGATTGAACAAGAAAACTGCCGAAATTATCTCTTTATAAAATCGAGGTTTTAGAATACTTAAAAATGACTCTCTATCCCCATTTTTCTGATCTTCTTTCATTAACCCTTTCCCACTCGATTCCAACCTTGGACGCCCCAAAGAAAAATGAACTTTTGAAAATATCGTAAAAATGAAATAATTGCTTGTAACAAGCTATTTATTCATTGTCCAAATTAATTTCATCCCAAAAAGAAAAAGTTTTGTTTTTTTTAAATTTCCATCAACTAAAAATTTTCCATAGCAACTTTTTCGAAACTGTACCAGTCTAAAATTTTGTCGTCTGGTAATGAATAAGCATAGAGATTATAAAAAGGTACAATTTTGAAAAAAAAATATGTATAGACAAGCTTTTCAGAACTTTAGAAAAATGTAGTCATAAACGAAATTTCTCTGTTTTTTTCTCATTGTAATTGACTAATCGCGACTGTCAATCAAATAATCAGTCGACTAATCAAATCATTAATTTAGTCCAGAAGTGAGTTTAGAACAACTACATTTTTACATATTTGTTAAGCTTTTTTTGTTGGTTTGGCGACTTAAACGTCGTAACTACAGCTTATTCAAGCTGTAGTTACGACGTTTATGTCGCCAACCAACTATTTCACTAATTTGTTCAATTTTGTTCAATTGGTCAATTTAGAGGCATTAACCCACATACTTTTAGGGCCTATAAGAAATTAATCGGTTTGAATTTCCTTCTTTACTTCGTTGCTTCGACTCCAAAATAATCTAGATGAAAATTTTGAAGTCCAGTGACTAATAGATGCGGTTCGCTTCAGTTTTGTTTGAAAACCGAAAGGATCTCTGAAAACACAACAGTTTGTCAACGAAAATCATAAACAACAATTTGTGACTTTCAAGGGGAAAAGGCTGACAAGTAAATCGAAATATTACCAAATTAACGAAGACATTATTGGGTATAAAGTTTCAAAATTCGATTAACTGTTTGAGTTCTCCTATTTTATTTCACTGTCACATTTTGGCATCCTGCACAAACAAAGTAATTCAGATAAAAAGTTTCTACGTTATGAAAATTTACAACACAGGGCAAAAGGAAAATTATAATAATCCGAATAACCTTTGTGTGTGTGTGTGTTTTGCATTCTTTAGAGTTCTGCACAGAAAAGACACTTGGTTTAGATTCCCCGGAAAATGAATTTGATTGGTGGTCCCCTCTTCGATAATCCTACAAGTTAACCCTTTCCGTTCTTTCAAATTTTAGACCTGTCCAAATTCAAACGTTTTGAAAAGTGGCTTTAATTTGAAAAATAACCATTCGATAGGGTATGAAATACCTTGAAAAAAGAAGAAATTATTTGTACCAAGCAATTTCTACTTTTCCCACAATGTTTTCTCAAGTATAAAATCACAGGGATGTAAATCCATGATGCAGAAAAGGGTGAACCCTTTATCACAAAATATCGCATTTATTTTTACTCGCTGAAGGAACACAGTCTTGGGGAAAAATGAAAAAAGGAGAAATTGCTCACATCAAGCAATTTATCACGTTGTTGCTACCCTATTTGACACTTATTTGTTTACCGTTAGAGCACTTTGATTTTGACGTCTGCAGCTTCTTTCAAATTGGAAGAGTTTGAAAAATTTCGTCTGGTTATGGGCAAAGTAACTACAATATTAGATTTTCCCTTTAATCCATTCCCCCTCAGTGACGTTTTTAGACGCCCCTAAGTAAACAACCTTTGGAAAACACTGTGAAAAATTAAGAAATTGCTTGTTACAAGCAATTTCTTCATTTTTCACAGTGTTTTCTACCCAGAACGTTGAAAAAAATTCCGAATTTCATAAACTTTCATTTGTCGCCTGCAACTTCTTTCAATGTGGGCCAGTCTAATATTTTGTCGTCTGGTAATGGATTAATTGTGGAGATCCTAAAAAATTCCTTCAGTAATATACAACACATCTCATATACAATGTATATACAAAATATTTCAGTACACAATATCCGAGTATTACACACAATTTATACACAATATCTCAGTATTGCACACAATATATACACAATTTCTCAGTATTAGACACAATATCTTAGTAATATATGTAAACAATATCTCAGCCTCATAGAGAAATGCTGTGACCCTTGATACATCATGGGCCTTTACTATGATTTTTTTTTACATTTCGGCTACTATTAGCAGTTATATTTCTTCTAAAATATTTCTGATATCAGTTTATCTTATTGGGGCATATTTTCGAAAGGTCTGATATGGCCTTTACCCATTACCAGACGACAAAATTTAGATTGGTCCAAATTTATATTAGACAATATAAAGTTTATGGAACCTTGGATTTCGTCAACTTCCTTGGTAAAAATATTGTGGAAAATGAAGAAATTGCTCGTTGCAAGTGATTTCTTTTTGTATTTTGGGTTTCTTGGAAAAGGGGGGGGGGGTAAAAAACCCTCATCGTTTGGGAATGGGTTTAACCCATTACTAAATGTTAAAATTTTAGACCAGTTCAAATTGAAAGGAGTTACAGACAACACTTTAAAGCTTATGAAATTTTGTATTTTTCAAGTTTGGGGTATAGGAATCATTGTGTAAAATGAAGAAATTGCTTGTTGCAGGTAATTTCTTCATTTACTCAATGTTTTTGTATTTGGTTTTCTTGGGAGGGGGCGTCCAAAAGCGTGATTGTTTTGGAATGGGGTTAAGCGGACAACCATTTATAATCTTACCGTTGTCAAAAGAAAAGAGAAAGGGAAAAAATGATGCAGGCCGGCATAAAACTCTTCCTGCCAGAAAAAAATATGCAAGCCATTAAAACCTGGCTCAAATCTCTGCAGTTACTCTCACACGAGGGAGGTTTAAAACCTAATATAAGGTTTGTCTTCTGGGATTTTATTTCTTCATTATTTCAGATAACTTAATAAATTTACCAGACTGTCTGAAAGAATTTTAAAAAAGAGCGGAATTTAAAACTGCCTTTTTTTGCTGTTTCAATCCCCATTTCAATAACTTTTGGTTCTCTCTTGTTTCCTCTCCTAGGGAACCATTGTCTGTATTTTTTAGCTTTTGCTCACCTGTCATACCCTTTCTTTTACATCGGTGCTGTTTCTATTTATCCATTACTAGACGGCAAAATTTTAGACTAGTCCAAAGTGAAAGGAGTTACAGACGACAATATTAAGTTTATGAAAACTTAGATTATTTTAGCTTTCTTTGTAGAAAACATTTGGAAAATGAAGAAATAGCTTGTTGTAAGCAATTTCTTCGTTTTCTGTACTGTTTTTCTTGAAGGGCGTCAAAAAGCGCCATTGTGAGGGAATGGGTTAAAAGAATTCTTTCCGCTAAATACGGGCCTATATGAACTCTGTTGATATCTGGTAAGCAGTTTTATTCGTCTTCCTTGATGCTATGCACTTAATCCAGTTATTTTTCAATGGATTTTGTTTCAATGTTCAAATTTCACCTTTCTTTACATAATGCGTCTTAACTGCGATTCGGCGTTAG
Organism: Fragum fragum; assembly: GCA_946902895.1. NCBI lineage: Eukaryota > Metazoa > Mollusca > Bivalvia > Cardiida > Cardiidae > Fragum > Fragum fragum. Next base: position 61,856,757 of record OX336371.1, on the reverse strand, counting down.
TTCCCACTGATAGCAAATACTTGGTTTTCTTGAATGATCATTTTTGATTAAATTCATTGAAATGTGAGATTGAAGCACTTAGCAAATCTTGAAACCTCCCAACGAGACAATGCGGAATATAGAAATTTATTTAAGGACCTATTCCCACATTATCCATCTTTCTTACGACCTTTTCCAAAGGGAATTTGAAAATAATTTGGAAAATGATAGAAATCTTGTTTTCAGCTAATTATTATTCAATTATCCATACTATTTCCTCAAAAAAAAAAAAAAAAAAAAAAAAAAAAAAATTCGACAACGAAATATCGTCGTCAGTACCTTCTTTTTAGACTGGTCCAAATTTGAAGAAGTTGCAGAAGACATTCTAAAGTGTGTGTAATTTGAAAAAATATTGACAAAATTTGGTAGAAAACACTACCGGAAAAGGAGAAATGGATCGTTATCAGTCATTTCTCCTTTCCCCAAACTGTTGTAGTATAATTTTACAGGGGTGTCAAAATGTGTTTTTGAGTGGTAATAGATCAAAATATGGGCATGTTACATACCGTGATGCTTTGCTATTTCCTCGAAAGCTCCGACACCCTTTTCTCCGTAATTGCCGTCATCTGCTAGCGTACTGACGTAATTCCAGCCAAACTTGGATGCAATATCTACCATAGCACTAGCTTGAAACGAATCAGGGGGCACAACTCTTGAGAAATATTCAAATCTCGACTTGTCGCTAAGATCTATACTTGTTGATGCATAACTGATTTGTGGAATCTGAAATAAAAGAGCAAAGTTTTGCCTTGAAACCTTTCTACTGTATTGCAGAATTGTAAACAAAATTCAAAGATTTTGCAGATGACATTTTGAAGTAGAATTTGTCCGAGAAATAATCTTACAGAAGTACAGAAAAAATATGGAGAAAGAAAAAACTGCTTATTACAAAAACAAACAAGCAAACAAACAAAAACAAACAAACAAACAGGCGTGCAAAAGCCAGGGATTGAACAGGAAAGAGTTCAAGGATACGAAGGGACCACAAAACTAACCTCATATAACCATTATTTGTTTGAATTCGGTTTAGCGCCACTTTAAACAGTATTTCATTCATATACCGGTGGCTGAAGCACCTAGCAATAGATCCCTGCTATTTCACACATTAGTACTACCACCACAACCTTTCCAAGTCCCCAGCTGCTTATCCCATATAGCTTTACAATTATCCACCCATTGGTGGTAGACAAATGTCAGAAATGATATTTTCTACCCTACTGAATGGTTATGTTTCAAATTAAATCCACTGTATTTTTCACCTACAAAACCTTTCAATTTGGACAGATCTTAGAAAATTTTAAACAGGAAAGGATTTAACAAACACGTTTTGATGACTTTTACGTTTTAGATATCCAAACCTTGAGGGACAACAATTTTTTTTGTTTATTTCTCATATTAGCACAAAAAAGATGCCCCAACCATCAATGTTAATTTTAACATTGGGGTTTATTGATTTGAAATTATCCCTTTACAGTGTATAAAATAAGACAGGTCATAAAATCAATCAATCAATCATTCAATCAGCCAACCGACCAACCAACCAATTCATAAATAAATAAAACCATCCATCCATCCGTCCGTCCATCCACTAATCCACCCGACCACCAATCCATCCTTCCGTCCGTCCATCCGTCCGTCACTCCATCCACCAATCAATCCATCCATCCATCCGTCATCCAACCCATCGATCCATCGATCCATCCATCCACCCGTCCGTCAGTCCGTCAGTCCGTCCGTCCGTCCTTCCATCCTTCTATCCATCCATCCATCCTTCTATCCACCATCCATCCATCCATCCATCCATCCATTCATCCATCTATCCATTAAAATGAATCATAATGCCTAGGTATGTGTGCTGAAAATGTTTTGTTGGTTGAGAATTTTAGATATGGTCCAGAACAGATCAGCGGTAGGCGAGCAAAACATCGTAATTGCAGCTTGAATAAAGCTATTGTTAAGATATTTTACTCACCCACCGACGATATGTGCCAGAAAGACTTGAAAATTGTTTGGTTGTATTGAAAAGATCTCGAAAAGACGCCTGATTTGACAAGTATGATTGCATCAATTCATCTGCTGCACAACTGGTTACTTATAAAATGCTGCACAGACCCGGTGTTACAGCCGATTGAATATCCTTATTCAACAAGTTAACGGCAAATTGGTCCAAATGGGCCGCCAGGATTAATTGACGCTGAGAGTACCATTCCTAACTATAATACAGGTGCGTTATGTAAAAAACTAAGATGAGGCTGTGCATCCGCAAAGTCTGATCAGAGTCTTCAATATGCGCTATACAGAGAGATACCGATCGAACGCTTCTTTAAACGTTGATTAAACATTCTTAATATCCTAATTATAATTTTGGAGGTTGATATTCAACTTCTAGTATAATTAATGATTTAATTGGTTACTATTGTTTAATGAAAGCGGCGCTGCGGTCCCATGAAAGCTTTAACTTGAAAACTGTGGGTATGGTTTAAAAGGATGGTATCACGTATAAAGAGCAGTCGGTTTCAAACCAAGAGATAACAGGCTCGAGTCCCAGGTTGTGCCAAGTAATAACAAACTAACCAGTCGCGGCCGTCAATTAAAAAGAAAAAAACCCGACCAAATAAATCATTCCTTTACTCAGAACTCAAACATTGGACGACATTTATATGTAGCATTTTTTGGTTTTTTTTTTGGCGACTAAACGTCGTGACTACAGCTTATTCAAGCTGTAGTAACGACGTTTATGTCGCCAAACAACCATTTCACTTTTTTCCTACATGCTTATCTCCATGAGTTTTGCAAGCTAAAATCGAAGCTTGACTTCATGTTGGAGTAATTTGGTGTGGTCAGCGATTGGTGAATTGTCTTTCGGAGGAGACGTTAATACGAGTGTGACGGTGATATTCATTTAGCACGTTAAACCTTTACAGTTTTACAGAATTTAGAAATATCAAAATTCAAGGGTTTGGTAGACGACAATTTAAAGTCGATTATCTTGAAAAATGATCATTCATTATGCTAGAAAATATTGTGAAACGATCAAGCAATTTCTTCTTTTTCCACAATGTGTTCTCAAGTATAAAAACACTAGGACTAAAAAAAACAGGGATTGAATAGGAAGGGGTTACACTGACCAGGCGGAGCTCAAAGTTGTTTTCTCTTTTATTCTCGCAATTGACCAATAGCTGTTCCCAGCAAATTACTCCGTTGGCCCCGCCTATTGACTCCGACAGGAAGTTCCACTTTGATTTCAAACGGCTTTATTCTATCGAATTTATGGCCATTCATGTAATAAAAAAGGTAGAATGGTTGGTTTGCGACCGCTGCGGTCATGACGTTTAAGTCACTAACCAACAAAAAAGCTGAACAAAAACGACGGCCAATGTTGGAGTCTATATTGGTATAAATAATTGATCTAAATTAAAGATTCCATTGGTCGACTGTATATTTGATTGACAGGCACAATTGTCAATTATCCCTGTTACGACCAATCGCCTTTCGGGAGAACGTCGCTCATATGGGGCGTCGTTCATATTAAACAATAGCCATGATAAAGAAACGGAAAGTCACACGAAGGAAATATGTCTCGGTAATATGCGCCTAACATGCGGGTCTAAATTGTAATAAGATCTATTAGCCCGTTCACACACATTGATGCTTCTTGGCGCCGCCTAGAACAGAAGCTTTTGAAAACATTGTGGAAAATGAAAAAGTTGCTTGTTGCAAGCAATTTCTTCAATATCCATAATGCTTTTTACACCAAAAGACGAAAGCAATTTAGAATTTCATTAAAATGAAGAAAAATGCCGTCTGCAAATCCTTGAATTTGAACCAATCTAAACTATGTTGGCTGGTAATGGCATAAGGCATGAAACCGGCATATTTAGGGCAACTTACGGAAAAAAAGAAAATAGAATAGAACCGACCAAATGTAGTTTGTACTAACTGTATGTTTTCAGTTGAAGAAAACTCCCTTCTCTAATTAAGATTGTTATACCGATGCCTGAGAGATCCTAGGTTTTATTAAAGCCGTTTGACTGATGTCCCCCTCCTTTGCAGGATGATGATAAATGGTTCGTATCCATTCCTTCCATAATGGCCACTTCCTGACATTCTGCTTAATAGAATATACGGCCTAGTCCATGAGATATAAATTGCTTGTCCACACGAATTGGTTTGAGAACGAACGGATTGATGGATAATCTGCACGCTTATACAACTAATGGACAACAATGAAACCATTATTGAAATACAATCTGGGTGATCGAGAGATTGACCTCTTTATCGCTAGAAATTCAAGAAAACAACAAAAAAAAAAACAATTTCATATTTCCCATTTGATAATAAAAATCCTTCATTTTCTACAATGTTTCCACTGGAGATCACGTATAATCATTCGTCGATGATGAGTCGCCCGACAAAGACCAACTTAAGCTTACTCTCAAAAAATGCAGGTTAAAAGTTGAAGCTTTATAAACTAAAATCATATAATATAAGTGACGGATAGCCGATAATTGGTGAAAACTACCCCTTGCCACTGTAATGAATGTAACATATGTACATGTATTACCGTCTATTTATAGTCGCTACCCTAGCACAGGCCCATGTTAGCGACGTCCCCAAAGACTATTAGTTGTTATTTTGGAGTTGGGTGGGGAGGGGTAGTGCAATGACAAAGATCAAAACTTCTGATAGACTCGCCTGGTTCTTTAACCTGCTCGATAAAGAGCATCATCATACGGGGCTTCCATTTTACCTCTGATCGGAATAAAATAAGTTTGTTAATTTGATCAACCCAAGACTCGAACCCCTGATCTTGAGGTTTGATGCCAAGTGCTCTACTAGCTGAGCTAACCGGACTGACTTGTGATGATAAAGGTTATAATACGTAAATAAATGACAATTTATCCCCAGTGAAGAATACAAGAGAAATTTTAACCAGCCAACTTAAGGGAGACATTTTAGGCGTCTGAAACTTTCGCTTGGCTTAAACTTTACGTTTTCAAACGGAAAATATGTCTGGTTCGTTAAACAATTTGCACTCTTGGAAAATGTATCCACATTTACAAAATAAAACATCATACAGGCACTTACGTTCAGTTATAAGGACTTTTATAAGGACTTTTAGATTTCTTTTCAGTTGTCAACCAAAGCTTCGACGTTAAGATATTTCTTACTCTAACTATAAATCTTACATAACAGTAAATATTTTATACATACACCCAACTAATATTAAACCATTAACAGATGAAAACATTTTAGACTGTTCATAATTCAAAGAATTTGCAGTCGACAATTCAAAATTTATGAAGTTTTTAATTGTTTCCAACTTTCTGGGTAGAAAACATATTTGAAAACGAAGAAATTGCTTCATTTTCAACAATGTTCCCCAGTTTTTTAGGGGTGTCATTGTGTGGGTATGGGTTGAAGGCTAAATCCTTTGGATTACAGTAACCTTTGAGGTTAAAGTAACATTCTAGGTTAAATTTAAACAAGATTTGTTTTGTCGTCTGCAACCTCTTTCAATTCGGACCAGTCTAAAGTTTTGCCGTTTAGGAAATAGGTTAAGATTGCGTTTTGACACCAGATTGATTTAACCAAAATTATTATCTTTCTGAATTGATACAAAAGGTTTGACACATATATTGGACCGAGGAAAACAAATAGATCAGGTTTATTCCCTTCTTTTATTAATTCACGTTGATTTCTTTGAGAATTTGGGACAATAAAAAAAGCAATCAATTAGTTTTTTGTCTTCAACCTGAAGCCTCAATACTTATCAAAACCCTTTAGATTTTAATTAACCAAATTTGATTTCATTTTATCCCGCAGTTACATATACAATCTCTGTTGACCTCAATACAAAATTTAAATGTCCTATCCGCTTCCAGTGTATATGACTTTTAGCTAGCAAAGCGCCAGCTTTGATAGATTAAGTTAACAGACAAAAATTGAGCTAGTCTTAGAGTTCAACGAGTGCAAACTGACACTAGAGGCTTAACCACTAATACACTGTAAAAATAGTTCTTGTTTATTTAAGGAATATTGCAAACTCTGTCTGCAAGTTCTTCTCCTATGTATTTTAAGTTAACATGAGAAAATCGAGTTCAAAATTAGATTTGTGGTCATTGAATATCCTTCATGTGTCGTCCGGCGACAACAATCTTTAGTGTTAAGTTTTTGAGGGCGACAAATATGGCTAAACTTTTATGAAACTTGGTCGGTCTCAACCATTGTCAGGTGCCTATTTAAAGTAAGAAAATTTCATTTCTAAACAGGGGAGAAGGCGTCTTAGTGACAATTCATTTGTATACCCTCTAGGTTCTACATATGTGATGAAACTTAGTCAGAAGAATTGGAGACATATACATTTCATATGTAAACAAGCTAAAAGGGTCTTAACCATTTCCTGTTTTGCAAATTTTTAAACCTGTCCAAATTCAAAGTTTTGCAGAGGAAATTTCAAAGTGGATTGAATTTTAAAAATAATCATTCATTTGGGTAGAAAATGTTTTGGAAAAAGAAGAAATTGCTTGTTACAAGCAATATCTTCTTTTTCTACAATTTTGTCTCAATTATGAAATTGCAGGGACGTAAAAACCAGGGATTGACCAGGAAAGGCTTAACCCATTCAAACGGCAAAATTTTAGACAGGTCCAAATTGAAAGCAGCTGCAGACGGCAATTTCAAGTTTATAGATTTTTTGTCGGCTTTTGGGATAGAAAACATTGTGGATAATGAAGAAATTGCTTGATACAAGCAATTTCTTCATTTTCCACAATGTTTTCCAAAGCTCTGTTCTTGAGAGGCCTAAAAAGAAGGGCTTGTGTGGGAATGGGTTAAAGGACAGTTCCATTAGTTTCCCCCTAGGGGCTACAGTTTTGGCTTAATGTAAATAAAATTTGGAAAGAATATTTGTGTTGCTCTGATGAACGATATTGAAAAAGAGACCATTGTAATTAAAAAACAAAAACATAAACCCCGAGAAAATAGTCTTAGTGGCTCGGTAGTGATGATACTTGGTCAAAATGTTTGTCTTGTCGTAAAGATAAGCCCTATCAAAAACAAGAACTTTCCATTCGAAAACTAGGTAAAAAGGCCTTAAATGGCGATTCTATTGTAAACCCTCCACGGGCAACGAATTCACCTCAATGCATATTATGAATCTTGGTCAGAATGTTTTTCAGGATTTAAAATTATAACCTTTAATGTCAAATTCTTTTTTCCCCAAGATACCATCAATTTGCCTCAGTCGTGATGAAAATAGGTCAGAATAAATTTCAGGTCATAAACAAAGTCATTTGGAAAATGGAAACAAATTAATGAAAAAGACTTTTTAGCTCGCCTGATCACAAAGTACTCATGTGAGCTATTGCGATCACCCAGCGTCTAGCGTCAGTCCCTCGTCCGTCGCCAATTTCTTTTAAACAACATGTCCTCAGAAACAACTGTGTTAATTTCAACCAAATATGGCAGAAATTTTCCTTCGGTGATCCCCTTAAAAGTAGCTAAAAGAATTGAAATCCGTTGAAAACTCCGGTCGCCATGACAACAAAAGCCAAATTAAAAAAAAGCTTTAAAAAAATCCTCTTCTCCTGACCCAAAAGACCCAGTGCCTTTACATTTTGCATGAAATATCAGTTTATTGACCTCTTTCAAAAACAGCTAAAATCATTATCATTGTGTCCTGGGGGGGGCGGAGACCAGGGGGTGTATATATAGTAATAAAGAAACACTTTTGAACGACATCTCATCCCAAACAACTGGGCCAATTTCAACCAAATTTGGAAGAAATCTTCCGTAGGTGGCTCTCTAAAAAATAGCTATTTCAGTTTATAACCTCGATCCTAAACATTAACTATTTTTTTACACTCTCGGGGCTAGATCTTTCGCTAAATCTTCATGAAACTTTGTTTGGGCCATCATGATCATATTGTATATAGTAGAAGACATGAAAAAAATAAATTGCTTGTTATATGCAAATCTGATTTTCACTGTGTTCAATTTAGAATGTGCATTTCCGACAAGTTCACATGTGTGCCAAGTAACAACTTATTCTGATCAGAGTCTTCACCATTCGCAATACTTTGCATGGCCACATGAATGGACTTTATCGTAAAAAACTCCTGCAAAAGGACGCTTTTAAATTTAACCTCGTTTTCTTTGACAAAGAAGATTACCTAAAAAGGTCATGCTTTGCTAGCTTATTTCAGTACTTTGGTTGATTTATATCATATGCTATAAATATATTGATATTCTTTGCAAATTAAGTTTATATCCGTATGTATGATTAAATTGTTCTGCCGATAACTGACAAATATTTCATTGCAGGTCTGTCAAATCGTATAATTATATATAACCTATTCCCACACTTTCCCTCCTTTCTAGGCCCCTCAAGGAAGAAGCTTTGGAAAACTTGGTGGAAAATGAAGAAATTGTTTGTATCAAGCAATTTCTTCATTTTTCATCATGTTTCTCTTATCCCAAAGGAAAAACAGTGAAATCCCATCTACTTGAAATTGTCGTCTGCAGCTTCGTTCAATTTGGGTCAGTCTAAAATTTTGTTGTGTTGGAATTGGTTAACGGTATTTCATAACCATGTTTGATAATGTAAGCTTTGTGAGCCTAAAGCAGGGACGGAATGAAATATAGAACTAGAAAATAGAAATATATATATAAAATATAGAAAACCGGCACTCACAGCTATAACACGAATAGTCAAGGTGGCATATAGGCCGATGGGGCCGGGTTTTTTTTTATTTAATTCATTGTTTTTATTCTGTATTGTTGAATATCATGCATGTAACTCATGTCACTATGATAATTAAAAGTCACTTACTTACTTATGATAGATGAAGCGGAGGGTATCATATGTAGGATCATTGAGCATGGCTTCATCTAACGAGACATTGTAAGATTTATAAAAATGGTTTAGCTCATGGCAACGTAAGGAGCAAGTAAAAGCCGCTCTGGTATGGAGCAAAAGAAAATGAAACAAAATCAATTTAATCTCTTGAAGACAAAACAAAATAAAGCATATAAAGCTCTTTTTAACCAAATTCTTCATCAGATCAGGTGTTTGGAAGCAACAAGAACAACAACAGCAGCAGCAGCAGCAAAAACAACAACAAAAACAAGAACGACGACGACGAAGAATTAATCAAAACGTGTTCTGTAGTGTTCAGAACACGTTTTGATTAATCTAACCTGTTGTTACGACATTTTGCACGCACAGCAAAGATTTGTTGAATTTCACATTTTAGCAACAATTTTGCCTTTGTATGAGTCAATGAAATAGAGTATTTTCCCGCGAACATCGTGAGTAGCGCCTTAATTTGATATTAAGATATTGTGTTGTTTTAAATTAATTTACGAAGATACTAATATTTAAGTTTTATGATACCTGCGTTCTTTACTCAAACCTATAGTAAATTGCAATAATCTATATGACTGATCGCGACCCAATCAAAACTCAATTGACCAATCAAATCATTCGTTTAGATCAGAGATGAGCTTTGAATTCCAACATTTGTCGATATCCATATGAATCATTTTTGTTGATTTTGCGACATAACGTTTTAACTACAGCGACGTTTAGGTCGCCAAACAGACATTTCACGCGTCATTTAATATCGTGTTGAAACTTTCTGTCGGAGTTAGTGAGTGGAGTCAATGGGCGGGGCCGGAGATCCGCCAATAAAATACAAATATTACCATTGGTTCAGGACAGTAAACTGAACTAAAAAGAGACATTTATATTCATGAATAGAGATGTAGTCAAGACATTACATTTTCTGTCCCATTTCTAGATTTTCATCTAATAGCATGAAAATAAATTTTAAACGCAAAAGAATCATTGTACCTTGGAGAAATAATATAAATTAAATTGTGGGATTTAAGCCTTACACCACAAAGTTTCCCTTTGTAATTTTAAAACAGAGCAAAAGAAGAAACGACAACAATATGGACACCGATAACAACCCCCCCCCCCAGCAAACAAACACACTAAACAACAATCAAACACACTCGTCAACAACAGCAACATCACCCCAGCCCCTAAAACCAAAACAAAACAAACAAAAAGTAATTTAGACCAGCACCAAACAACCCTTACCCTAATATTACCATGATATTAATTTAAACTGAAAGTATTTAACAATTTCCAATTTTGCTAAATTTTGGACCTGTCTAAATTCAAAGGTTGTGCAGAGGAAAATTGAGTGTGGATTTAATTTGAAACATAATCATTTACTAGAATAGAAAATATTGTGGAAAAAGAAGAAATTGCTTGTTACAAGCAATTTCTTCTTTTTCTACAATGCTTTCTCAATCATAGATTTACAGGGGCGTAAAAAGAAGGGATTGAACAGGAAAGGTCTAAAACGTCATGTAAATGCATGAATACGTTTGTTCAAGTAAAATCTATCAAACTTGTGAAATATTATGCTGTACATGTCACAAAATCTTCTATCTTTGAAAGCGTGTTATACAAATCACTCGTTCTTGAGATTGAAACGTAACTGAAATAGCTCTAACAAAATCTGATATTTACATTAATCATGAATTTAATATCAGCGTTCGAATTCAAGAGAACTCATCTGTAACTCAGAGATTTCATTTCTAAACCGACCCCAGCCAATCAACTCTAACAGTTTGTGTAAATCATCGGAACAACCATTATTTGCATCTGTGAAATGAATGTCTGTTCATCTAAACAATTTTGCTTAGACTTTATTTATGGTCTCTTCATATACCAAGCTCAACCTGATAACTAGGAATTACAAGTGTTATCGCCCTTGTCAATTTGACAATCGATTGACCAGTCAATTCATTCATCTAGAGCAGAGGTTAATTTTGATCTCCAACATTTTTGTTATGTATATTTGTTGGTTTTTGGCAACTTAAATGTCGTAACTACAGCTTATTCAAGCTGCAGTTACGACATTTAGGTTGCGAACTAAAAGTTGCAACTTGATTTATGTCGCCGACTAGATGTTTAAGAACAAGAGGTCCAAAATAGACCTTAATCTCTCACATGATAATTGTTTCATAAGCCCAACTTTACCATACCCAAGTTTTCCACATATAAAGATTTCACAAAAAACTTTGAAAAAGGCAATCCAAGGATCATTCCTGCCAAGTTTGGTACAGATTGTTCAAGTGGTTTAGGAGAAGAAGATTTTAAAGAATCATTTTATGATTCCTCTTTGTCTGGTTAGCTTATCCTACAATGCCCCCATTTCATAATTTCATTTACAATTTTAATCACCCCCAAGAACATTCTTGCCAAGCCTAGTACAAATTAGCCTAGTAGTTTAGGAGGTGAAGATTTTGAAAGAGTCTTTTCATTATCTCCAAGACTGATTAGCCTGGCCTTGCCACGCCCTTATTTTTTGCGAATCAAAGTTTCATGAACAAGTTTTGAAAAGGGTCACACAAAGAACTTTCCTGTCAAGTTTGGCTGAAATTGGCCTGATGGTTACAGAGGAGAAGATTTTCATTATTCCTCATTAGTCTGTAAGCCTCAGTTTAAACGAATCAACATTTCATGAACAATTTTTGAAAACAGGCCACACAAGAAACATTATTGCCAAGTCTGGTATTAATTTGCCCAGCGATTTATGAGATGACGACCTTTAAAGAATAATTTCATGAATTCTCTCAAGTCTGTTAAGCCCGGCCCTGACATGCCAAGTTTTTTTTCGCAAATCAAAATTTCAAGAACTAGTTTCGAAAAGAGTCACCCAAGGAACATTCTTGACAAGTTTGGCTGAAATTGGCCCAATTATTTCAGAGGAAAAGATTTTAAAAGATTCATTGACGACTTCCGACGGACGACGCACAACGGACACAGGGTGATCACAAAAGCTCACCTTGAGAACGTTGTGCTCAGGTGAGCTAAAAATACCTCGTAGTTCAGTCTGTGATCTCAATCACAGAGTCTTGAGTACAAAAACCAAGTCATTTTTTCCGTCATAAATCGCTCACCAAAGTACTAATTGACAAATCGCGCCTGTCAGTCGAATAACCAGTCGACCAATAAAATCTTTCTTTTAGACAAGAAATTAATTTTGAACTCCGACATTGGACGCCATTTTGTAAACCTTTTTTGTTGGTTTGACGACTAAGACGTCGTAACTACAGCTTATTCAAGATGTAGTCCCGACGTTTAAGTCGCTAACTCACTATTCTACTTTTATGTTACATGCTACTGGCCATAACTTTTGCAAAATAACGCCCTTAAAATAGAAGCGGGACTTCCTGCCGGAGTTAATGGGAGGGGCATAAGGAGTCAGTGGACGGGGCCAGCGATTGGTCGATGACAAGTAGTGCGCCAATGTTAGAGTACAGCTGGTGGCTCGGGTCCAATGATGTGACTTTACTTGAGTTGAAATGACATGAAACATAGTTAGATGTAAGAGCCTTCGTGATAGAAATGAAATACTGTTGAAAGTGGCGTTAAATACAATCGACTGTTTTAATAACAACATGGCATTTTAGATCCGTTTATGTGCTATAAGAACTCGATAGATTTGTTTAACAATGTACCATTCACCATTTTCACAAGTTAAAACCAAATATACCAACTTGTGTTCTGTAATGTTAGGTACACCGTTCTTTTTCCGGGGTAGTATGACGTTTTTCTAGTATAATCTATTTGTACTGCAAACGTTCCACCTTAATTTCCTTCATCATTGTTGGGCTACCATAAATCAAAATATTAAACAATTTCTCATTTAAAAACGATCGCAGAGAAAATGCAAAGAAATTACAGAAGACAATATCAAGCTGATAAGGTTTTCGATATCTCTGTCTTTCTGGGCAGAAAACTATGTGGACAGTATGAAAATTGCTTGTAATAGGCTTTTTCTTTATTTTTCACATTGCTTTTAAGACATATTTTCTTGATGGGAATTGATTAACAAATCGAAATGCGACTGTTTTGATTGAAGTATAATTAGCCAATTCTCATACAACACATTTCTTTTATCATTCTCAAGAAAATTAGTATCAAACAATTTCTTGATTTTTATAAATGTATTCTACACTGAAAGATAAAGATTTAAAAATGATGTCTGCTGCAACCCCTCTTATTTTTTGGGCCATGTTAAATTGTTTGCCATCTGGATAGGGGCTAATGTTGTACAGTGGGTATCTCTACATCCGAAAACATACAATCATATTAGCTATATATTCCGACAGTCTGGAAATAACCGCATCATTATCGTCGGTGGGAGATAAATGTCGTTAATACAGCTTAACTCTTTCCTATCAAAACGTTGGTTTTTACGTCCCAGTATTTTTTTTATAATTGAGAAAACATCGTGGAAAGACGGGATTGCTTGTAACAAGCAAAATCTTCTTTTTCCACAATATTTTCTAAATTGATTAAAGCTGTATTTACGACATACGCCCACCAACACTGTGTTATCTGTATTTCCTTCCTGTTACACATGCATTGCTTTCTTAGACGGTCTAAAAGCTATAAGCAATTATTTGAGAATATGAGCTCGTATTATGAGGCTAAAATGCAGTGAACGACAGTGATAAATATCGGGTGATCAATCGGTGGAGGTAATTAGACCCTCCAACAGATAATCCTGGTTAAAAAGGAAACTAAGTTAGGGCATCAAACCGGATGGAAAAAAATCAGAACGTTGAAATCAACAACCAATCTTAGTCCATATATAGATTTGTCGCCCCCTTATGTTTTGACCAGATTCAGTTTAAATGTACCTTCATCCCCAATTATACAAATACAAAATACAAATACATTCACAAAGCATAGAATCTATAGAGCATAATCTTCTGCTCTAAATATTCTTAATAGTATTAAAATTTTGTTCATCTCCAAAGACCTTTAGGTATAGTGTTTGTTGAATAGATTTTTTCTAAACGTTGCTTCGACTTGAATGCATTTAAATAACACGCGATTCAAATTATATATTTGCCCAAATCCTAAAATGTTTGCAAACAACAAAAAACTCCAATCGGAAAATGAAGATGTTTCGGAAAGGGATTGAGGGAAAGGGAGAATTAAATAACATGATAATCTATTTTCTATTGAGTCGGTTGAAATGAACTGCAAATATTATGATTATAGCGATGTATAAGCGCGAAAACAGTTGTAACTGCCTATAAACACGTTTCGAGACCCTTACGAGAGCGATTAAAGTACGTTCACATTTTCCTGCGACATTTTTTGGGGGGACAGGAAATGTCATCTAATAAGCATAATTATGAAGAAATGTTTCCCGACAAAATTGAATCTTTATTACATTGTATTTGATATGTTACTTGCAGTACCATGGGAACTATGAAAATATTCAAGAAAATAATCTTTCTTCTAGACTCGATCTTTACGCTTTAAATTTTGAAAAAGGTCTCGTGACTGGCTCATAAGGTAGGGCGGTTAACAAGACTTCAGAGAGAAGTCAAGGATGTGGGTTCGAGTCCCAGCCATGCCACTGGTCAATTGTGTATGTCCTTGAGGAAAGCTTTCAGAGCCCCGACCCGGTACTTCTTTTTTCCTATTTTTGTTTGGGGAAAACACGATAAAGAGAAGAGATGAACTCTTATTCGCACCGTGATCCTAGCTACAGCTCTAGGTGTTAGAGAGGTAATGGATTCTATCCACTGCTAACCCCTTGTCAGTTGGGTGGTCTGGGAGTCTGTCCGTAAAGTGTCCTGCCGATATACACTATCCGCTTCCAGTGGGACTCGAGCCGGCACTTATCCGAAAACGAGTCGAACACACGAACCACTCAGCCAGCGAGTACTTGTAATATCCAGAAAGCACAAACTAAATTTAACTGTGCCGTGATATAACTGGAAAATATTTTAAACAGCAAAACTCAATTAATTCAACTAAATAATCAATACAATTTTACATTTTTTAAACAAGGTCAGAAAACCCGCTTTCTTATTCGACCATAGCTTCCGTTTTAAGAAAGACATTATTATGTAAGCTTTAGAATGTGAAAACGTGTTAGTTGCGTTGCACGTGCTAAGCTGTATACGATTGAAGTAAACTCGCTACATTCGCGGGCTTTATTTCTTTTTTGATAAAGTGACAAGTCCATGTAAGATGTATTAACTATACTAATGCCGTACAGTGATGCTGTTTGGATACTCCGAGCGCGAAATAGCTGGGCTTGTTGGCAGCTCGGGAACATCGCAATAAATCGTCATCCTTTTTGATCTTACCGTTATTGTCCTCTTATTACATCGTATCGTGACCGTGTTCGTGTGACATCGTACGTGATCATCTTGTGTTAGTTGAACGTGATCGTCCTCATGTAACATCTGTACCGTGACCGTCCTCGTGTTATATCGTACCGTGACCGTTCTCGTGTGACATCGTTCCGTGACCGTTCTAGTATAACATATTACCGTGACCGTTCTCGTGTTACATCGTACCGTGACCGTTCTCGTGTTACATCGTACAGTGATCGTCCTCGTGTTACATCGTACCGTGACCGTTCTCGTGTGACATCGTTCCGTGACCGTCCTTGTATAACATATTACAGTGACCGTCCTTTTGTTACATTGTACCGTGACCGTCCTTGTGTTACATTGTACAGTCATCGTTCTCGTGTGACATCGTACCGTTACCGTTGTTGTGTTACATCGTACTGTTATCGTCCTCGGGTTACATCGTACCGTGATAATTTCGTATAATATTGTACCGTGATCGTTCTCGTGTAACATCGTATCGTGACTGGCCTCGTAATACATCGTTCCTTGACCGTCCTAGTGAGACATCGTACAGTAACCGCCCTCGTTTGACATCGTACCACGGTCGTCCTCGTGTGACATCGTATCGCGATCGTCCTCGTGTTACATTCTACGTGATTGTCTCGTATTAAACTATAATGTGATCGTCCTCATTTTACATGGTATCGTAATCGTCCTTGTGTTAATCGTACATGATCTTCTCGTGTTAGATTGTAACGTTATCGTCCTCATAATACATCGTACCGTGATTGTCCGCGTGTTACGCCGTACATGATCGTCTCGTGTTAAACTGTAACATGATCGTTGATGCAGAGCCCATTAGCAACCATTTTAGAAATAGTCCTCGCCCTATATGAGCTAGACGGCTATATATGGGCTACATTTTGACAGGATTCTATCGTGCTGCAATGCCAATCCAGAAAACACGTCACTTAGACTATGGCAGTCGGTGTTTTTCTTAGACGAACCTCGTTTTAAAATAAGTCACTCTGTCTTGTCTTAGTCAGTATAAACCAAGGGAGTACATTCGCTATGACGCTGCAGGCCTCATCAAGATACTTCATGAATGCAAAACTGAAAAGACTTTAAGGACTCGTTGAAGAGGAAATAAAAAAGCTTCCAAAATAAACGTAATTCATCGTTACGTCATCGATACGTAAACGAAACGCGTCGACGTCGTCAAACATGTTTTAAGATATGACTTAGCCGCTGGGATATGACTGAATAACCGTTAACACTGGTTTTAAACCCCATTCAATCGATCAACAATTAATCTATCTTTAAGCATGTTTGTGATGCAATATCAGATATATCACCCCAAAAAGAAGTATTTTAATCGACCAAGTATGCATAAACTTTTTGACTAAAAGAAACGGACCTACTTACTGAGAACAAGTATAATAAACATTATTATATACCTATAAAAGATATGGATTAAAATCTGGCTGTCTAATACAACTCGGCAGAAAAATCCGTATTCGGCATGTACCAAAAAACCATATTCGTCGAGTACCGTTAAACACGGACTACTTTTTTGTGTATTGACGTGCGTTTTTTTCCCGGAAAGTTGGTTATTTCTTAATCATTTAAGAGAATTGTCTTTATGTCATGTCCTAAAAGGTATATTATAAAAGGAATATTAGAACAGTGTGTTTTTCTATTTGTTGTTATCGTGTTCTCGAATCGTGTGTAGGTATTTTTTATTGGGTTCGACCATCGGTCTCATCCAATGAAAAATACCTAAACACGATTCGAGAACACGATAACAACAAATAGAAAAACACACTGTTCTAATATTCCCTATATATTCAAACCGGATAACCCTATTTTAATAGATACAGCTCCATTCAAATTCTGCTTCCCTTTCATACAATATAGCTTATATAAACAATTTTTATTTCAGAACTCTTCGATCACGTGTTGCGTATGATTGTTAATATGTTTGGATGTTTGGCAAGAAACAGTATAGTTTGCGCCAATAAAAGAACTATATTGTATATACTTCAAGAAAGATAAGTATATATGACCATTACGCAAAAAAAAAAAAAAATCTCTGGGTACATGTGCTCAGTTTTCTCACAGCGAAGTATTATAACTGCAAAATTAGGGTGATATAAAACTGTTTTTGTTCGGATTATGTTAAATCGATTAATTATTTCCTGACATTCAATCGATAATTAGAGTTTATTAGGTCTGCCGTCTTTTGATGCTCGTAATTTCAAGCGTGCCCAGTGCGTTATATTATGTAAAAAGGTCGTTAAGGAACTCCAGAACACCAGAAAGTATCGTCGTTTGGCGTGCAAAATGTCGTAACTACAACTTTAGCAAAGCTGTAGTTACGACATTTTGCACGCTCAACGCCGTTATTCTATATGATTCGAAAGGTGGGATTTGTTATAATTACAATGCTATTAATATGTAGGTTGGAAGGGAAAAACGGGATGACTTATAAATAGCATTATCACCATTTATGGGAAGGTATCACAGTTACGTTATTCGAGCCCCACAATCCATCACCATGCATCGTTTCATGAACACCAAAGGCCTGAAAGCATTGCAGCACTACTTTAATTAATTTTGATAAACAACTTTGGCTTCATATAGACAAACTGGAAGTGTAGACTTCATATCATGGCTGATCTTTGTCTATGACTCCTGACTAAACAGGAAAAATCCGGGTTCAGCAAGTCAATGATAAAGAACTTTAGTCATGATTTTTACTTGATCAGACAATGGATCTGTTTTGGATTTATTTTCACGCTTATCAGTTCAAGTGTTAAGATTATTTTAATTTCGAAGTGAACAACTTGTCAAAAAGACTTGTAATGAAGAATTCGTGGAATCTAAAACTTACAACATTTTGAAGAATGGATCAAATAGAAAGAGTGAAGCCTATCCCATAAACTACAATTTTATGTATGGTTTGTCAATTGGTCGAATGAATGGAGTTTAACGCCACTCTAACAGTATTTCAGTCAAATCCCGGCGGCTGGAGCACCTAACAATGTATTCCTGGCTTTACATACCAGTATCTCTAGCTGCTCATCCCACATAGGCTTACCATTATACACCCATTGGTGGGAGACAAATGTCTGAAAGGATGTTCGACGCGGCCAGGAATCGAACCTGGGACCTCATGACTAGGAGTCCTACGAGCTACCATTGTTTTATGGCCGCGGCCTTTGTTTTCAAGTTAAAGGAGAGGTGCGATCAAATCTTTTAACCCTTTCCTGTTTCGCAAAATTTTAGACCAGTCCAAATTCAAACGTTTTACAGACGCACATTTAAAGTGGGTTTAATTTGAGAATAACCAACCAGCAGGGTAGAAAATATGGGGGAACAAGAAGAAATTGCATGTTGCAACCAATTTATTTTTTTCTACAATATTTTCTCAATTCAAAAACCACAGGGACGTAAAAAGCGAGGATTGAACAAGAAAGGGTTATACAACGGATTAGAAGATGAAATGACTTTTGGTAATCTAAGCATGGGACACCTCTATTGTTCACGTATTTTCGAACAAAAGTGGTTTCTCACTTTCCGTGTCCAAATATTTTAAAAATTATTCAATCTGTAGTTTTGCCTAACTAATTCTAACGCAATCCCTCTCTTTTTACGCCCCACAAGAAAAAAGTTTTTAAAACATTGTGGACAAAGAAGAAATTGTTTGTTTCAAGCAAATTCTTCAAACCCGCAATGTTTAAGCCTCAAAAGACAGAGGATTTTAGAATTTCATCAACATAAAAATGTCGTCTGCAATTTCATTTCAATTTATACCAGTCTAAAATATTCTCGAGTGAGGATGGGTTAAGTTGAAAGATAAACCACACACTTTTTCAAAAGAAGTGCTTTCTACTAAAAGTGGCGTTAACCCCCCATGCAATCAATCTCATTTGTATAAGTATTTTATTTTAATGTCTAGCACATACCTGATATATAGTTCATGTCTCGCCTTTATCTTTTATCAGAATAGAACAGAATATTTATTAAGTATTGTGATTTTAACACATATAGATCATCGTCAACTAATCACATGCAAATTCCAAATTCCAAATTTTATTTGTATAATAAGGCCAACGACCCATACACATATACAAACATTTTACAATTTTAACAAAATTGCGTGTAAGTGTACAAAATATAAATAATTGAAATGTTTTACAACATATTGAAAAGTTAAACAATCTTAAACTTCTTTCCAATAATGATTGTTATAATATCATTATATAGCTATTCATCTGTAAATGAGTACATACCAATTTATTTGACCATAGTAGTTTTACAGAGATACAATGTGGATTAATAAGTATAGATTTATACTTCTTGTGATTCCAAATACACTTTTCTTTTTTCTAATGCATAAAAGATAAACATTGCTGAATTTCGGATTGTATTTTCTTTTTTTGATGACATGAGATTATAAAACGAAGTTTCATTTTGTACACGTGTATATTTTGAATCGATGTAATCTCTTCTCAAATTATTAAATAGAGGGCATATCAATACAAAATGCATTTCATCCTCAACATAAGAATCACAATAAATACAAAATCTATACTCTCTGGGTATACCATAGTGTCTCCCTTTTTCAATTATAAGTGGATGTGAATAACTTCGAAATGCATCAATTGACCGAAAAGTTTCTTTCATCAAAGTGTGAGTCGTAGACGGCTAAAATCATACCATCAAAGTTAAAAAGCAGTTCGAAACATCTCCAATTGGTGGGAATCGTACTATATTTGGCTTCATTGAAACCATTGGTTTGACTGACAACAACACTGGCAACACGAACAACAACTACCCGTTACCAGACGGCTGAATTTTAGAACGATCCAAATTTAAAGGAGATACAGACGATAATTTCAAGTTTATGAAATTCTGGATTCCTTGTAGAAAACATTGTGGACAATAAAGAAATTGCTTGTGTCAAGCAATTTCTTCATTTTACACAATGCTTTCTCGATTGTTTTTTCTGAAGGGGCGTCAAAAATCGCCATTATGTTGGAATGGGTTAAACCAGCAAGATTGATAAGAACTCTGTTTTTCGAAGTTAAAAAGATCAAGGATATTCTCTCTTCATAAGACCTTTTAAAACTATTTTTCTTGTACTAATCTAGATACAATTAATGCGGTTCCATTGTTTCGAGGTGAAAGTTCAAAGTGAAAATATATGTGTTTTTGTGAAAAGATTGCGTTTGGTGATGTCTACTTAATTTGTATTCTAGACTCAACGGCAGTCTTATGATATTAAACCACAATTTATTTCATTAATGGTGCACAAGGCATATAAATACCCTTTTGCTTGACTTCATTTTAGGTATCACTTATAGATCAGATTAACAAACAAACAAACAAACAAAAAACAAACACAAAAAGGAACAACAACAACAACAACAACACACACAGAGACGTGACACATTTCAAGGCTCTAGGAGTGCTATGTCAGAGGGAGAGAATTTTGTCCTCACCTGATTATCTGAGGGTAATTGTTTTACCAGATTGAAAGAATTAAATGAACTGATGCTTCATGCAAAATATCAAGGCTCAATGCCATCAGGGTCTATTCCTGGAAACCAGAGTTTTCAACGAATTTCGATTCTTTCTGTTCCTTGAAAGAGGTTCACCTGAGGAACATTTCAGCCAAACCTGGAAGAAATTGGTTTTGTATTTTTGGAGGATTTTGGTTTCAAAAATTCTTTTTTAATTCTATATAGGTCACTCGCCCTATGGGATCCAAGGTTATGATTTTAGAAATTATGAAAGAGATTAATGTATTAATGTTTCATGAATAGAATACGCCATCTTGGCCTGGAGGAAATTTTTAAATTTCACTTTTGTTGTCAAACAGTTTTGATCAGATTTAAATTTATTTATGTAACTTTTAATATTTCTACCAAATTTGATTGGAATTAACCAAGTAGTTTTGGAGAAAGTGTAGTCTAAAATATTCTTCTATATTTCTATACAGCCTCACCACCTTGGACTGTGTCCCTTGAGAACCGAGGATAACGATTTTAAACAATTTTGAAAGAAGTCATTCTGGTGATGCTCTATGCAAAATAGCAAGGCTCTTTGCTTTCTGTGTTAGGGAAATAAATAAAACCACCTTTGTTGTCATGGAAAACAGAATTTTCAACGAATTTCGATTCTTTTAGAGATTTTAAAAGGGGGCTAGTTATGGAACGTTCCTGCCAGATTTTTTTTTATTTTGGAAGTTAGCCCAGTGTTTTCGAAGGAGATGTCGTTTAAAGAAATTGTTGACACACGACGGACGACGTATAACGGACAACGTATAACGGACGACGTATAACGGACGACGTATAATGGACGACGTATAACGGACGATGTATAACGGACGACGTATAACGGACGACGTATAACGGACAACGTATAACGGACGACGTGTAGTGATCGACGTATAACGGACGACGCAAGACTGACGCAGGACAGAATGTTACCTCAATACCTCACCTTGAGTATACTGTGCTCAGGTGAGCTGAAATGCACATCCTTATTTATCCAATGGGCTATAACCAAAAACACCATCCTCGAAAAAAGTGGAAATGGCTTTTTGTGAGAAATCTATAAGAAATACTTTTTTAAGATCAGTAAAACATTGTTTGTTTTGTATGTATTAAATAAACTGAGCAATTTATTGATTATAGTAGTTACGAGCTACAAGTTATCCTCAAATTGCTCAAAATGTAACGAATTGACTTTTCGCTGCTATCAATCATATAATAAGTCGACAATGATATCATTCATTTAGACTAGACGTTCAGTTTGAACTCCAACACTGGTCGCCATTTTGGGGAATCTTTTTTGTTAATTTGGCGACTTAAACATCGTAACTACAGCTTTTATTAAAGCTTTAGTTACGACCCTTAGCTCGCCAACCAACCAACTAACCAACCAACCAACCAACTAACCAACCATTCCACGTACATGTAACATGCTACTGTTCGTAAATTTTGCAAAATAATGCAGTTAAAAATCGAACTGGAACTTCCTGTTGGAGTCAATGGGTGGGGCTAAATAAGTCAGTTGGTTTGGCCAGCGATTGGTGAATTGTGAGCTTATCAAGAAGGAAAATAATTTTTCAATAGAGATCTTATAACTTTCAAGTATTTCTGTTTGCACTTTTGACCTTCCATACTACGTTTCTTATTTTATTCTGTCTGCGTGGATGGAATTCAATTGATAATTAATTACTCACATGGTGTCATGACTGGAAAACAGATTAAAGGAAATAAAATTTATCATACTTAATTCGTGTTTATGACTGTACTTTCGGAAACACGTTTTCTTCAAACCATTCCCACATAATCACTCCTTTTTACGCCACTCAATGAAAAAGCTTTGGAAAACATTGTGGAAAATCAAGAGAATGCTTGCATCAAGCAATTTCTTCATATTCTACTATGTTTTCTCTCAGAAAAGAATAGTAATAATAAATATATAAATAAATAAAATTCCATTAAATTGTCGCCTACTGGTTCTTTCAATTTGGACCCGTCTCAAATTTTGCTGGGAATGGGTTATAAATGGCAATTTCGGCCATATTTGTGATTACGTCATAATCACGGTTAACTTCGCTCACGTGGTTAAGCCAGTTCTTTACAAGCCCTTGCCCGTAAATAAACGCTTCCGGTTATATCAAAATGATTCGTTACAAGCAATTTCTTATTTTCAACAGACGCTTCTCAAGTATAATATCACAGACATTCAAAAATCAATGATTGTACAGAAAAGGGCTGGATTGAAAACTTAGATTCTTAATGCGCGAGTTTTAGAAAATTGTAGATTGCTTGTTTGTTAGGGGTTTAACGCCACTTTTAACAGTATTCAAGTCATCGCGACGGCTGGAGCATCTAACAATGAATGGGGTTTCACGCCACTTTAACAGTATTTCAGTCATATCGCGGCAGCACCTAAAAATGGATTCCTGGTATTTCTCACACCAGTACTACCATTACATCCGTTCCTAGCCTCTAGCTGCTATCCCACTTAGGTTTACGATTATCCACCAATTCGTGAGAGGCAAATGTCGGAAAGGATATGTACGGCCACAGGGGATCAAACCCATGACATCCCATTATTGAAGATTAGGAGTCTGATGCGCTACCGACTGCGCTATGACAGCTTGCAACAGTATTATATCCACGTTTGTACAAAGCCATCGAATAAGTCATATCCTCTGAAATGTGCGTTTGATCAAATTATCAAGTTTCAAGCTTTGGGCTGTAAAATACAGAAATCTGAAACGACAATTTTCTCCATTCTCCATCTAACATATTAATTTTAATACAACGCCGTTCAGTTTTAATGTGTTATTTCCTGTTGCAGACAGGGATTACAATATAGACTCGGTAATAACTTTTACATTGCAGCAGTTTTACCCATTATTGGAGAAGGTTTTAAATCATACTCGAGCTAGTAGTTATCATTGGAAAATACTCCCTTCTAAAAGAATTTCTTGAGGGTATTGAAAATTGGAGCAATTTGAGAAAATAGATTGAAACATCAGGAGAAAGTTTGTTCTTTTGAAGTCCCCAGAGTCGCGTTTCGGCTCCGTCCCGACACACCTTGTTTTGCATTGTAACAAAGAAAGAAATCATTATAAATCTGGTCTGAAACTAGCGTAGATAATTAAAATTTGATAGGCTTTATTTCCTAGTGGATATAAACAGAGTTTTGGCTGTAGGATCATACTTGTCCTCTCACCCGGCTCTGATTGAAACAATCAAACAAACAAAAAGATCAAACGAACAAAGATCAAGCACACCCTGTCTTATAGAATTGTTTGTGTCTATTAAAGCATGAACCTTTTCGCGTAATTATACAGTATGGTTAAGTTTTTATATTCATACCTGGATAAATGCAAAAATATTCCCTCTATTCCTTATAAGTTGATGACAACAAACATAACAAAGCAAATATTTACTAGTTTGGAGTAAATTTTATGCTTCCAATTATGCGAAAGCCCTAAAGTATCATCACAGATATGCAAACCATTCAGATCATTTCATACTAAATTGGAAAACTTGTACAATTCTTCTTTGTAAAGTCTCGAATATCACTTTAGGAGTTCCGTAATGATGAAATGCAACAATGCGCATAATATGAATAAATATAAATTTAGAAAAACGACCAGAGTTTTGAGATTTGCAAGCACTTCTCACCTAGCTATTAGTCATTAAATTTGTTATAAACACTTATTACGTGACAGCCGTGCAGACTTTATCGGTGACATCAAATAAAACAAATATGCTAGATAGATTGGAAAATTGCTTGAGAATATTAGCAATAAAGTAAAGATGTCATTATTTCGCCTCATTTGACAAGACTCGTTGCATCAAGGTCGTATATTCGTCTGCTGTAAAATTGGTTCTTTATCAGACGAAGTACCGTCTGGCCCTTATAGCTTACCAACCATCATTTCCCCTGTTATTAACCCTTGTCATGGTGAATGAAACCCGCATTTAGAATTACATTGAAATCAAAGGACTGTAAGCCATGTAAGGATCTAAATGGGGGTTAATATTTCTTTTGGCAATTGATTTTATAAAAAAGTCTAGATTGAAAGGGGCAGAAAGGTGGTGTATACAAAGATCAGACTGCTTATCTATGTATATACCTCCCGTCTAAACAGGAATTTTCCAGGTTCAGCAAGACAACGATTAGAACTAAATTGGTACAATTCGACGTTTCTAGAGATAAATCATTTAAGAGATGAAGAGAATATTTTTTGTTTTCATGGAGGTATGAACCGAAAAACCTAATCACACTGTATGAATACGCGAAGCGGATTCATACAATGTGTGATTAGGTTTTTCGGTTCATACCTCCATCAAAACAAAACAAAAACAAAAACAAAAAAAAAATATTTTCTTCATTTCTTATAATTTAATAGCATCGAGCGAAAAAAACAAAACCTTTACAAATTTTGATACCTTTTTGCATGGGACTATTTTGTGCGGAAGCATACAAAATCGATGCGTGCTCAAATTTTTGTTCATGGAGTTATGAACAATTTTTCTCGACCAATCAGAACGCTCGTTTTTGATGGACGGAACTAAACATTAAATTATATTATTGAAAATCATTCTTTGTTCCCAGCAAATGTTAATTTTTGTTTCGAAATAAGACCGCTGAATGCTGTAAGAGACAATTTTCAGACATATCCAGAACAAATGATGCAGCTTTGTTTTGCTTTAGAAACGATATTGCTTTTCTTCCAGCACTATTTCTACTTCAGTCATATTGTGTGTTTTTTATGATGTTTAATATCTTAAAGTAAGTAAATCGCTTTAGGAGTTAAATTAAGGCCCGTTTTAATGGGATATGCTATGTTTGCACTACTTTATTGGAACCTGAAAATTCTACGCACCCCAATCAGATGCAGTCGGGTAAACGACAAACATTTTAAATATAATCTGATAAATAGCGAAATAGTGTTAAATGTAAATAAGGTAAAACGAGTTTTAGGTACCCCCGTTAAAACATTTAAATAACGACTTTCAGTTTGAAATGAAACTAAACACATCTTCATATATAGTTAAAAATATTAGTTGATATTTAACCCTTTCCTGTCTTTTGAACCATTAGACTTGTCCAAATTAAAAGAGGCTACAGACGACAATGATACTTGGATGCGATTTAAAATGAATCTATTCTATATTGTAGAAAAATATTGTGGGAAAGGGGGAAATTGCTTGTTACAAGCAGTTTCTTCTTTTTTCACAATGTTTTTTCAAGTATAAAATCCCGAGAATGGCATGACTTATTTCACACATTCCAACACGACAATATGTAAGACATCTAAAAAAGAGTTGCAGACGGCATCAATTAGTAGATGAAGAGTGTCGCCCACGGGTGCCATCACTCAGCTGCAGGTGCTGGATAATGCAAAAGATTTAAGTCGAAAAAGGGGCATAACTCTTACAAAAACGCTTTGAGAGTTATCCCCCTTGATAGTCTAGATAGCTCTTGTGATGGTCAATACACATGCCGAGTTTCATGAGGATATCTTCAATTACAACAGAGATATGACCAAGTTCGTCACGTAAACGCCAACGCCAACGACGCCAAGATGATCACAATACCTCGGGTTTCCTCCGAAAACAACCGAGCTAAAATGATCTTACGTGATAGATAACATTATGGAAAATGATGAAATTGCTTGAAACAAGCAATTTCTTCATTTTGCACAATGTTTTTTCCAAGCCTTTTCTTTGACAATAATAAAAAGCAGGATTGTGTGGAAATGGATTAATTCGGTTTTTGGTGACTCCCTACTAAGGACGAATGATCCGTTATCTCTATTCCTGAAATTTATTAACCCATTCCCACACAGTCATATCTTTTGACACTAATAAACCCCCCTCCAATGCTTATGCGGTCAATTTCTTAATTTTCCACAGTTTTATAACGCCTTTTTTCTTTCGGGGTATCAAAATGCGTCACTATGGAATATGGGAATGGGTTTGGGAATTGCTTTTTTCAATCAACTTCTTCATTTTCAACAATGTTTTCCAAAGCTGTTTTCTCTGTAGGCGTATACAAGCATGATTTGTGGAAATGGGTCAGAGACAAGATCTTCTCGTTTTAACAGTGGTGTATACCAATGACATTTGACTATTTGCAGGTTTTGGTCGTCTACCACAATCGCTCAAGTCATTGTCATCTGATGTTAAAAAACAATTAGAATCCGTGCAAGGCTCAGTAGACAAGTCATTTCATTCGATGAAAAGTGATGGGATTTTGTGCCAAATGACAAACTTTGAACAGCGCCTGTGTGACGTCGATTCTTAACAGCGTCGTATGCGTTATAACTCGAATGGCGAAACAAATGTAGCTGCACCTACTCATGAATTCGCACCTGTTTCTGTGTTATCTGGGAACACGAATTACTCTGTAAGTAACATAAACCTGACACAAGATCCATTATTGGCTCTATTATATACACAGAGAGACAATACAATAACAAATGGTGCAGACAGAGAAACAAATGAGCGCGTTGACTCTAGTCTAACTTCTACTCAACATACCGGGGATATCCCCGACACCCATGGAACTGTACCTGTTATCCAAACCCCCGTCAATGTGGAACAACAACCATCAAACCAGAGGGACGATGTCACCGCGGAACAAACCGCGGAGCAAGCTGTCACACAAGGAGTTGACGATATAGTTCCTGGACAGATATTCGATAATATTACTTTGCCTGTTCCTGTCTCTGATACGGGTATCCAGTCTATTGATAAAAATGAACTAGAACAGTTTTTGAATACGTACGATTTTGTAGATGCCGCAGTTCAGTGCAATTTATCGAGTACGTTTTGTGACCCTTGTTCGAACAATTTTAGTCAAAACTAGCAAGCTTCGGCAAATAATCAAAGTAAAAACAAGATTACGTTTGCAGAAATATACTCGAATCTGGGTCTGCCGTCGCGGGCAGATTCGAATACAATTTCTGTTCGTCTCACAAATCGTGACGATGATGAATATAATGACAACGATTTCAATGATCACAACCCGTCTCGTAAACGATCATTACGCTATCATGTATCTGGCTACAAAAATGAGATGACTGAAGAAAAATTGTACTCTTATGTGTCACGTAGGGGTCTGGAAGTTACCATGGTCAGGAGATTTGTTTCCAAAAGAAACCCAAAATATGTGACTTTTCGTGTTAACGTGAAAAATAATGAGGACTGTGGCCTCTTAAGGGCAAAGGGATTCTGGCCTTTGAACATTACATGTAAACCATGGAACCCACCAGACAACAACAGTCTCACTCGGTCTTATTATAGAAGACGACAACGTAGATTTGCACCAATGATCGGATATTCAAATGGTGATTTCTACGGTGTCAACGAGTCAAATTTAATAGACTTGAATCCCTATGCTTGTCTTGAGGAAGCCGATTAGCCCATCCTACATAATTTATCATGAACTTAAACATAATGACATTGAATGTTACAGGAGTTATGTCAAGCTCTTCTTATCTGAGCAATACCCTTGTGGATCGCTCGATTGATATATGTGGAATTTCAGAACATTGGTTGGATCCAACCAATATTACTTTTTTAAATGATATCAATACAAACTATCGTGCGTATGCTTCTACCGATAAAGATTTATCTGTAATAAACAGTAACAGGAGAGTAGGTAAAGGAGGTGTAGGCATTCTGTGGCACGTGAAGCACAATGATCGTATTTCTGCTCTTTCATTAGACGATGATCGCATTATTGGTATACAATATCAATTATCGGACAAAGATTTTATATTCATTTTTCAAGTTTATCTGCCATGTACGAATCATTCGATCAATAGTTTTCGAGATTACATTGCAAAGATGTTCGACCTGCGGCACGTTTACTCAGATATAGGTACTGTTATTGTAATGGGAGACTTCAATTGTAAGATTGTTTCTACCCGTGCATCAGCTCAGTCTACAAGACAAAGAGAGATGTTTGATTTATTAGACGTCAATAATTGTTTAGCCGTCAATACACTGCCACTATGTACCGGCGCGTCCAATACCTACGTCTCACATGATAAACGTAATGAAAGCTTCATTGACTATATCGTAATTCCGATAGAAAAGTCCGATTATGTGACTAAATGTGAGATTCTAGATGATAATTATATCAATGTATCTAATCACAGACCAGTCATTGCGTCATTTTATGTATCGAACTTAGGTCAGCTAAAGGGAGATAATTTCTTATCAGATAGTGATCACATAAATTGGCGCAAAGTTAATTCGTGCCAGATCGAAAATTATCGTAGTATGCTTGAGTTTTCCAACGATTTATTGTCTGCATGCTTTCATCCATTAAACTCCAAAAGTGATATTGACAAAGTATATGACTTTTTTGTTAACGGGATATTGGAAGCGTCTGCTAGCTGCTTTCCTACATCTAAGTTTCGTCACTTTTTAAAACCGTATTGGAATGAAACATTATCAAAATTGTCGAAGTTGTCCAAGACAAAGCGGACCGAGTGGATCCGCTCAGGCCGCACGATAGATAGTGATACACATCAGGAGTATAAGCTAACCAAGAGTAACTTTAGGAGAGAGCAAAGGAAGGCTGTAAGGTCTTATTTACGCTTAGCAGATGATGAAATCAATAAAACTGCTGAGATCGATAGAAACCGTTTCTGGTATCTCATTCGTAAAAAGAAGAGAAAAAATACTGACTCGATTAAAACTGAAATGCGTTTTGATAATCAAGTTTACAGAGACCCTGTTAATATTACGCAACAATGGCAAAAGTATTTTACTACTTTATATTCAGAGTACGATTGCCCATCTTATGATGATGGTTGGAAACGTTACATAGATTCTTCCATTTCTGACTTGTTACAACAAAATACAGACGTGGGAAATGTACATTTATCAGTCTCTGATATCCTAGATATTATTCAAACTTGTAAAAAAGGCAAGATGTGTGGCAATGATGAAATATTTTACGAACACCTTATATACGGGGGTAATATGGTTTGTAGGGTTTTAGCGCGGTTATTTTCTGCAATGATTAATATTGGTCACGTGCCGGGTAAGATGAATCGAGGTATTATAGTGACACTGCATAAAGGCAATAACAAACGCAAAGATGATCCGAACAATTATCGGGCAATATCTCTAACCTCCACAATACTTAAAACATTTGAAGGGGTTTTATTGAAACGTTGCAAAAAGTAAATTTTACTCTCTTTGAGTCCACAACAGGGTGGTTTTCGGGAAAATCTTGGATGTATTATCACTTCCTATATACTTCGGGAGGCCATTAACTTTGCTACCGAAAATAGAAGCATACTGTATGTTTGTTGTTTAGATGCCAAAAAGGCTTTTGATCGTGTTTGGCATAATGGCCTATTCTACAAAATGAGTGAATGTGGCCTTGATCACTTAACTTTACGGTCTTTCATAAAATGTACGAATCAATGATAAGCCAAGTACGTAATGGTTCATTTATCTCTAATGATGTCCCTATAAAGCAGGGAACCAGACAAGGCGGGAAAAGCTCCCCCCTGTGCTATCTCTTGTTTATAAATGGTCTTATTAAGGAGTTAAAAACTCGAAGCTAGGCCTATGTATTTTTAATATGGATGTAAGTAGTCCATCAGTTGCCGATGACATGCTTCTTTTAAGCCTTTCCAAATCAGGATTAGATCAGATGATCAACATCTGTTATCAATATTCATCAAAATGGAGATTTGATTACAATCCATCCAAATGCGCAGTTATCGTTTTCGGAGAAAGTAAGCAAAGCCGTTTAAGAGCGAATAGACAATGATTTATGGGAAATGATCATATTGACGAAGTTGAACAGTATTAACATTTAGGCACTATTCTAGAACAATCGTGTTCAATCGATGAAAATATTGATATAGCATGCAGACGACTACGAGGTGAGACTCTTAGCATACTCCAATCCGGAAACTTTAATCCGCTAGCTTTACGTACTATGTACAAGTCAGCCGTTTTAAGTTCTGCATTATACTGTTGTGAGCTATGGAGTGGCATTTCACGCACAAATAGCCTTAAGTTGGAGCGCGCTCATTCATTTTGCGTTAAGACGTTTCAAAAACTGCCCAGAAAATCTAATAACGCAGTATCTCGCGCATCTATCGGTGTGATTATCTAATTATCTCGCAAAAAGTATTTTTGTTCACAGATCAGTAAGGTATCTGAATAGTTATTCTTGTGCACAGCGTGGTTTCATTCCCGATATTTGTATAATTCTGTCAAAGTACGGTCTGTTTGGACATTTTGAGCACTTTATGCGCACTTCATATTTCCCGCCAAAATTAGCCTGGCGGTCCATTGTAAAATATAAGGTTCATGAAAAGCAGGATTCTATTTTACGCAAAAGTGTAGGCTCAAAGATCACAAACGTACAGTTTGAAATTTTATTTTCACAGAACGACGTTTCCTGTATTTGGCGTCGTATTCGTGACCCTTATATCTGGAAGGGCTACATTTATACTGCAAGTTATATACTTTGCATGCTTTGTTCTTATGAGGTCCCTCAAATATGTAATAAATGCCAACAAGTTGTTGATAAATGTACATTGCACAAGCTTATATTCTGTATTAATAATAACGCCATAAGATTGCACCTCTGTCGCTCTATTTGTCATGTTATGGGACAACGTCAGTACAGGAGCCTACTTCAGAAAACGCCTCAAGAACAGCTGATCGATATGCTTGGTGGACTTGCGCAATATTTTGCAAATACTGCTCAGGTAGACCAAGCAATATCCTATATATATCCTGCATTTCATCAAATGCTATGATCACGAATAATGATAACAATGCATCAATGGCACGAATTTCTACAGTATGTTATCACAGAATTTCATGTGAATATGAATGTACTTATCTACAATTTTCAGTATGAAATGAATAAGCGTTGTTCATAATGACTGGGGTGTCGTAACTGGGGTCTATACAGGCCACAGTTGCGACAATTAGATGTTTAACTGCATGCATCCATGCATGGATTGTCCCTTCTTTTTCCTCTCGTTTTTTTTTGTCGGACACTGTAAATTCTATTGTATTTGTTTGTATTGTCATGTCTGTTTGTATGTTTGTATTGTCATGCTCTTCTTTTCAAGGAGGAAATAAAAGAATCAATCAATCAGTCACTATGGAATTTGGGAATGGGTTTGGGAATTGCTTTTTTCAATCAACTTCTTCATTTTCAACAATGTTTTCCAAAGCTGTTTTCTCTGTAGGCGTATACAAGCATGATTTGTGGAAATGGGTCAGAGACAAGATCTTCTCGTTTTAACAGTGGTGTATACCAATGACATTTGACTATTTGCAGGTTTTGGTCGTCTACCATTGATTTTCGTTTTGTTTTATGTTCCGTTATTTAAGATATGGAAACTAACGTTAAGCAGTCCCGTAGGAGGTCAGAGGTCAAGGCCAGCGTTCTACCAAGTGTTTTTCAGTAGTCAATTTATAATTAGTTATATTGATCTAATTATTTTATTTTGGCGCATAACGGATGTCAATAAAAGGAATGATAGACCGGAAGTGTTCTTCGAACTTCAAGATTGGCTAACATTTATTGTTTATCAAAAATGATAGATGAGAAATGAAACAAAAATAGTAAATGAAGACCCTTTAGTCGCCCCTTGCAATGTTTATTCTCCCAAATGAAATGGCAAAAGTGATACGGGTAGGTCTGTAGTGGTTTATTTTTAAACCCCGTTTAACCACGCGGAGTCTTACATACAGACTTGCGCTTTTCCAAAGCTTATTTACATCGAGGTAAAATAAAATATAAGCTTTGGGATAGAAACCACCAACCTGCTGCATTCCAGGAGTTACGATAAAAACACAACAACAACAACAACAACAACAACAACAACAACAGCAACAACAAACCCAGTCGTTGGTCTCTAATTGACCAATCGCGGCTGTCAATCAAGGAATAAACCGACCAATCAAATAATTTATTCAGCCCGGACCAGAGCTTATCAACTCCAACATTGGTGCAAGTTTTGTCTCCCTTGATCGTTGGTTTAGTGACTTAAACGTCGTAGCTACAGCTTATTCAAGCTGTAGTTACGACGTTTATGTCACTAACCAACCATTTTACTTTTTTTTCGTTACATGCTACTGGCCATAAATTTTGCAAAAAAAACGCTGTTAAAAAATCGAAGCGGAATTTCCTATTGGAATGAATGGGAGGGACCAAAAAAGTGAGTTGGCGGGACCAGCGATTGGTCAATTAAGGCTGAGGTACTGTTCTGGAAGAAATGCCAGGGACCCAAGGTGAAGGTTCAAATGGAAGTTGTTAAGAATACGAACAATTCACAAATGATGGATCGCTTACCATTTCAACTGACCTCCGCCAAAAAGTTCCATTTCGATATCATCCCATTACCAAATAAAACAATTTTAGACTGGACCAAATTGAAAAAAAGTTGCAGACGATAATACAAATTTGGTGGCATTTTAAATATCTCTGTCTTTTCGGAGGTTTATTCCCGATTCTCCCACATTTGAAAATATCGATGAAAAATCGATTCAGGTGAGGTGTGAGATAATCCCTGCCTGGGGCTAAATTACCGTTAGGTTCTATAACCCTATTCCTCGAGCGTTTCAAATCGAAATAATAGATTTCGAATCACGAATTCATTTTACAAAGTGTTCCAAAGTGAAATCATTTTGATAAAAGTCACTTATAACAAACAATTTCCCTTTTTCTGACAACATTTCATATTCTATCTGACAGTTACCTTTTTAAAGACAACCGCTTTATCTATTTCTCAGGAATGAATCGGCAATGATACCGTTGATTGGCGACCAAAACCTCTAAAATACAGCTTTATTCTAATTGTAGTTACCAGATTTTTGTTGTCATCCGACAATATGTTGAATGGATGCAGATACTCAGAACTAGTTCTACAAAAAAATATGTTTGGAAAAAGATAACGGTTCAAGCATAGGCCAATCGGGATTCATTAAAAGGCATACATAAAGTGGGGTAGAATGACCATTTCGTGTTCAACAAAATTTTCGACCTTTGTAATTCTGTGATTATTGAAATGGAATAATATAAAAATGTGTACAGCAGAAAAACTTATACCGATTCCATTGTTCTTTCTGGATAATTCTACCTCACTTTGTCACAAAAAGACTTCTTTGCACATGGCGGACTTCTTTATACATACGGACGGACAACTTTTTGAATGGGCAGACAGACGAAATAACCCTTATCTACCGATGTGTGGTTATCACAATTACACACAAAAAAATCAAGACACATTTTTTATCGTATTTCCTTTATTTGACTTATAGTAAAATACATCTTATTATTAAAAAAGTATGTTCCCAATTCCTTCAATTTCTGAAGAATGAATTGGCTAGTTTTTTAGGTTCAAACACTGTGGTTTATACTTACAACATATCTATGACCATCAAGAACTAGGCTCATTCCATCGTGTTTGTTCATGATGAAGCTGTTCGTTGGCCATGACTTGTTCTAATGTTTGCCGATTTGTGATTTTTTTGTTTCATTTTTGCTTTCCCGTAAGAATTAAACATAATTATTTTAAAACATTTCTTTCGACAGATTAAACACTTTAAAAGATGGAACTTTTATTTTGCCGGCTTCTAAATAGTTTGATTTGACTTCTCCCTCAAACAGTATTTTCAAATGTGGGAGAATCGGGGAGACTTGTTCTAATGTTTGCCGATTTGTGATTTTTTGTTTCATTTTTGCTTTCCCGTCAGAATTAAACGTAATTATCTTAAAACATTTCTTTCAACAGATTAAACACTTTAAAAGATGGAACTTTTATTTTGCGGGTTGTAAATAGTTTAATTGGGCTTCTCTCTCAAACAGTATTTTCATTAGTTTAATTGCAACAACTCAACTCAACTCAACATATCTTTTATTTACACCCAGGTATGACACGTATACAACAAGGGCAATATGGAAATTAAATCTGGATATTAACAAACGATCTTTAATACAAAATACAGGTGGAATACAATTTGAACTTAACTGTAATCACACCTTTTCCCTTACTCCTTTCTTCCCACCAGGTAAATGGTATTATTGTATTTTCAAATGTGGGAGAATCGGGAAGACACCTTTTCGGATAAAAAGCAATGCGAAAACGAAGGAATTGCTTGTAACATTTTCCACATTGTTTTCTCAAACACTTGTCTTGAGGGCTGTAAAAAGGGGGATCGTGTGGGAATGGGTTAAACAGCGATTTTCGCAAAGTTCGTGATCAGTTACATGTAACAAATGAATAAAACGACGAGAAACCGAAACGTCGTAACTAGAGCTTGAAGTCGTCCAACCAAAAAGACTGCTTAAAATAAATGTCGGGGTTCGTT
The DNA here is from genome assembly GCA_946902895.1 of Fragum fragum. NCBI lineage: Eukaryota > Metazoa > Mollusca > Bivalvia > Cardiida > Cardiidae > Fragum > Fragum fragum. The sequence goes on along the minus strand of OX336371.1, from coordinate 61,821,607 downwards.
CAAGTTCATTTACGGTCTAAATGAAAATTGATGTTTGATTGAAGTTGGCGGTCCTTCAATTGACCCTCACATCTCCTTTTGTCTAAATCGGACAGGATCGTAACTGTTTTACTGTCCGTAAGTTTAAAAAAGAGATCGAAACTTTCTTTTAAAGATCGTCAAATCGAAGTTAGAGCTTAATGACAACACTGAATTTCATTATTATACTAGGCAAATATATTCCTTACTCAAATAGTATAACATGGTATATGCATCGGATAGATATATAAATCAAAGTACTGAAAGGACTGTAGGCTAGCAAAGCATGATTTTATTAAGTAATCTTCTTGATTAGTGGGATTTAGAAAGTCTTTGCCTTGTAGGATAGAAAACAGTGTGGACATTGAAGAAATTGAAATTTCTTCATTGGCCACAATGTTTTCCAAAGCTATATTCTAGCTATATTCTAGAGAGGATTCAAAAGCGGGATTGGATGGGATTGGGTTAAATAATATGCTTTTGGGGGAGTTGTCTACGTTTTGCATAAAATAAATTAATGTTCCTCAAATAAGAACTACTTTTTGTTGCGTAGGCACTCAATGCATTTAGCGGTTAAGCCTCCAGTGGCAGTTTTCACTCGTTGAAGTCTGAGAAGACCTCAAAATTTTGTCTACGAATATCCTTTCCGACATTATTCTCCCAACAATAGGTGAATAATCGTTTACCTGAGAGAGATGAGCAGCTTGAAGCTTGGGGAGGATTTAGTTATAGTTCTGGTGGGAGAAATACTAGGAAACCATGGTTAGGTGCTGCGGCCGCCGCGATATGACTTAAATACTGTAAAAGTGGCGTTAAACCTCGTGCAATCAATTACTGTATATCGGGTTTTATTAGCTAGGGTTTTATTTTCGCTTATATTCGCGAGACAGGGAGCTCGCGAATTCAAGAATCTCGCTTAAATTGGACCATTTTGTACACAAAAATACGAAGAGGTCTGAAGTAAGCCGCGAACTGACGAATGGCAAAATATTTACCTTTTTCGGCATCACCCCACTTTATTTCACTCATATGGGGATCATCACGTCCTCGGCGTAAAAACCGAATAAATAATTATGTTTTGAGAAAAGGACGAATCTTTACCAAGCGAAAATTTTTTTATAACCTGCCAAGTAAGCCGGTTAGTCTATTGAACACAGGTATACAAACATAACAATTGAAAGCAGACAAGTTGGTAAAATTCTAGTTGACCACAATTACACAAGAAAGAGCTAAAAAGTTGTAACTGATTCTATATTGTATAGACTCTTAGAACCTTCTAACAACTTTAAAGCATGCGATGCGAAATGAATCAATTAAAATTAAACAATTGCACCTGTTTTGACACCGGATTAAATTATTTCATCATATGACGTATATAGATTTTTTTCTTCATCAGTGTATTTCCGGGGATACTTCCGGAAATTACCTAAGTATCATACGGCCGCTCGCGAATTCATGAACTCGCTAATAAGTCTTCGGGTCCTGCTCCCGCGAAAATATGACGACGCGAAAATAACCCGATTTACAGTAATCAATTATTTCTTCCGACTAATTTGTCGCTTATGTATAGAAAATTCGGATGCAAAGAAATGACACGAGTATTTAAAAAAAGAGGGTAAAACCAACCACACACACACACAAAAAAATTAACAATTTCAACCAATTAGTGCATTTGATATGTAATGCTTATGTTCTGTCGGATCTTTCGAGTTCTTAAAGGAAGGCCGTCTTTTAGAGATCTATCGACGTCTGAAACAACACCAATTTGTCAAATTGAGCGTCGTATCATAGATGGTTTTGATTTAAATTGAACGCACATGAATTTTAAATCTGTTGGTATGAACGAAGCTTAATTCAACCATTTCATTCATCTAATCTATTATCAAAGAGAGACAAAAAAGCCTTTTGACATTTGCAATGAAAAAGAAATTTGACCAAGACATAACAACATACAAATGCACCAAATTCAAAATTAATAAAGTTACCAACAAATGAGAAGCATATTGTCGTTCTAAAACTCGTAACTACAGCTTGAATCAAGCTAAAGACACGAGGTTTTAGAACGAAAAAGACCATATAGAATTACAACATGGTTAATTAACAATGTTAACAGAATATATCTTACGCGCTTCTTATTTCAAAACTTTTGGACAACATGAGAAAAGATATTTATCTCCTACCTGACCTAAGTTGCATAATTCATCAACAGTTTTGTTCACAAATAGAATGGAAATTGTTCAAATTTTGTCAACGATCGAATTCTCAATTTTTACGTCAAAAAGCGTCATTTTGCGGAAATGGGTTATCCAATGGGTTCGAGTGCGATAACAATGGGAAAAATCTTTTTTATAAAATTCTCTATCATCTATCTTAGTTCAAAATCTTCAATCAAGGTGAACTTCTCTAGCGAGGTTTAACAAGTTCTTTTTCCGGGATTTTCTATGCCTTAAAAGGGAACATTCTCGCCTGATGAATGGTTGATTTTGAGATTCAGGCAATAGCTTTAATTTCAAGCATAAACCTTAAACGTTCCTTAGTTTAATCCATTTACTCAAAACACCTCTTTTCCACTCCCCCAAGAAAAAAGCTTTGGAAGACATTGAGGACAATGTAGTAATCGTTTGTATCAAACAATTTCTTCATTATCCACAATAGTTTCTATAAAACAGTCTATCAACTTGAAATTGCCGTCTGCAGCTTGGACAGGAAAAATGTTGTTGCGTTGGAATGGGCTAAACGTTTCATAATTAAAAATTGTCGTCTGAAAATTCTTTCAATTTGGACCAGTCTCAAATGTGCCGTCTGGTAATGGGCCAAGCTACTGCTTTCGTACCAAGTGTTGCCAATAAGAATTTAATCCCTTTTCTGCACATATTATATCTGGAAGATGAAGTATATCGTAGCCATTCGAGGTAACTCCTCGTTTGTCATATAAAATACTATAATCCGTGTGATACGAAAGGTCGACCTTGGTCGATGTGCAAGAATGCAAGAATAAAAACTGTTCTGAAGATTAGCCGAGTTAATGAAGAATGGACGTGAAAAGGCGCAAAAGGCGCATTTCATCGGCGGATCACGGCTGTCAATCAAAGAATTGATTAACCCATTCCCACACAAGGAAATTTTAGACCGGTCCAAATTGAAAGGAGATGCAGACGACAATTTCATGTTGATGAAATTTTTAATATTTTCAACTATTTCGATAGAAAACATTGTGAATAATGAAGAAATTGCTTGAGACAAGCAATTTCTTCATTTTTCACAATGTTTTCCAAAGTTTTTTTTTCTTGAGGGCGTAAAGAGGAGGGATTAAGTTGGAACGGGTTAATCAAACGAATCATTCATTTAGGCTGTAAATTAGGTATACCCTTATCTCCAATTCACAGTAGGCAGATTTTGATTATTTGGAGTTTAACGCCACTTTCAACAGTATTTCAGTCATATCGCTGAGACTGGAGCACCTAACAATGGATTCCTGGTATTTTCACACCAGTACTACCACTTCATCCTTTCTGGCCCTCAGCTGCTATCCCACTTTGGTTTCCAATTATCCACCTATTTGTGAGAGACAAATGTCGGAAAGGATATGTGCCGCCGCCGAGGATCGAACACATGAAATCCCATTATTGGAGATAAGGAGTCTGTTGCGCCACCGACTGCGCTATGACGGGGGCCCACAGTATACAGAGTAAACACCTGCTGGGAGAGGGTAATTGACGGCCCGCCCAATTACTCCGCTGGCTCCCCCCACAGATTCCGACCGAAAATACCACTTCGATATGTAAGGGCAGAGTTTTGCAAAGTTTGTGGTCAGTAAAATGTAACAAAAAATAAAATAGTTGTCTAACGACCTAAACGTCGTAACTACAACTTGAATAAGCTGTAGTTACGACACTCATGACGCCGAATTAAAAAAATTGTTCCATGTCAATGTAGGCCAATGTTGGAGTTCAAAGCTTACTTCCGGTCAAAATGAATGATTTGATCGGTCAACTGATTCTTTGATTGACATTCGCTATCAATTAATTAATTGTTTTTAGCAAATGATTTACTGTAGAAGTAAAACAAGATTCAACAACAGAATAGTAAATTACTATTTCAAAAACCCTAAGCCTGTTTGTATTTGATTTAATGATTATTAATACATAAATGAAAAATATTTTTAAAAACCTGGTTAATCTGTTTGAAGCGACAAAGCGTAATTATCCCATTCCCGCACAATCCCGCACCCAAAAGAAATATCGGGAAAACATTGTTACAAGCAATTTCTTCATTATTCACAATGTTTTCTTACAAAAAGAGAAAGAATATTACTATTCATCTGACGTAAAATATATCGTCTGTAACTACTTTGAATTTTGAACTGTCTGAAATTTTGTTGTTCGGTAACGGATTATACATATATTTTATGCCTTTAACTTTCATACATCCATGGATATAAAAAACACACGTATCTTCGTTTCTTATAATCCAATATCAAATATTCCAGAGAGGCCAAGAATTAAGAAGACGAGACAGTTTTTAAGGGAACATCTTGAGCGTAAGAATACAAAATAGCTCCGAACTCAAGGCTTTTTATCATGGTAACCACCGAGATATAAAACGAATTATTCAGGAAATCAAAATGCAGGATTTTTTTTTATCCATTTCCCGTTTTTTTCTTCAAATTTTAGACTGGTGCAAATTGAAAGAGGTTGCAGACGAAAGTTAAAATTGGATGCAATTTGAAATGAAACAATCCTATGTGGTATAAAATATTGTGGGAAAAGGAGAAATTGCTTGATACAAGCAATCTCTTCTCTTTCCTTAATGTTTTCTCAAGAATAAAATTGCATCGACGCAAAATCTCTGGTTTTTAAAAGAAAGGATCGAAAGACAAAACTAAAACACATTGTTTTAAGATCTACTCTTACGAAACATTGACCCGGTCGTAAATCTCATTTAGACCATTCCATGCAGAGGGTGGGAACTACGAAAACAGGGTAAGTAATGATTGATCAAGTCTGTTCTTAAGAAAGAAAATCGGTCCCCCTGAAGAAAAAATCTCGAACTATTTATCTGCAAGAGTGAACAAATTGCATAACACTCTAGTAGCGCTCTTTAAATGTTTCCGTTGTAGAATCATCAAGTGAAATGCTTCCTGTGATTTTGTCTGGAACAAGTGAAACACTTAAACGGCGATAATGATACGGGTAATAGCTGCTCTCAAACAGGATTCAATGCAAACAGAAATGTTACAGACAAATGAGTGTCAACGATATCATTTGAGTTTAAATCTAATCTTAAAGTGAGAAATATTTGATAAAAAGAAAAGAAAGATTGTTATCCTAAAGAAGAGGGCATACTGTATTTATCTGTCCAATAGTGTCTCTGTAACCCTTTCCTTTTTTTAAAAAATAAAAAATAATCTTGTCCAATTTGAAACAAGTTGCAGACGACAAATATAAAAAAGAACATTTTGAGAAGTAACCAAGGTACTGTGTAGAAAATATTGTGGAGAGAAGAAATTCTCAATTTTATAATCATACGGAGGTAAAAACAAGGGATTGTGCATTACAGGGTTAATGTGAAAAAACCTGCACTGGACGCAATGCATTTAAGCCTTAGACCTATTGTTTGAGTGTTTCTGACAACGGCTTCTTGTAATTATAATGATGCCTTTTTGATTAGATATATGGACTCAGTTTCAAGCATCTAAGAAAACTTATGGACGAGTTTATCCTCTATTAATGGATTTGTTTTTACTTTCAATGGCTGGCTCGTTTAGCCTGTTTTCAAGTCTAAGCATCTCAACGTGGTTTGTTCCTCATCCAGTTTTCGCCTAATCTTTTTTCTCTTATGTAACTAATAGATTCAAAATGAAAATAAAATGAAAATAAATGTAGTTTCTGTTCAACTTAATCCTGTCCGTGTAATATTGAGAATAGTAAAGAAGGAGCTTTGCTTAGGTTTTATATCTATAAATGTTTTAAGTTGATGCCATCCTGGCTTTAATCAGGATAGATTTCCCTTGCCTTACAACCGTAACAAAGCGAATTCTTTTCCGTCGATGATGAAATAATTTTACGAACAAAGGAAAAATATGTAAGTTTCATTTATCAAAGTTTGATTGATTGAATGGGTTTACCCCACTTTTAACAGTATTTCAGTTATATCGCAACGGCTGGAGAACCTAACCATTGATTCCTGGCATTTCACCACTACATCCTTTCCCAACCTGAGGTGCTCGTCCCACATAAGTTTACCATTATCCACCCATTGAATGGATACAAATGTTGGAAAGGAAATTCGCCTCGACTAGGGATCGAACCCAGAACCCCTCGACTAGGAGTCCTACGTGCTACCACTGCGTTATGGGTCGCGGCCTTCGTCTGTCAAAGTTCGTGCATTCTGGTTAACTACAAAAATTAATGTCATACTTATTGAAAACAACAACAACAACAACAACAAAAATATAAAAAACAAAAAAACACCCCCCACACACAAACGGAACTCTATTTCATGCATACCAACAAAGTAGCTCCAAACTGTAATGCATTTCCTTTACAATTTTTCGTTAGATTTTAAAGAATGAAGAGAATTGTATTTTTGGAGTTTGGGGACATGTTCTCTTCGACTCTTTATTAAATAAAACTATAAGAATTCGATAAATAGACGGAACAAAAACCGATTATATCAGACATGTTACCAAAATGATCCACATCTTTTGAAATGTTTTATTGTCTTTTACAACTATGCCAATTTGACGTAGTATTATTTTATATCGGCTAGTAAACATTCAAAACTTGGCGGCAACTTCTACGTCAGGGTTTTTTTTTCTATGGTTCTGATGCGTCGCTTTTGGGACCAAAGAATGAAATTCAAAAAGAACTTTGAGTCCTCATTAGCTCAAATTATTGTTACGATCCAAATCTCGAGCAAATAATACCAATTAGATGTCATCTTACACTCGTTGTTCAGTTTCCAATCTGTATCGATTTAAACAAATTAGTACCGTTGACATTTCGCAAAAACTTCAAAATGCATATTTCGTCTTGTTTTTGTTCTATCATTAGTTTAAGTTCACAGCATATCATCCTTCTTGTTTTATAAATCAGGTAGCCTCTGTCATCGTGCAGTCGGTTACGCACCAGACTCCCAATATTCAATAGTGGGATGTCATGGGATCGATCCAAGGCGGCGGCACATATCCTTTCCGACATTTGTCTCTCACCAATGGGTGAATAATCTTAAACTTAAGAGGGATAGCAGCTGGAGGCTAGGATAGGACGTAGTGGTAGTACTGTTGTGAGAAATAACAGGAAATTCATTGATAGGTGCTGCCGTGATATGACTGAAATACTGTTAAAGTAGCGTTAAACCCCATTCAATCAATTAGAAATCAAGAACAATTCTCCAAATTATCAAATTCGAAATATAATTTGGCAAGTTTTTTTTTAACCCTGAAACCTTTATTTAAGTACACATCTACAAATCACATGTCCTTAGCCTATAGTCAGTTTGCATGAATTCTAGCATATCTTTCTTTTCTTCTTTTCCCTATCTCTTAAAAGCATCTCTTTCTCTTTACAAATTTTAACAGAACAAACAACCCCACGATAATATCTATATAGACTTACCCATTAACCCATTAACTCATTACCACACAACAAAAAATTTACTGGTCCAAACTGAAAGGAGTTGCAGACGTCAATTTAAAGTTTTTAAAATTCTAGATGTGTTCATCTTTCTGGGTAGAAAACATTGTGTTAAATGAAGAAATTACTTGGTTCAAGCAATTTCTTCATTTTACACAATGTTTTCCCAGTTATATTTTCTTGGGGGCGTCAGAAAGCGTCATTTTGTGGGAATGGGCTAAAATTATGAGATACAAATAGCGAATTATTTTACCAGGTAAAAAAGCTCCCTAAACCGATAACCGAATACGACGAAATTTTAGATTCACCAAAATCAGAGAAGGTTGCAGACGATTTTTCAAATGTTGATATAAATAAAAGACGCGTAGATTAGAAAATAATAAAAGATAAGAGAAGTAATTTTTACTAGTAATCTAACCCTTTCCTATAACAAAAAAACTTTTTTTCCCCAAAATCTGTTTCACTCTCGCAGAACGACAAAATACGGGATTGTGTGGGAATAGGCATAGGCAGACAGAAAAGCTCGGAAAAAGTTTGTGATTAGTAAGCATTTGTCAATACGACAAGGTTACAAACTGACATACTTTTAGGTTGATCTTGATCATAAGATTGACGGATCGCTGATGTTAATCAAAGAACGAATCGACAAATCAAAATAAAAATCATTCATTGAGACCGGAAGTGAAATTTTACGTATTCATACAGAGTGATTAAGTGTATAGGTTAATACCTCAATGTAATCGAAAAAATGAAACAATACTATTTTCATGTCTAACCTTTTCCTGTTTTGCAAAATTTTAAACCTGTCCGAATTCAAAGGTTTTGCAGGCGAAAATTTAAATTGGATTTAATTTGACAGTTAACCATGAAGTAGAGTAGAAAGCATTATGGAAAAAGAAGAAATTGCTTGTTACAAGCAATTTCTTCTTTTTCTACAATGTTTTCTCAATTATAAAATCACAGGGACGTAAAAACCAGGGTTTAAACAGGAAAGGTTTAAATAAAGAGGTGGTAATCTTGTAGACATACCTTCAGCATCAAATAGAACAAATTTACCAGTTAGATTGATTAACCGCCTAAGAATGTTGGCCACGAAGTAAAGATCTCATAAACACGCCTGATTTGATAAAATTCATTGCATAAAGGTCGTATACACGTCTGCTTTGCAATTGGTTTCTTAAAAGATGCAGCACCGTCTGGCTTGAATGATCAGATCCTATCATTCCAGTCGTTAACACAAAGTTTTGGCTCAATATTACATGCCAAGTTATATTATTCAAACATTGTATCATGCCCTTTGTCACTATCTGTTTATTTTGGCTTTCAAAAAGAGGACTGTATCTTCCAACAGATGGTCTATTATATTTTTCATTTATTTATCATTGTCTCGTTCGTATACAAACAAATACATGTCATTTAAAACCTATACAATTTACACGACCATTCTAAAATGAATAATAAATGAAAATGATTAACATTATGAACGTATTCAACTTTAAAAGTATAAAAAGTTTACGTAGAAAAAAAGAAATAATAAAAACACCCCCCCCCCACACACGATTTATTCCCCCCTTTTCCCTCTCTTTTTTTTCTAATTTACGTAAACTTTAAAGAAACAAACTGTTCCGTATAAAATCGATGATTGACAAATCGCGACTGTCAATCAAGGAATCAACCGACAAATCAAATAATTCCATCAGCCTGGAATTGACCTTTGAACTCCAACATTGGTCTTCATTTATGTTAAGCTGATTTGCTGGTTTGGCGGCTTAAGCGTCAAGCTGTAGTAACGACGTTTAGGTCGCCAACCATCCACATAATTATTTTTTGCTTGTTACTGGCTATGAATTTGGCAAAATAATGCCCTTGAAAATCAAAGCAGGACTGTCTGTTGGAGTCAATGGGAGGGACCAATGTAGTTAGTGGGCGGGGCTAGCGATTGGTCAATTCTAAGGAATTTTGAGTCGGGGCAAACTACCGACATTTTTCTGGCACAGTCATTTTGAGTGTTCTAAGAAACGTGAGACTACTAAATCTAGGGAATTGTTTATAGTTTAAATGGATTGGATTTCTTTTGCTTTAATTTTTTTGGCAATTTATTCACAGGGAAATAAAGTGCATTTTCCCTACGTAGTGTCAAGTAGTTCCAGTAGGTTTTAAAGATCATCGTTTTGAAACTAATTATCAAAGGTTATTCAAACTATAGTGAAAATATAAAATGGATTAATATTGCCGGATATTATTTAAGAAACAAATCTTCAGATTTGATGATCGATTTCGGAAAAGGGATATTAGCATGTCTTATATAAAATGTTTATATTAATGTCCAAGGAATCCGCCGTTTATTAAAGCCGGATTATTGATGTTTTCCTTTAAGACTCGGAGACGACGGTGATAAATGATTCGTATCCATTCTTGCCCTTAATTAGCCCTTCCCTGACATTTTTGTTAAATATACGGGCTGCTTTGTGAGATGCAAATTATTTGTCGGGAAGACCTGGAAGCAGACTATAAATAAACTTGATGATTGAATACAGCAATGTATGAATACAGCAGTAGTTTTACAGCAATATAGTTTAATTTTTAGTCTCCTCTATCAAAAACGAGCGTTCTGATTGGTCGTAAACAATTATTCATACCTACGTGAACAAAAATTTGAGCCCGCAGCCATTTTGTATGCTTCCGCTCAAAATAGTTCCGTACAAAACAGTATCAAAATTTGTAAAGATTTTTTGTAAGCTCGGTGTTATTAGATTATGAGAAATAGAAGATTTTCTGTGTTGTTTTCATGGTGGTATGAACCGAAAACTCTAATCACACTTATATATGAATATGCTTTGCTTATTCGTATGGTGTGATTAGATTTTTCGGTTCACACCTCCATGAAAACAAATAAAAGATTCTCTTCTTCTCTTAACCCATTCCAACACAACAAAATTTTAGACTAGTCCAAATTGAAAGGAGCTGCATACTACAATTTAAGTTGATGAAATTTTAATTTTTTTCGTCTTTTTGAATAGAACACATAGTGGATAATGAAGAAATTGCTTGATACAAGCAATTTCTTCATTTTCCACAATGTTTTCCAAAGTGCTATTTTTGAGGGGCGTAAAAAGGAGGGATTGTGTGGGAATGGGTTAAATGAATACAAAAATATAAATACAGCAAGTGATATATCGATTAGGCTAAAAAAGCGAGTTAAGGCTGAAAAAATCCACAGATCTGTTAGACTAGAGGTTAACCCTTGTCATGCTGAATAAATTACCTGTCTGAAATGCTGTCAAATCAAAGGGCTGAAAGCACTGATAGAACTTGTTGTTCAAAAATCAATATTTCTTTAAGAAATCAATTTCAACTTCGGCAGGAAAAGTACAAGCAGGTGGTGTAGACTAAGATCAGCCTGCACATAAGTGCAGTCTGATCTTAGTCTACACCTCCTGCAAAAACCGGAATATTCCGGGATCAGCATGACAAGATATAACTTTGAAATCCGATATTGGTCGACATTCATGTACGTTATTTTTTTGGTTACATGTTATTAACCCATTACCACACAGCAAAATTTTAGACAGTTCTAAAATCAAACAAGTTGCTGCTGACAATTTCAAGTTGAAACAATTTGGAGTATTTCAGTCTTTTAGGATAGAAACAAGGATGAAAATGAGGAAATTGCTTGTAACAAGGAATTCCTTTCGTTTTAACATCCCCCCTCCCAAAAAGAAGTATTATCTTAAGGGGAAGGGGGAAGAGGACTTATGAAGGAAGGGGTTAAGCATATTTTTTGCTAATAATGGATTTTGATATCTAAGTCGCCTTGTATTTGATAAATAAATAAATGTAAAAATCAATCAATCAAACGCACCAGTTAATGAAAACCCAAAGACCGATTGACCAATGGCGGCTGTCAATCAAAGAAAAAATCTACCGATTAAATCATTTATTTAGACCGGTAGAGAAGTTTAAACTTCGACATTGTCCGCCATTTAAGTAAAGCATTTTTCGCGGTTTTGAACCAATTATAGCTATGTAGATCGTCTTTGAAATACTTCAAAAAATCTCTAAAATAAATAGATATTTTAGTCATATCCGCTTTCTTTCGAGCTTCATTAAGAAATAAAGAGAAAATTTCTTTCTGTTTTCATTGATGTATGAACCAAAAAACTTGATTACATGGATGTTTGAATACGGGAAGGGGATTCATACATTGGCATGATTAAGATTTTAGGTTCATACCTCAATGAAAACAAAACAAATAAATTGGAAGAGATTGGTTGATTGATTTACTGCTTGATTGATTGGAGATTTAACGCCAATTCAGGCATATTTTAGCAATTTCTTCTTTTCCACAATATTTTCTATCATACAGGGTGGCTACTGGTAAAATTATACTTACTTTATATTGCCGTTTGCTACCCTTTGAATTTGGACGAGTCTAAACTTTTGGAAAGCAGTGAAGGGTTACAACTTTGAAAAGTAGTAAACGTTAGCGTCTTGAATCATCACCATCCATATGTTATCTGTAATTCCTTTCCTGATACAATTACATGCACTGGTTTCTCAGACGGTCTAACAGCTATAAGCAATTATTTGGTAATATGAGCCCCTGTTAGGAGACTAAAATGCAGTGAACGACAGTGATAAATATCGGGTGATCAATCGGTGGAGGTAATTAGACCCTCCACCAGATATTTCTGTTTAATAAAGGAAATAGTTAGAGAAGCAAAATGGACAGAAAGAAATAAAAGACAAAAACGTTTATACCACCGAATGACTGTTACCAATTGAAGGAGAGACTTGATTGGTTTTAAGAATTAGCACATACCGATTGGGTCACTTCAAGGGATCGGTTTTCGAAATTTCTAAACGCCTAATGAGTTAATTTTGCTTATTGATGAAATTCATCTACTTTGTCCTTTGCGGACCTTGACATTAACGGGTGAGTATTAATTGAGCCAGAGTTAAGTGTTAATCTTGAATCTGGTGTATAGTACATGGTGTCAACGAGTTTTTTCGCTGCGTGTATTCATAAAGAGTGATAAGTTTGTTTGTTTCATACTTCAATGAAAACAAAACAAACAAAACAAAATATTCTCTTCATCCCTTAGATAAAGAGACCTACCCGAATGATTAAAGTTTCGATCGTCACAGGCACAAAGTATTCATACCCTCATGGGAAGTGGTTTAAAACTTGCGCACCCACAGCAAATTTTATTAATGCCTAAAATAAAGAACTAAATTAAATTTAAAGGAATTTTTAGGACCGTTGTCTTACGTAACTCAATTATAATTCCGCTTATATATTAGATAAGTTATCGTCAAGCCATGGGAATTATAAAAATTATTTACCCAGAGACTTTTATTGTTGTTTTTATGCAAGACATGTGATTCCACCTAGCTGAGTAACATGTATCTTAACAAACCTATTTCTGATGCACCGCGTCTAAATAGGTCACAGTGATGAGAAATCCTTGGTCGTAATATTGCCTTATGGCCGGGCCCATTATGCTGATTGATGCGAAAGGTAAAATAAAAACGAGAGTCGCTCCAACTGTTTTCATACATCGGACATTATCTTAAAATTGTCAAAATTTACGGCCAGTAGCATGCAACAAAAAGTAGGAAATATGTTGGCGACAAAAGCATTGTAATACTGCTTAGATTCAAATAGATTAAAAAATATAAAAAAGACAAATAATTTAAAAAAAAGCCAAATTATTTCATAAAGATGTTTAATTATTATTACGAGTTAAATAAATAAATGGATAAATAATAAATAAATATAAATAGAATAATGAATATACAAAAATAAATAACTAAAAATAGTCAAATTATTTTATAAAAGATAATTGTTTCATTATTCTTATCCATTTCGAACTAAAAAACCCGACCGGTCGATATTTTCCAACCTTTACAACAAATCCAAGTCTCCTATAATTTAGATGAAATGTTCGTCTGTCAGAAATCAAAACGTGAAGTTAAACATTATGCCTGACAACAAGTTAACGCCTGATTAGATGTGAGAATTGGAAGTTCTGACACCATTACAGGAACTGGTGTGTTGTACGGGGATTCCCATCGATGGATTGTCTTCGTGTTGTTAAATATTTTCTTTTTTGTTTTTAATCATTCAGAATCTACCAAGATAATCACTTAACCCGGTATTACACGTTAAGATTTTAGACTGGGCCAAATTTAAATAAGTTGCAGACGGCAATTTAAAGTTTGTGAAATTTTAGTTTTTTTCCAACCGTCTGGGTGGAAAACATTGTGAAAACTAAAGAAATTGCTTGTTGGAAAACATTGTTGAAAATAGAGAAATTGCTTGTTGGAAAACATTGTGAACAATGAAGAAATTGCTTGTTACAAGCAATTTCTCCATTTTCCACAATGTTTTCCACAATGTTTTTTTTCCTGGGGGTCGTGAAAAAGTGTCGTTGTATGGGAATGGGTTGATGCATGCACATCTGGTCCGAGCATTAACGTATCGCTGACTATGCAAACAGAGCTACAACAGGAAGTTTCCCTTCAATATAAAACGTTGTAATTTCGTAAAAAAATACTACCAGTAACATATGAGCGCGTGCGTGACATTTTAAACCATTACACAAGTGCGCCAAGTAAAGACTCAGATCAATCTCTGCATCCGCACAGTCTGATCAGAGTCTTCACTCTGCGCTCTGTAGATAGATACTTTCCGAAAGCTTCTTTAAAAATCAGCGAATATTTTAAATGCCCCGAATGGCTGTCCAGGGTGCTCAATGTGTGCGAGTCACGCACATGCGAAATGGTTGGAAATGTCACGCATAAGCTCATATACTAAACAATAAAAAATAGTTCAAACTCTAGTTCAAGCTCTCGTTACGACGTTTTAGTGCCTTACCAGTAATTTGCGTTTTATTTGATGTCCGGGATCACATATTTTATTCCAAATAATGTTGTTTACTTCCTCGGTTAATCTACCACTTCGGCGGTTAATGGGCGTGGCCAGTGGCAGCCAAATACATGTTTTAAAGTCAGGAATTGTATCTCCCTTTGAGGACTATTGCTCGTTATAACTAATTCTCTTCTGTAATTTGAAAATATTTATGATACAAATGATGTTCCGCTATAATTGCGCTGTGGTTAAGCCAAAATATGGTAATTTCAATTCGTTTATTATAACCTTTTGGTATCGCATGCATTCTTAATTGTCAATAATTTGACGGACTTTGCCGTTCACAATAGATCATCTTCTAATTTTTATGTGTATTATAGGCTAATTGGTTTTGCTATTTTGTTTATTCCAAATATATTTCATTTGTCTTGTTGTTATAATTTCTTCTATTTGACTCCGGTAAAACAATCTTGGAAATATTTGACTCCCTCCATTTGTGGATAATACTAATATACAATAAAACCTCGCGTATATCTAAAACCCAGTAATCCAAAAAGACCCTGCCCAATCGCTAGCCACGCGTCGATTTTTTTGCAAAATTCATGACCTGTAACAAAAAAGTGGAAAAGTTGATTGGAGACCTAAACGTCGTAACTACAGCTTGAATAAGCTGTAGTTACGACGTTTAAGCCGCAAACCAACAAAATCGTTAAAATTGGTGGCCATGGTCGGAGATCAAAACTCATTTCTAGTCTCGATGGATGATTTCATTGGTCGACAGATTATTTGATTGACAGCCACGATTGGTCAATTACCCCCAACAAATAACAGAGGAACGTCATATAATCCGACGACGATAAAATATCACCCAACGAAGGTCGATAAGGGTCTACTATGTCATAATGCAGTCTAAAAAGTTATTAAAGTTTTATAGTTCATAAACCGAGAATACTGTAAATAATTGACCGATAAGGAATAATTAGTAAGAACGAGAAAGTTAAACAATGTTGTGATTTCAGTTTATGTTATGTAAACAAGTGTCGTTTATCTCCGATGAAGTATAGCACATAGAAATGATGACGGGTATACGGTGTAGCTGTACATGCTATAGTGAGTGATCAAAGCCTTCAATTTTGTCTATACCAATTTAGAAAAAATGACCTTTGATCACTCACTATAACTTGTACATCTATGCAATTTAGGTCGACGGTGTTCGCTTTACGCTTTTCTTAAGCACGAGGTATATGGATTTGCTAACGTTCTTGGTAAAGTCCTCGTCTAAGTCCCGTGTTCAAAAGTATTTAGGTTACGCGATAAGAAAATAAAAGGAAGCCAGAGACTATCTCGATAGTTCAGTGTGAAACAGTTGTAACTGCCTATATGTTTATAGGCAGTTACCACTGTTTCACGCTGAACAATCGATCTTTTTTGTAAAGTATTTTGCTTTCTGATAAAAGAAATAAAAGAAAAGTAAAAGAAATGCGGCAAACAAAAAATAACGAACAACAAACAAAGAAAGTCAAATCAAAACAATTGTCGAGAAAAACGATATGAACAAAAACAATTTGTCAAAACAGGGGACATAGTTTGTTAGAAATGATTAATGTCGCCTCTTTATTTTCCCACAGCGTCAATTGTATACCGATCGATCGTGCTTAAAAATCTTGTTAAGCTCACATTCATGTGCAAATAAAATACGGATGGTTGTACTTTTACAGTCAATCTAATCACAAAACAGCGCCTTACACACATTTGTCAATGACAATCAGTACTCGTTCGAAACACGCCGTGGAATTGGAGACAAAACTGTGTTGTTTTCCTCTTGGTTTTGACGCTTTGCTAGCTAAAAATACCTCTTGAAATATATTTTCTATAACATAAAGCTGAGCATTAAATCTCATAGTATAAATGATGAAGAATAAAGCCAAACGATACTAGGCTTTGACGTTTGTTAAGGTAGTCGGCGGTACCGGTCTATAGGATATGTTGTTAATGGAGAGTAGCAAAGGGAGATAACCTACGTCTATCTCCTATTGACTATCGACTTCAGGAGTATCAAGAACACTTTGAAACAAAGCATCAAGGGAGCCCGAAGTTCTTATCATTAATATGAAAAGCCTTTAAAACGGACGAAAGAATAAACTCAAGATTACAAAAAGCAAACGCCATTTTCATTACAAAATCATCGTAATCACCTTCTTACAAATGGCAGCAAGCATTGCAATTATAAATTTGCAAATTGAGAGCCAGCGATTTTCTTTCATAGTCTGCCAAAGAACCGCTTTAACAAATTCCTACACAATAACGCTTTTTGACGCCTCTAAATTACTATGCATTAGAAAACATTTTGGGCATTGAAGAAATTGCTTGTAACAAGCAATTTTTTAATTCTACTCAAAAAGGCGATGATTTTCTCAATTCCTCTAACTTGACATTGTCGTCTGCACTTTCTTTGAATTAGCACCAGTCTAAAATATTGTCGTGAGGTAGTGGATTAAGCCAGTTTTGTATGGTGTAAGTTAAACAGGTGCTAAGCCTCTCATAGATGAAAATTGCTCTCCATTTAGATGAGGCATTCTCAATCGCATCAATAACAAAATGAAGAGTGCTTCGCGTATAAATACTATCATTTCTGACAGCGCATTTGACCTCCTGACCGAACCTTCTTGTTTTATTCTCTTTGGAAGGATGGAATTCAATTTGTAATTAATTACTCACAAGGTGTCATGATTGGAAAGCAGATTAAGGAAAATAAATACGCTTTATGATTGAACGTGATGAAACATGTCTTTTTGTTGAGAAAAAGAGTTGGCTCTCCGTAGTATGTGTATGGTGGTTTCAGCTTCTAAATAACAGATATTTTAGTCATATCCGCTTTCTTTCGAGCTTCATTAAGAAACAAAGAGAAAATTTCTTTCTGTTTTCATTGATGTATGAACCAAAAAACTTGATTACATGGGTGTTTGAATACGGGAAGGGGATTCATACATTGGCATGATTAAGATTTTAGGTTCATACCTCAATGAAAACAAAACAAAACAAAACAAAAACATCTCTTTATTTCCTAAACTTTAACCCTTTCTTGTTTAATCCCTGGTTTTTACGTCCCTTTGATTTTATAATTGAGAAAAGATTGTAGAAAAAGAAGAAATTGCTTGTAATAAGCAATTTCTTCTTTTTCAACAATATTTTCTACCCTACTGAATTGTTATTTTTCAAAATAACCCAATTTGAAAATTTCGTCTGCAAAACCTTTCAATTTGGACAGATCTCATTTTTTTTCAAAACAGGAAAGGGTCAATGGCATCAAGCAAAACAAAGCAACTATTAAAGTAGTTTCTTGTAAAAAATTTATGTGTCTGCTTTGTGTGCAAGCATACAAAATAGTTATTCACTCAAAATATTCATGGAAGTATGAAAAAAAAAAAAAAAAAAAAAACACCGGCCAATCAAAAACGAAACTGAAAATAGATCATCGGATCTTTAACCCTTTCCTGTTTTTTGAAATTTTAGAATGGTCAAAACTGAAAGCGGTTGCAGACGACAATGAAAATTGGGTGCAATTTGACATGAAACCATCCTATGTTGTAGAAAATATTGTGGCAAAAGAAGAAATTGCTTGTTACAAGCAATTTCTTCTTTTTCCACAATATTTTCTCAAATATATATTTACAATGAGGTAAAATCCCGTGTTTTAACAGGAAAGGGTTAAATAAGATTTACTTGAATGCTTTTGTGTCTATTAGCTCTGGTTGGGTATGATTCCTAGAGTCGTTTACCGGCATAGTTTACAAGCCTGACACTTTAATTACCGATACATCATAATAATATCACAGATTGGAAGTTGTTCTGAAAATATGTTACTTTGAACCTGTGATTAAAACGTGATTATATCTGTTAACTGGAGAAGCAAAGGAATAAAGAGTGTCTTGCCAGTGTTTCATCACAAGATCTCCAAATCCAGATTTGTTAATAAAACTCTCTTGAACCCTTGTAAATAATGAACGACTGACCTACCCATGACCTATCAAAACTCCCTTTCGGGTAGTTCAACAGGTAGTCACACTGGGTGCTGACAGCGACCCCATCAAGTTTTAGTCTAGGTCATACATTAAGGAATGACGACTAAAGAATAACTGTGGTGTAGATTCGGAATTGTTCGCAGCCAGTGGCCTTTAGCGTTGTTATGTTAGATGTTTATTGTAGTCCGTTTAAATTCTTAGCTTCTCTTAATAAAGTATAATGTTGCACGAAAAGATTGAATGAAAAGAAAAATCAAAATGAAGAACAAAATAAGTAAAGATGCTATGGATCAAGCATACATGCTTATCCTTACTGGTCCGCAATCCGCCGTAGGCAACTTCTTATATGTATGAATATCGAATCAACTCTGACTTCTTATTAGCACCGCAAAATCAGGGGTCTTCTTGGTTTGATAAGGCTAGACACGTGCTGCTAGCACGGATTCAATACGTGTAATCTATGTTCATGATCTGAATAACAGCGATTGTTTAGGAGATTTGTTACTAAGATTAGAAACAATCTTCGCGCATGCGCGTCTCGCTTCCAAAAAGGTAGGACAAAAAAGTTGTCTTACCATATGATTGAAGCCGCGTCATAGCGCAGTTGGTAGCGTGTCGGACTGTCAATCTAGGTCCCGGGTTCGATACCCGACGGAGGCACTCATCCTTTCCGACTATTGGTCTCTCACCAATGGGTCGATAATCGTAGACCTATGTGAGATAGCAGCTGGAGGCTAGGAAGGGATGTAATGGTAGTACTGGTGTGAGAAATACCAGGATTCTATTGTTAGGTGCTCCAGCCGCCGCGATATACCTGAAAGATTGTTGAAAGCGGCGTAAAACCCCATTCAAACAAACAAACAAATACCATATGATTGGTATGTTAGGTATGGACGTTCCATTTCAATCCGAATAAAAAAGGGAATAAGATCGCTTCTATTGAGCATGTTCTTCTAGCCAAAGTCGTTCTCAAAGATCCCGTTAATGTATAAAGATGTGTATAGTTTGTCATACCTTTTACTGTTTGTGTACTACGTTTTGCGCAACGCACATGTTGCTGACGTCATAGACGATCGTTGCTATATCGTATTAAATCGTATTATGAGCCCCGCTAAATCAGGGGTCTTCATTATTTGATAAGGTGTAACACGTGCTATCACTGTTTCAAAAACCTTTAAGCTTTGTTCATGATCTGAATACATTTTACAAGGAAGAGATAGGGATGGACATGATTTACGAGTAATACATTCAAACGTTACACAGATATGTAGGGTCTACAACTGTCAAATTTAATATAAACTTTACTTTTTACTTATTCATTTTAGTTCGATTTTGACGGAGTAGTTCAGCTTATCGTCGGTGCGTGAGCAAAGTGTCGTAACTACACAATTATTAAAGTCGCCCTTGTACATCCATACATCTTTGGGAGCATGACCGTGGCTTAAACTCACTTCTACCTTTTAACAGTTGGATGTTCTAGAACTGGTTTATAGAATATCTTTCTCATGAACTGATCCTGACACTGGGACTCAAACCCGAGACAAAACTATCCTAATCACGAGTCGATCATCGAGACAGTCAACTGTTTATAAGGATAAACTCTATATCGTTGTCGCGGCCATAGCGCAGTTGGTCGCACATCGGACTCTCAATCATGAGCTCCAGGGTTCGATCCCTGGTAGCAGCAAATATCCTTTGCGACAATTGTCTCCCACTAATGGATAGATAATCGTAAACCTAAGTGGGATGGGCAGGTGGAGGTTCGGAAAGGCTGTAGCGCGGATATGAAAAATACCAGGAATCCATGGTAAGGTGCCCTAGCCGTCGCGATATTACTGAAATACTCCTAAAACCAGCGTTAAACCCCATCCAATAAATCAACCCATATCGTTGTTTGGCGCAAAAAATGTAGTAACTACAGCTTGAGTAATTTGCACACCAAACAACGATATGATGTATTTTGATACAAAGCACTGGTTGGGCTTGAAAACGGCATGTGTACATGTATATTGAGACAGTTATAATTATGTAACTAACAACTATTAGAATAGTGTAATTATTAAAGTCTTGGTCCATATTTTCGTTGATTCGGCACATTAAAACTCGTGACTACAACTTATTCATTAACGTTGTCATCGAACCGTCGATTTCTGGTAGGTGCTAAAAGATCATAGACTAGGAGGTTTGAGTCTCGCTCTTGTTATAATTTTGGAGCCTGGTGAACTGCTAGCGTATTGTATGCGTATAGTATGCTAGCAGAAGATGGGGAAATACCGTATAATGATCCTAAAACTGATTCTACGGTATCAGTTTTGCTTTATACGAATAAGAACGTTGCAAAACAGAATAAAGCGAACCTCCTCGGATCATAACGCACCTGTTACATTTAGCATTTACAGCAGTTTCTGGTAAGGTAAAGATTATAACTTTATGAACCTATTTCCAGTTTACTCAACTTAATCCTTTCCTGTTTTGTTAAATTTTAGACTAGACCAATTTGAGAGAAGTTGCATACTACAACTAAAAGTGAGTGCTATTCGAAAAACAAAAAAAACCTACAGGAGGTCAAGATTGTGATAAAAGAAGAAATTGCTTGTTACAAGCAATTTCTTCTTTTACCACATTTTCTCTTGTATGAAATCTCAGGAACGTCAAAAGCAAGTTTGAACAGGAAAGGATTGAGCAAATACCAATTCAAGTAAATACAAACAACACTTTTCTTTTAAAATAGAGTAACCACAATTTAAGTATGAAATGCGGCAGATAACATTGGTTGGAAATGGAACGATATCCTACTTAAGTTTATTAATAATTTTCTCATCTTTTTCTCTCATTGTTTGTATATTGAAAAACATGATGTGGAATCAAAACATATAAGGATGATATTTCTTTTGGTGAAATCTATTTATACCCTTTAATCGAATTTATCATTTGAATATCCATGTTTCAAAAGTATAGAACGCGTTCGCTGTATGGTCTTATCTACGTGCTCTGATCTAGCGTGTAAACCTATCGTTTAATCCAGACAACAGAATGATGCTGAGTACACCCGTGAAAATCCACCCATTTCTTAACGAATTTAGCTTTAATTCTGTTGAAAGACACTGGGACAACCAGAAACATTATTACATGTATATTGTTAAAAGGAACTGCATACTTGGTATTATTGTTTGAACAGAGTAACCGGGTTTTTTGGTACAAGGTGTTGTAAAATAGATCAAATGTTGTTTTTTTACAAAGATAATCAGGTGTTCAGAAAGCCATATCTTCCCCATAGTAAGCCTAACAGAATTAATAAGAAAACTATACTAGAAGCCCAAAAGCATAAATAAATATGAGGATTGCAGCTATAAATTGAAATAATTCGACGCCGTTAACCTGTAATTCGTGAAAGAAGTTTTGATATTTTAAATTGTGACCCACCGCTTTAAAATTCATTTACATAAAACTATGACGTCAATGATGGCGTTTTAACTTTCGCTAGTCATTCGAATAACTTGCTCGGTCACTTGAGATTAACGAAATCGTCAATAAAGATTAGTCATAAGCACATGGGCATATCACAGTTAATGCCTGGCAAAATGTCCGGTAAAGAATTGGGTGCATTCCGTAGAACTTAACTCACACCCCCATTTTGCATATCGACACTGAGAAGGCTCTTATTTGGTTTAGTGACTAAGTAAACGATAGTTTGTTAAACTGTTTTACTTTCCTCAGAGGGAAGATCAGTTTGAATGGAGTTTAACGCCGCTTTTAACAATTTCGCACCGGCTGGAGCACCTAACAATAGAATCCTGATATTTTTCGTGCCAGTGCAACAATTACACTCTTTCCTAGCTTCCAGCTGCTATCCCACTTAGGTTTACGATTATCAACCCATTGGTGAGAGACAAATGTCGGACAGGATCTGTGCCGCCGCCAGGGATCGAACCCATGACAAATCAGACTTTAACTTTTTGGGTATACGTAACACAAATAGTGATGCTAACTTTCGCTGTGTATGTGGTTAACAAGCGAGATCGATACTTGAATACTAATGGGCTTATGCTATCTACCACATGGTTTCAATACAATTTTGTCCTGCGTAGCGATGTCTATGGTTTCAATATAATTTTGTCCTGCGTAGCGTGGTCAAGAGTCCGTACAAGACAGTGCAATTCCCTTCCCACTGGTATTCAGATCGTGACTTAATTAGACAAAACCGTATAGAATCTAGTAAAACATCATTAAAACATGATACTACGTATTATGCCTATCGAATCCTGAATAATTTTTGGTATACGTAAAAATACGGATTGATACGGCATTTATATGATTTTGACCAACCAGTACGTAATTATACCGACTAGTAGGTTCAGTTTGTCCATCCCCACCACTTGCATGTTATCTAGGAGGGCTCCAGCTATATAAAAAAGGTTGACGAATGTCTATACTAAAACCATGGAATCTTTAGAAAATTCGTCACGAGTTAAAGAAATTTCCCTTCCTCGCTGTTTCAAAAATCTTGTTAGGATCAAAAGTTGTAGCAAATAAAATCAGCTGGCGGCAACTTTCGCACGTTATTTAATTTGTAATCTGTGACATGATGAGAAATTATTACTTTCAGTGACAGCCAGTGAAAATACATTTGGCAAGAAGAGTCTGGCTTTTATTAAAATATTGAATTCAGCTGGTTTTAAGACATATGTTTGTAGATTTACTCACAGAATTGGCCAATCAAATAATCAGTCGACCGATGAAATCATTCATTTAGACCAGTTGTGAGTTTAAAACGCCAACCTTGGCCGCCATTTTTGTTATGCTGTTTAGTCGGTTTGGCGGCTTAAACGTCGTAAATACAATTTGTTCAAGCTGCAGTTACGATTTTTAGGTCGCCAACCAACTATATTTACTGTTTTGTTAGATGTTTCTTGCTATAAAATTTGGCAAATAAAGCCGTTTATAACGTATAGTAACTTTCTGTATTAGTCAATAGGCGGGATCAACGAAATAGGTGGGCGAAGCAAGCGATTGGTAAATTCAGCTATATCAAATATATTTTATATGAAATCTACAAATTTCAATTATTAACAATATTAACCTACAGTGTCCAGAAATCTTTTAGAAAAGAAGGCATTGTCATTTGTCGATATTTCTGTTTTTATTTCTAGTTTCATAAACGGTGTTATAGAATTATGTAAATTTCAACCCCGGCTTAGCCATTTTTATTCAACCCTTTCCTGTTTAATCACTGTTTTACGTCCCATTTGTTTTGATTCTTGGGAAAACAATGTGGAAAATGAAGAAATTGCTTGTAACAAGCAATTTCTTCTTTTTCCACAATATTCTTTATCAAACTGAACAATCCTTTTTTATATAAAATCAATTTTAAATTGTCGTCTTCAAAACCTTTGAATTTGGGCAGGTCCACAATTTTGAAAAAAAAAAAAAAAAAAACAGTAAAAGGCTAAGGTGAAAGTCATCGCGACATGCGCTATGTGTCAAAAATCAAAGTGCTGAAGGAACTAATGGGTCTAAACAGAACAAACATTTTCGTTTAAATAATATCCCAATTGAAAGTTGTGCATTTAATCAAAATTCTCCGCTGTCATAGCGCAGTCGGTAGAGCGTTAGACTCCTAATCTTCAATCAGTGGATGTCATGGGTTCGATCATCGGCGGCGGCACATATTCTTTCCGACATTTGTCTCTCTCACCAATGGGTGGGTAATCGTAAACCTAAGTGGGATAGCAGCTGGAGGCTAGGAAAGGATGTAATGGTATTATATTGGTGAGAGAAATACCAGGAATCCATTGTTAGGTGTTCCGCCTGTCGCGATATGACTGAAATACCGTTAAAAGCGGCGTTAAACCCCATTCAATCAATCAATTAATTGCACAAAATTCTCAGTTGTACCCTTTTTATATGACTTGTAAATTCATGTGTTTGACGTCTAAACTGTATTGCCATTGTGTCGCTGTAAGACGTTTAGGTCGCAAACCAACCATTTTAATTATTTAAAACATAGTTCTGGCTATAAATTTTGCGAAAAAAACGCCGTTTGAAATCGAAATGAAACTTCCTGTCGAATTCAGTTGGCGTGAATATCGGAGTCAGTCGGGGGGGGGGGGGGCGGAGTCAATCGGGGGGAGGAGCGGAGTCAGTCGGTGAGGGCAAGTGAAGTGAGTGGACATGGCCAGTAGGGTTTGTTGTTTTGTTACATGTGCACAAAGTTAGACGCATTTGCATGGAATCTCTAAATAAAGTGACAAAAAAAAAAAAAAAAAAAAAAGAAGCACCCCCCCCCCCCCCGCACACACATGCCTTATTCACCATTTCATGAATATTTCATGGTTAAAGGATTTTTATGATAGGAATGTGTTTTTCAATGAGAAGTTATTACTCCAGTTTTCGTATATTAATGTCTCTTGAGAATTACCAACAGACACAAATTGAAATCAATCCCAGTAGTAAAGTTAACTGAAAAATACTCACGAAAGCGAAATATGGAAATGAAATGCAAGGGGTTAGATTAGATATTGAACTATTTAAATTACGTTCTGTGCCTTTTGTCTAAGGATTGGAATAGTGAAATCAGAGCGATATACTGTGATTATGTGATTATGTTTATCGATTATAAAACGTCTGATGTAAAAAATCAGCAAGCCTTTCAGTTTTTCAAGCTGTTGTTACGACGTTTAGGTAACCAACCAACCATTTTACTGTTTTTGTTAGATATAACTGGCCATAAGTTTTGCCAATTAACACCGTTTAATATCGAAGTAAAATTCCTGTTGGAGCTCATTGGTCTAAGCCAGCGATCTGTCAAATGATAAGCCAGCGATCTGTCAAATGATAAGCCAGCGATCTGTCAAATGATAAGCCAGCGATCTGTCAAATGATAAGCCAGGGATCTGTCAAATGATAAGCCAGGGATCTGTCAAATGATAAGCCAGCGATCTGTCAAATGATAAGCAAGGGATCTGTCAAATGATAAGCCAGCGATCTGTCAAATGATAAGCCAGCGATCTGTCAAATGACAGGACGATTAACTGGAACCACAGCTTCGTCTTATTAAAAATCGTTCTTCCTTCGCGTAGTTTAAATGTAAACGATATTCAAATCACATTTGGAACGCAACATAATTTTGCTATTTTACGCAAACAGCTGGTTATCAGTTGGAAATTAATTTTAACACTTACCAATTCAATCACTGATGTTTACGTCCCTGTGTTTTTATACTTGGAAAAACATTGTGGAAAAAGAAGAAATTGCTTGTAACAAGCAATTTCTACTTTTCCAAAACATATTTTTTTTCCAAACTAATGGATTATTTTTCAAAGAAATTAACTTTAAAATACCGCATGCAAGCCTATGAGTTTTACCGGACTAAAATTTTGTAAAGCAGTAAAGGGTTAAATAAATCCATTAATGAAAATTCCACCCTCTTTTCTTGTTCTTTTCTCTCTTTCGAATAGGTAAGGATGTAGTGGTAATACTGGTGTGAGAAGTACCAGGAATCTAGGGTTAGGTGCTCCAGCCGCCGCGATATGACTGATATACTATCAACAGTGGCATTAAACCCCATTCAAACATAAAAAGTTAATTAGGCCATTTTTTAATGTCAGACGCGTTCATTTTCGGTCATTTTTCTCTTATGCATAAAGGTTTTGACCAAAACATACACATGAACAATTTGGCTTACCGAGGGTGTCGAACGTTATAACGTTTCTTATCAGACAAGAAAACGATCGCTACAACCCACCAAACATGATGATGAAACATGAAAACATGTCCTGTTTTACCCGTTTTTACACAGCAAGATTCACGTTTGATGTTTCAAATCGTGTTGCAGACAGGAATTACATAATAGCTTCGATAATAACCGCGATATTGTAGTCTTTTTTCCTCTATTATCGCACTAGATTTTCCATCATATAGAAGACAGAAGTTATCTCTTTCAGAGACCTTTTCAGAAAATATTTTCCTGGGAATATTATTTATCGTAAAAACGCAGGCTGTACGATCGATTTGAAAATCTGTAAAATTAATTTGAAATCCAATTATACCTTAACTGTTTACAAAATTTTAGACTGGTCCAAATTAAAAGGCTTTGCAGAAGATAAATTAGAGTTGATCTTATATGAAAAACTATCAATTCAGTAAAAAAGGTTGTGGAAAAATTTGAAGTTGCTTTCCACAATATTTTCTATCCTACCGAAATAATAATTTTCAAACGAGATCAACTTTAATAACAAGCAATTTCTACTTTTTCCACAATGTTTTCTCAAGTATAAAAAACACATGGACGTAAAAGTCAGTGATTGAACAGGAAAGGGTTAAACCTGTAATCTATAAAGTGATTTGTTAACGGAATGGACCTTCTTTGGCTGTTCTTGTCAGTAAATGGCGCCGACTACATTCGTAAATACTGGAAACGATCTTAAAAGTGTGGGGGGGGGGGGGTATTTATAACCAATGGATTTATTGATTGATTGAATGGGTTTAACGTCACTTTTAACAGTATTTCAGTCATATCTCGGCGGCTGGAGCACCTAACAATGGATTTCTGGTATTTCTCACACCAGTTCTACCACTATATCCTTTCCTAGCCCCATGCTGCTATCCAACAAAGGTTTACGATTATCCACCCATTCGTGAGAGAAAAATGTCGGAAAGAATATGTGCCGCCGCCGGGGATAGAACCCATGATATCCCGCGTTTGAAGATTGGGAGTCGCGCTAGCGACTGCGCTATGACGGCGGAAGATAAAGTTGAAACTTAATATATATATAATGTCTAAAATTCTTCCGCTTTTAACAAAAAAATGACATTTTTTCTACAAAAGATTTAGTATGCCTTCAAGTACAGGTTAGGGTTAAACCTATTCATTCTAAATTGATTGAGAAACAAGTTCTTCCGACTAGGACTAATCCCTCTCGATTCTGCTTCCTGGAGAATACACCAGTACTCGCGCCGATTGTGTGAGCAAATGAAAGAACCAAGATCGATAGCCGCTCCCGGGCATCGAACTCAGGACCTCTTGACCGGGAAGCCGACGCTCTACCACTCGACCACGGATACCACCAAGCGAGACAAGTAAGGCAATATCTGAAAATAAACCTTCAGTGTTTTGATACAGAACTCAAACCTCATTTATCGCGAAATTCATTTAGCGCTAACTTTAAACATTTATCAAATATTCAAATTATTCAATTTATTCTAAAAAAGAGTTTCTCCGTATAATTTGTTTACGACTGTAATTAAAAAGTACGAAGTAAGATTAATAAATGGCTAGGTAATTGATACAATCCCGCTGATAATTAAAGATAAATACGAATGATATTATAGAAAATTAAAAAATGCAAATTGCCTTTTAAACCCATTTTTAAAGATTTAGATATAGATTTAATAAAACATAACAATAATTATAATAATACACGAACTATTAGATAATGTAAAAAAAGAGAGTCCCATTTAAACCCTATACATGTACAATAAAACTTCTATGAAGTAACCACTTGATGGACGGCCGAAATGTGGACACTTAAAAGAAGGGCCGCTTAATAAAGTTTTCTTGTGATGCACATGAAGAACATATGTTTAATTTTTTGTCCTATTCTCACTCAATCCTATGTTGTAGGAACTCATTAGAACCGTCTCAAAGAGACGATTCTAAAGAATTTCAACAATTCATATGTTGTAACTCATTGGAATCGTCTCAATGAGAAGATTCTGATTAGTTTCAATAACATAGGATTAAGTTATGATGTAATTTTGAAGTCAACATGTCGACTTTTTACGAGCTTAGCTTTTGAAAAGGGAATTTTGATAATCGCTACTGAAAGAAAGAGGTCTCTTTAACAAGAATTTCTTATAAAAAAAAATCCCATCCATGGGATTCTCATCATAAAGTACAATCAATGGTCTGAATGAACTAACTTCAAAGGGTCTGAAATGAATTATCTGGTCTGAAATGAACTATCTTCCAAGGGTCTGAAATGAACCATCTTCCAAGGGTCTGAAATGAACTGTCTGCCGTCTGTCTACTTTAAAAGAAGGACATTGAATTCAAAACTCTTAATATAATTAGCTGTTTATTAGAGTTAATGGTTTAAACAAAATTATATTTTATTTCAAAACTAAAGACAGATCCATGAAAAAACGTCATCTTAAGCACAGATTTTTAAACCAAAGACACAGTCATGCAAGAACTTTATTGAAAACTATATTCCAATATATTTTCATGTCAAATATTACTTTAAAGAATAAACTTTTAAAAGCCTTTTGTTGTTTTCTGATATCTTTATAGCATGTAAAGACTTTTTTCTAATGGAGAAATAAAGTCCCATGTCTACTGCAAAGTAAATATAACACCCAAATTGTAGATATTGAGAAATAAAATGACATAGCGCTTTTATCTTGTCCACTTTTGATACACTTACATAACCGGGATCTTTTCAGTACGATCCCTGATTTTTACGTCTCTGTGATATCATACTTGAGAAAACAAATGGGGAAAAAAAACTGCTTCTGCCAAGCAATTTCTTCTTTCCCAACAGTATTTACTATTGTTAGGGATGGTTCCTTTCTTAATTGTTCTTACCTTTTAATGTCATCTGCTACCCCTTTGAATTTGGACAAGTTTATAATTTTGAAAAATAGTAAAGAGTTAAAAGACGTTTATAGATGCGTCACTACACAATATCGCTTTTTGACGCCTTGAAGAAGGGTAGTTATAGAAAACTTTGTTGAGTAGGAGAAATTGCATCTAAAAGTAATTTCTCATTCACTAAAAATGTTTCTACCTTATTTGGTACTACTTATTTTTTTTCCTTTCCGATATTAGTCTCTCACCGATGGGTGTAAAATCGTAAGATTTAAGTTGGATAAGTAGCGGGAGGCTCGAAAAGGAAGTAGTGGTATTACTGTAAGAAATACCTGGAATTCACGGTCAGGTGCTCCAGCCGCGCTATATGGCTAATGTACTGCTAGAATCGGCTTTAAATCACATTTAACCAATCAATCAACTTAAAGTTTGTCACGTCTTGGCAAAAGGTTTAATACACTCCCACACAATTGATTGTTACAAGCAATTTCTTCATTTTCAACAAGGTTTCTAGCCTAAAAGTTAAAGATTTCTTTAAATTTCATCGACTTAAAATTCTTCTCTGCAATTCTTTGAATTTGGACCAGTCTTGAATTTTGTCGTTTGCTAATGATTTACAAGTCGTTTATCGTTAGACGTTAAATGTCATCTAAACACATACATTTCTAGGCTATTTACTGTAGTCGGCAAAGTGGACGTAAAATAACAACAACAACAACAACAAAAAAAAAATAAGTAAGTAGACAGATGAATAAATATATAAATAAATAAAATCATTCACACCATTCATTCTCAACCCGGGAACCAGTTGAATATACTTTTCAGACAACATGAAAAGCATTAATGTTTCTTAACCCATTTTAACACAGCAAAATTTTAGTCTGGTCCAAATTGAAAGAAGCTGCAGACGACAATTTCAAGTTGATGGAATTTTGAATTTTTTGTCTTTTTGGATAGAAAACATTGTGGATAATGAAGAAATTGCTTGATACAAGCAATTTCTTCATTTTCCACAATGTTTTCCAAAGCTTTTTTTTTCTCGAGGGGCGTAAAAAGGAGGGATTGAGTTGGAATGGGTTAAAAGCATAAATCATTCTGAAATACAAGTATATCTATACTTTTAGTCTGTTTTCTTGACGTTGTTTTCAAAGTCCTCTTTGTACAAATAAAAACTCGATTTTATCAAAGACAATGTAGCAATTATTTATATCTTTGTTGTATTTATTTCCGTCTTGAAATTTATGTCGTTGTTTACACTGACATTTTCTCCGAAATTACAGATGTTTATAAGAAATGGTGTGTTACAGCTGTGATACAAAAGCCTGTATTGAATTAGATTCGCGCAGAAAAAAATGGATATTTTACGAGAATCAAGGGCGAGTTAATTTTTTTTTTCTGGGTGGCGAGGATCCAATGCATGGTTTTGTATCAATATCACACAAAATATTTAATTTACTATATACCAAAGATAAAAGATTTCGAAATTTGATTGATCTTTCTTCCGAGATTTTATCCGCTTGTTATGAATGTATCTTATAAGGAAATTTGGTAGGTATATAAACTTTATTATTTTTTCGATCTCTCTTTATTTCTCCAACACAAATGTGTCTTATCATGCGAAAATACAACATCCAGGATTTTCTCGTTACAAATATTGTTTTAAAAATAGAACTTGTGAACCAGCAGAGGTCAGTCATCATTGCTACAACCAGTCAGCTAGATCCACCACTTTACGTTAAAACTTCCCCAAAGTATGTCACATATTTTCGAAGAAAGTGACGCACAAAAATCGGTGTCCATTACCTTGATGACGTCATGACATCAGCGACACGTGGTGTACTTTCTTATAATATCGTCACGTTAAAGGTGGGTGGGGGATGATGGTCCGGTATGAATTGAAAGCAGCTGCAGACGACATGTGAAAATTACCGTTCATAGGTAAAAACTAGCATAGGGTCTTAAAGTTATTTGAAAATAAGAATAATTCATAGCAGGACTTTTTTTAAATTTAGTAAAAAGGATTCTGAAATTCGATCAACTTGTTGCGTTCTTAAGCTTTGACAAAGTATATTTAGATTAGTAACATTCGAAAATCCGTTTAACCCTTTCATGTTCAATTCCTGGTTTTCAAGTCTCAGTAAATCTATATTTGAGAAAACATTGTAAGAAAAAAAAAAAAAAAAAAAAAAAAAAGAAATTGCTTGTAACATAGTGTCGGAATAAAGATATAAAAAAGTCTTGTCAACTAAAAATTGTCGTCAGCAACTTCTAAATATTTGGATAGGTCCCCAAATTTGTCGCCTGGTAATGGATTTATGTATAAAAACAGTTGTCACTTTTTCAGTTTTTAGGGTACTGACTTTAAAAAATCTATGAGAATCAGAAAAATAGTTTATCATGAACAGAAAATACGAAACATTGTTTGTTTTGTTTTGTTTTTTGTTTGTCTCTCACCAATGGGTGGGTAATCGAAAACCTAAGTGGGATAGCAGCTGGAGGCTAAGAAAGGATGTAATGGTGGTACTGGTGCGCGATATACCAGGAATCCATTGTTAGGCTCTCAAGCCACAGCGATATGATTAAAATTTGTTAAAGTACGCGTTAAAACCCCATTCAAATAAAACCTAACAAAAATATGTCATTAAGACAGTTTTACCAGATAACGGTTCATATTACAATTTCTATAAGGAGGTAAAGTACATTAGAAAATAATCAAATTACAAATAATGTTGGTTTCGTTCAGCTTGTCGTGATTACATATTGTATCAAAATCCAGTTTTAAAAGCAATTAGGAAAGTGAAACCTTTCTTGAAGAAATTAGAAATTTAGACCTGAATTCTAGAACCATGCAATTCTGTTTAAATCTCGGACCGCATTAACACGATGTGTCGAATATACGGCGTACCATTTGGGCCACTTTATAAATGAGCCTGTGCGTGACATTTCCAACAATTTCGCAGGTGCGTGACTCGCACACATTGAGCACCCTCGACAGCCATTCGGGGCAATTAGAACATTCGCTGATTGTTTAAAGAAGCTTTGGTTCAGTATCTATCTACAGAGCGTAGAGCGAAGACTCTGATCAGACTGTGCGGATATATAGGCTGATCTGAGTCTTTACTTGGCGCACATGTGTAATGGTTGGAAATGTCACGCACGCGCTCAAATATAATTTAACCCATTACCACTCAGTGACGCCTCTGTAAAATAATACTACAGAAATCATTGTGGGAAAGGAGAAATGGCTTTAAACAAGCCATTTCTTCTTTTACCACAATGTTTTCCACTAGATCAAGTCATTGTTTTTCAAGACACACTTGGAAATGTCGTCTGGAACTTCTCTCAGTTTCGACCAGTCAAAAATTTGTTTTTTTTTTGAAGGCTCAAACGTGAGAAGATGAGTCTAATGGTACTTTTGTGACAATATGATCGCAAGCAGACGAGATTGAGAGGAATTGATAGTTGGAGCATGAGACTACTAATCATGTGAACTAACTCCCTGGATTCCATGCCAGGTTAATTGAGATATCATCATTTATACGAGGGTCGCTATATAAGTTCTTAATAGCGTAATTATATTTTGTATTTAATCCTTAATTTTCATGAAATTAAAACTCACAGTACGAAAGCATATATATTTGATCTATAGTCTCTGCTGAAATATTTTTTGCAAATGTTTAGATATACATTCTCTGTTGAAATATATAATGCAACAGTTCGGATCTACAGTCTCTGTTAAAGTATACTTTGCAAAAGTCCAGGTCTACAGTCTCTGTGGAAGTATATTTTGCAAAGGTTCGGATCTACAGTGTCTGTGTAAGGTATACTTTTGGCAACAGTCGGGCTCTACAGTCTCTGTGGAAGTATATTTTGCAAAAGTCCGGATCTACAATCTTTGTTGAAGTACATTTTGCGGTAGTTTGGGTCAACTGACTTAGAGTCAGCTAGAGAAAGGTATCTTTTACTATGAGTTGACAAATAAGTTTGCTTAAGGGCCTTTTAATTCTTAAAGTAAAACACCTAGACTGTTAAAAAAAATAGGAGAAGTAACAAAGCTGATATTTTAATCTACCTGTTTACTTTATCTGTGTGGATGTAATGTTTGGAAGTTTACCTTACTAAAACTTCTCATTAATTAGATTGTAATACACTACGCAGTCTTTGCGAAGCACTTTTTGATAAAAATCCTAGAATCAGAGAGCAAGTGATTAATCTAAGGTTCACAGGCTAATATCTAAACCAATTAAACTTTCGATATGTATCTGAGCTCGATTAGTTTCTATATTGGCAGTCCCCAGAAAATCTATTTTGTTCTTCGCGGTTTAATTGGAAATTGACTCCATGAAAGTACAATATATTGCTTTAATCGCCTATAAGCTAAGTACAATAAGGTCAGATTGGCCCATATAACCTTTTTCGTAACGATTTTCTATCACGTGCCCATTGCATCCTATTCTAGGACGAAAAATAAAAACATCTCGACAGGATGATATTTACAAATATATATAATAAATTGATTCGAAACGATACATGTAGTGAAAACAGGATGGTTTAATCAATGTCCACATGGCAAATTTTTTGACTGGTCCAAATAGAAAGGAGTAGAAGACGACAAATTACAGTTAATGAAACTTTATAATTTTTTTTCAACTTTTGGGGTAGAAAAATTGTGTAAAATGAAGAAATTGCTCTTTGCAAGCAATTTCTTCATTTTTCACAATGTTTTTCTGGCTGTTTTTTTTTCTTGACGAGGCGTTAAAAAGCTTCAAAGTATGGGAATGAGCTCCAATGTATGGGTTAAGTGCAACCTCAAAGTTTAATTATGAGTTAATCCATTCCCATTTGGCGCCCCTAAGAAATAAAGCATATGAAAGCATTATGGAAACTTGATACAAGTAATTTCTTCATCGTTCAAAATGTTTCTACCTTAAAATTTCATCAGCTGATAATTGTCGCCTGTAACAGTTTTGAATTTCAACCAGTCTAAACATTTCTGCGTCTAGTAATCGACTGAGTTGGAACAGTGTTTTTTTTTTTCATCAATTTGGCAGTGGTTTCTATATGTCGGATAACATAAAAATAGAAAAAAAATCATAAATTAAGCAAGCATAATTGTGTTGTTGTTGACCTTATTCTAAAAATAATGTATTTTATAATTGATATTTCAAAGTGTTTTTTTTTTTAAAATCCTTTCAATATACATCCACTGCTCTTTTTCCCCTCGGTAGAATAATACTTTTGAAACGAAAAAATGAAATAAAACAAACATTTTTGATATGAGCAAGACGCACCGAATTTCCCATCTACATGCTTATTTATCGAACTTCAGCAATGAAATTACTTCATCGTGTGTAATTCACTTGATCAATCAAAATCCACAAATAAACTATAATCTTTTGCCCTATAGTCTTTTCATCAAAACAATCTGACCAAGGTTATGGCCCTCTTTTTCCTTCGCAATTAATACCTTTCCTCTCGTCACTATCTGAATTAAATATATGTAAGCAGTTTAATTTTGTTATGTTCGTATATCAAATCTGTATGTGTACTTTATGATTTTAACAATAAACGATTTGTAATGTATTTTTATTTAACAGACAAACTATGCTGTTACCCGGTTATCTAAACTTAAAGCCGATCTATAGTACTTTCCGACATACAATTCGTCGTTGGGCGTAAAAAATGTCGTAACTACAGCTTCAAGCTGTAGTTACGACATTTTTCACGCTCAACGACGAATTGATCTTTTCGAACAAAAACAAAAATTCTTAATAGATTCCCAATAATAGGGTAAGTATTGTTCTTATTAAGGTCTTTGGTTGCTGAATAATTAGTTTTTCACCAAATAGATGTAGCGGGTCGTCCCTTGGGCCTTCTTTGACCGTTTTCTCACAGAAGAAGCGTGCTAAATACATTGATTACATTGCGCGCACATGGCCC
Organism: Fragum fragum; assembly: GCA_946902895.1. NCBI lineage: Eukaryota > Metazoa > Mollusca > Bivalvia > Cardiida > Cardiidae > Fragum > Fragum fragum. The sequence goes on along the minus strand of OX336371.1, from coordinate 61,786,528 downwards.
AGGCGATCGGGACATCCTAACTAGATATTGTTACTTGAGAAAGTGATGATTGGCCCATATCGATTGGAATCGAATTAACCTTAACGCCGAAAATAGGGGGATTTGACCGATTATTCAGTTCAAGGTCTTTCAATAAGAACGGAGAAAAGGAGAATATTGAAGTAAAAATGTTACAGTCTCAAGGATAGGTGTTTAACGAAATTCTCAAACCAAAACACGTCACACGATTTTAACTAGTCCTTGTCCAATCGTCTCAGACTCTTCATCCCTTTCCTGTTTTTCAAAAACATAGGCATGTCCAAATTCAAAGGCTTTGCAGACGGAAATAGGGTTTGATTTTAAATACGTTTCTTCAGTAGGGTAGAAAATATTGTGGAAAAAGAAGAAATTGCTTGTTACAAGCAATTTCTTCTTTTTCTACAATGTTTTGTCAATTATCAAATCACAGGGATGTAAAAACTAGGGATTGTACAGGAAAGGGTTCAATAATGAATTATAATCATAGCATATTCGATTCTCCCCTTCCATATTATTAGGGTACTTTGATTTCCACGATAATGTACTTTTATAATTAAATGTGTACTTTAATATGATGTTTTTTCCTAACTTGGTTTAAGTTTAAACACTTTCTCTGTGTTTCTACGCGTTTATCTATTTCAAAACGACAAAAGATTTAGCCTTGTTTAAAATGAAAGATTTTGCAGACGACATTTTGTAGTAGGTGGAATTGTAGAAATAATTGTCCTTGTTAGAAAACATTCCGGATTTTAATGAAATTGCTTGTAACAAGCAATTTCTGCATTATCTACATTTCTTTTTATATTTTAAGGGGCGTAAAAGGGCTTTGGTCTTCTGGGAATGGGTTAAATGGATTGGTAAAAGACAAGCAAAAACCGGAAATGTAACCGAACTAGGAATTAATCTTGATTAACATTCAAGGCTTCCGTGATTTAATTTTCCTACGGGAATGCATGCACGATTACATCCCGATAAAAAACAACCAAGATTTTTTTTACTTAACATCCTGTGTAATAGCAGACTTTCCTCGTCAGTTTAACCCTTTCCCGTTCAATCCTTGGTTTTTAACCTCCCTGTGATTATATGATTGAGAAAATATTGTAGAAAAAGAAGAAATTGCTTGTTACAAGTAATTTCTTCGTTTTCTACAATATTTTTTACACTACTGAGTGGTATTTTTTTCAAATTGAATCCACTTGAAATTTTCGTCAGCAAAACCTTTGAATTTGGACCGGTCTTAAATTTGGCTAAGCAGGAAAAGGTTTATTACTTTTTCTAAATACGAATGTAAGAAGGCATGACCGTTTGACGGTGAAAGTTAGTTATAAAAAAACACACACACATACCCCCCCCAAACAAAACAAAACAAAACAAAAAACAAAACAAAACAAAACAAAAAAAAAACCATACGTATTCAAATGAAAAGGCTTACCATAAGTTTAAGGATTCTTCTTTACAGATAGAACCTCTTAAAATGACAGTCTTTGCAATGGAAAAGCATGTTGTATAAAAATATAAGTTTATTCAAATTGACACTGGTACCGGAAAATTCGACAATTTAAAACTTGATAAAAATCGACTTGTATCGTTCATATGATAGTGGTTTCATCCGCGGGAAGTAGTACGGGTATTCAACTACATATAGTCACGAGAAAAAAAAAGAAGAAGAAAAATGGGATTCTATCCGCCGTGTATAATTCTTAAAGCATGATTAGTAAGAAAAACTAGTTAAATTGATATCGGATCGCCGTTGTCATTCAATAACAATTGACGAATCAAATCTTTCATCAAGACAGAAAGAAAACTTTGAATTTCGTAGTATATTTTAATAAACATTTTTGATGGTTTGGCGACTTAAACGTTTATTCAAGCTGTAGTTACGAAGTTTAAATCGCCAACTAATCTTTGTATTTGTTCAATGACGCTTTAATACCAAAGTTAGAACTTACTTGCGGAGTTTGTCGACGTGGCCAGCGATTCGTCGATTCGGCCCCGTACAGCTTTGCCGAATATTTGCACCCCTGGTCATGTAACAACCCATGCTTCAGATGTTTCTCTATCTTTTATACAGGGTTTCATTCATTCGTTCAGGGGTCTAGATTAGAGTAGGTAACAGCTAAAATACTTATTTCTCAACGAAACCCTATGTTGTTGGTACTCATTGGAATCGTCTCGTCGAGACGATTCAAATGAGTACCCACAACATAGGATTAATGACAGTATTGTTGAAATATATAAATCTAAAATACAAATAAGGCCCTGTATCTGTAGCTCTGTGCGTTATAAGGGATATTAGATAGCGACTTTATAACACTGTGCAGACCTCTAATGGACCGAGTCACTCTTGACCTATTACCAGACGACAAAATTTGAAACTGGTCTAAATTAAAAGGAGTTGCAGACGAGAATTTAAAGTTTATACAATTTTAGATTTTTTTCAACTTTCTGAGTAGAAATATGGAAAATGAAGAAATAGATTGTTGCAAGCTATTCCTTTTATTTACACAATGTTTTCAATTGTTTTTCTTGAGGGGTGTCAAATGGCGTCATTGTGTGGAATGGCTTAAAAAAAGGGGCATTTTACATTAATAATGCTGTAAGTTTATCTATTCCCACACAATGACGCTTTTTGACGACTTCAGGAATTCGAAAATATTGTGAAAAATGAAGTAATTTCTTCTTTTTCCACAAACAACAAAAACAAATCGCCAAATAAATTAGATATGCCAGCTTCATCTTCTTTCATTTTGGACCAGTCCATAATATTGTCATCCGGTAATGGATTACTCAACTAAACAAAGTTTAAGTTTTAAACAAGTTTCAACATTTACATTTAACACAACAAATACATTACTTTTTCCGAGGTGGATTCCTTCATGTTAAATAAAACTTTCTATGATACGGGTCAATTCCTGTATTGATAATAGAATCCAAAACAGTTCCCTATTTTTGTGTTCAGCGAACAGACCGACGATTCTTAACCCATTACTAGACAAAAACCTTTTAGATTGGTACCAATTCAAAGGAGTTGCAGACGACAATTCAAAGTTTATGAAAATTTAGTGGTGGAAAACAATGCGTAAAATGAAGGAAGAAATTGCTTGTTGCAAGCAATTCATTCATGTTGCACACTATTTTCCCGAGTTTTTGTCATTGTGTGGGAATGGGTTAACTTATCCTGAAATGTTGTTTTTTACCTTTAAAAGTTTCATCAACTAAACATTGTCGCTTGTAACTTCTTAAACCCATTCCCACACAATGACGCTTTTAAACCCCCCTTTGGAAAACATTGTGGAGAATGAAGAAATTGCTTGTTAGAAGCAATTTCTTCATTTTCCCCTATGTTTTCTACCTGGAAACTTAAAAAAATCTAGAATTTCATAAACTTTGAATTGTCGTCTGCTGCTCCTTCCAATTTGGACTAGTCTAAAATTTTATCGTGTGGGAATGGGTTAATTTTGGACCAGTCTAACAGTTTTTCGTCTGGATATGGGTTATTGTACAAAACCGTTTTAACCATATAAATTTTTGAGATTTTGGCATTTTTCTGGTCCATTTTTATAAATGGGAAAAGGAGTTTATTAAAAAGAATTGAACAAATGGGAAAAAAAAGAAGAAGTCATTTGGCAAGTTTTCCTGAATAACCTACCACGTATATAGAAGTTTCTAAGATCTGCCAATCGCTTACTGTGTGAAGTATTACAGAAGAAGGAGTTAATTGATCAGTTGATCTATGAGGTTAGTGTCTATCTTTATCAATATTCATGACGTAATTCTGTCTGGAAAGTCGAAATAGGCGGTACCTCAACAAGGCATGAATATTGTATGCAATTATACCTAGGTAATTGATCCTGAATGAATAGTTCTTTTAAAACTTTCGTGTGGTTATAGAAATGGCCAATTACTTTCCTCCTTATCACTCAGATACTATAAGGAACAAGCGTTTTAGTTTAACATTCTGATAGTCCCGTCAGTTGTAATTATCTCGGCCTAATATTCATGGTAGAGGCATGCCGTTCTTATTACAATCTGATAAAATACAAATGCTTATCTAAGTTGTCTGTGTTGTCCTTTTCGCCAAGATCGTTAAAAATCAAAACCCTTTGAAAATGCAAAACAAGACAAAACAAACAATTAAACAAAACCAAAATCCATTTACGATGATGACAACATTTTATTTGCACTTTTATATTTGATAACGGCTAGTTGCATTGAAATTTTAAAGCAAACCCTCTTTTTAGCTCTGGCTCTTTTTAGAAAGGCGAGTGTTTCCTGAATTATGTTAAAAGCTATAAAGTTTATCAATCTTATATCGAATACAAACTAATTATTTAGATGTAATTATATTGATGACTCTACCATTTTTGTTCCAGAAGGAAAGAAATTATCAAGGTGTTTATTATCGACTCCACGACGGAATTTTCAGCAGTAGACAGCGCTGCACCAGCATTTTGGCAAGTGTTTGATATTACAGAACCAGTGTAAATATTATCATTCCTGTTAGTAAACAAGACGTTGCCTCACGTAGACTGCAAAATGTCTGCTAACATAACCTTATTGCCTTAACCCATTCCAACACAAGAAAATTTTAGACTGGTCCAAATTCAAAGAAGCTGCAGACGACAATTTCAAGTTGATGGAATTTTAATTTCTTTCGTCTTTTGGGATAGAAAACATAGTGGATAATGAAGAAATTGCTTGTAACAAGCAATTTCTTCATTGTCCACAATGTTTTCCAAAGCTTTTTTTCTTGTGGGGCGTAAAAAGGAGGGCTTGAGTTGGAATGGGTTAACTGTCTTCGATATAGCCTTGGGCATTTCAGGGAACTTTTAAACATTTGATAGTGTGTATAAAAGTCGGTGATAAACGAGGTTTATTTGAATGTCCGTAGTAGAAACATTTCTTAAGCTAGACTGATAATCTAGCGAGTCTTTGTCGAATGATTGTGTGATGTATTCAGTAATACCTATTGTCTTATAAGCTGGTATATACATTCTACTGATGCAGTACCCTATATAGTATTTTACCTTTGTATTGTTTAACCACTTAGAGCAAGTCATTGTATGAGAATACTTCATTAAACATATAATTGTATAACTCGTGTTGCTCATCAATAGCCCGGATACGTGACATGGTGTCAGAAGTGAATCTTCAATAGATGGACTGAATCATTATTGGAAGAGGAAAATATGGACAATATGAATATTTCTGGCACACCACCTCGCATGGACTGGGACAGTCATGGTTTAGAAGGAACCTGGAATAGTTTCAAAGAACACATTGGATTTATGTTTTCGGGTCCGCTTAAATCTAAATCTGAGGAGGATAAATGTTCGTATTTAATGTTGTGGGCTGGCGAAAAAGGAAGAAGTTTGTACTCAACTTGGGGTTTGACGAATGACGAAAAGAAATCTCTTCAAGCTCACTATGACAAATTTGAAGAATATGTCAAGCCACGTACAAATGTCATATACAACCGTTACAAATTTCATTCCAGGGTGCAAAATGATGTTGAAAGCTTTGATCAATTTCTTGCTGATCTGCAAATTCTCGCAAAGGACTGTAACTTTGTGAACAAGGAAGAAATGATCCGCGATAGAATTTTCTTTGGGATTAAGAGTGCTAAAATCAGAGAAAAGTTAATAAATCAAGGATTAGACTTAACTTTGAAGAACTGTTTGGACATCACTAGATTACATGAACAATCAGCTATGCAAGCAAAATCAATGTCCACAGAAAAAATTGACTTGTGAAAAAACAGAAACCGCCCAAAAAGAAAGGAAATTTGAAAAAGAAAAAATCTAAATCATCTTGTTCTCGCTGTGGATTAGACTCGTCTCATGAAACTTGCCCAGCCAAAGGTCAAAAATGCCATAAGTGTAAAAAGTTAAACCATTTTGCTCGTGTTTGTAAAGCAGATAGGCAGAAAAACGTAAATAGGTGTGACACCAACTCCGACAGCTCAGATACAGAGTCCTCTGACACATCATTGCTTATGTCTTCAGTTGATACCGCTGTAAATACTGTACGCAAAGAGTGGACACAGGACATTACTGTACAAAACCAAAAGGTTAATTTTCAGTTGGATACAGATGCAATGTGCAATGTGATCAACTTAGATCTCGCAAAGAAGTTGGGTGTTGATATGAAATTACGTAAGAGTAACATTCCATCGAAATCTTACTCAGGTCACAAACTGGATTCTAAAGGTATTGTTACGTTGGACTGTGAACACAAAAATAAATTTTATGTCTTAACTTTCCATGTTGTTGACATGAAATCAAAACCTTTGTTAGGTGTTGACTCTTGTGAAGAATTAAATCTAATCAAGAGATTGAACAGTGTTGCAGACAGTGTTCCAAAAGACGTACAAAAAGAATTTCCAGATTTATTTGAGGGAATAGGATGCATACCAGGAAAATACAAAATTAAGGTTGATCCTAAGGCTATACCAGTGCTACATGCTCCAAGAAAAGTTCCGCTTTCACTTCGACACAAAGTGAAAGAAGAATTAGATAGGATGGAACGTTCGGGTGTGATTGTTAAACAAACAGAACCGACATCCTGGGTGAATTCTATGGTCTCTGTTGTAAAACCGTCAGGCCATGTCCGCATATGCATTGATCCGAGAGACTTAAATAAAGCAATCTTGAGAGAACATCATCCGTTAAAAACGGTAGAAGATGTTATTGAACAGATTCCAGAAGCTTCAATATTCACTAAACTAGACTGTACTTCTTCATTTTGGTAGATTCAGTTAGATGAAGAAAGCACAAAATTGTGTACGTTCAATTCGCCATACGGAAGATATTCTTTTACGCGATTACCGTTTGGAATCGTAACTGCGAGTGAAATATATCAAAGGATAATTTCGGATTTAATTGCAAATATGCAAGGATGCGCAGCAATTATAGATGACATAATTGTATGGGGAAGAAACAAGGAGGAACATGATGCTAGGCTGAAGAATGTTCTTGATGTCCTCCATAAAAATAATATGAAGCTAAAAGCAGAAAAATGTGAATTTCGAAAACCAGAAGTTACATACGTTGGTCATGTATTAAGTGGCAATGGAGTAAAGCCTGACAAAGAAAAGGTGAGAGCTATTTTGGAAATGCCGCAGCCAACAAATGTCAAAGAACTTCAAAGTTTTCTTGGATTTATACAATATCTTGGCAAATTTTTGAAGAACCTATCAGAAGTAAGTGCTCCTTTAAGAACATTACTAGAAAAAAACGTTTCATGGCATTGGGGTCAAAAACAAGAAAACACTTTCCAAGAACTGAAATCATTAGTTACAAATGCTCCAGTTTTAAGTTACTATGATCCAGAAAAAGAACTAACGCTTACCGTAGATGCTTCAAGCAAAGGTCTTGGGTGTGCTATAAAACAAGAGGGTAACTTTATTGCTTTTGCCTCTAGAGCCTTGACTCAAACTCAGCAAAACTATGCGCAAATAGAAAAAGAAGCCCTGGCAATCGCTTTTGGTGTAAACAAGTTCAAATAATATATTTTTGGGAGAAAGGTTACTGTTGAAACTGATCATAGGCCGTTACAAAGTATTTGGAAAAAACCAATACACCAAACACCGCCTAGATTACAGAGGTTATTGCTTTCTCTACAATGTTATGATCTTGATGTGATTTACAGGCCAGGAAAAACTCTTGTAGTTGCAGATACATTAAATAGGTCCTTTTTGAATGAAACAAAAGAGGAACTGGTACCTGACATAGCTGTCAATGAAATCAATTTGATAGAATATCTACCTATAACCCCAAATAGATATGTTGAATTGAAGACATGCACTCAGAAAGACCAAAATCTTCAAGATTTGAAAAGAATCATTAATGAAGATTGGCCAGAAAAGAAATCGCAATGTTTACCGAGCGTTAAATCATATTGGAACATTAGAGATGAGATTTCTTGCATTGATGGAATACTATTCAAGGGACAAAAGATTATTATTCCACAAGACATGCGTTTATACGTATTGAAACTAATTCATAAGTCACATCTAGGAATTGTGAAATGCAAAAGATTGGATTGTATCTCAGTGGCTCTCTAGCGAAATTACTCCATCCAGGATCGAGAAAGTGTATGAAATGAGATACGCTATTGTTGTTTAATTCAAATTTTGTTTCTTTTATCAAAACCCTGCATTCTAATTTGTTGAAAAATTCATTCAAGTCTAAAGTACAAGTCTAAAATTTTGTTGTGTGGAAAAGGGTTAAATGGTCTGCTTTGAGGACCATCTAATCATCAAAGTACTGAAAGCACTGTTAGCTAGCAAAGAATGATTTTGTTAAGTAATCTTCTTTTCTCAAAGGTCAACATGATAAATAAACGAGGTTAAAGTAATCCAGGAATAAATGACAAAACCATGGACTGGCTCAAATTGAAAGAAATTGCAGACGACAATTTCAAGTTGGTGAACTTTAGGACATAGACATAGACATTTTATTCAGGTAACTTAAACAATAAAAAGTTTCTCGTTACATACAAAATCATGTTTATTTTAGCACATTAGCAAGATAAAACACACAAATAATTACAAACTAAACACATTTAATACCTACCTACCTACCTACCTACCTACCTACATACGTACATACCTACCTACCTACATACATACATACATACATACATACATACATACATACATACATAAATACAAAAAAATATATCCATACCTACATACATACATGGATATAAACATGCATACATACATGGATACATACATGGATACATACATACATACATACATACATATATACATACATACATACATACATACATACATACATACATACATACATACATACATACATACATACATACATACATACATACATACATACATACATACATACAAACATACATATAGTTACAAAGTTTAATTACAAATACATAAAGTATAAACAGAGACTAAGGACTTTGGAACTTAAAGTTCTGTTGGGGACATGTAATTGTATATATGTTAAGACAAAGTGAATTCTCAATTTTCAAATGTTCTTTAAGGTCGGAAAGTTTCTTCAATAAATTTTGAGAGATTGATCAGAATTCTTTTAAAATTATTTGTTAACAGCTCAACAAACTTAAACATGTTTGGTCGATTTCTGTAATAGGGTTTTATATATTTCTTGCGAATATCTGCATGAGTCTGGCAGCTAAGTATAAAATGAAATACATCTTCGACCTCTATTTGGATACAATTGTCACAAGTTCTCAATCCATAATCTATTCATTGTCTACCATATCTTCCAGATTCTACTTTAAAATTATGTGATGAAAGACGTATTTTGGCAATCTGTTTGAAAAGACGTTTTTGGAGCATGGTTAAATAATCCAATTAAATAATTAAAGTTAACATTTTCTTTAAAATGTTTGTATATTTTAGTTGATTGTTTTTCGCTGATACTTATGTACTGAATTTTCGCAAAAATATCAAAAATCTTTTGTTTGAAATTGTTTGGGAAATATTTTAAGTTTACGTTATGTTGGTTTTCCAATTTGTCGGAGAATCCAAAAAAATCAAGGAGATTTTTCACATTAGAGGCCCAGTTTGGAAATGTTTGCCTGGTGGGGTAGAAACGATTATGGACATTGAAGAAAGTGAGCTAAAACACCGTGGAGAAGAACTTACAGGAAGGGTTTTCAATATTCCGCAAATACTTAAAAGCTACTTTTTATGGCGAAGTCATTTAATGTATTTGATGGTTAGGCCTCATGTGCCAGTTTGCACTCGTTGAACTCTTAGAAGGCCTAAAATCTTGTCTGCTTACTTAAGCTATCAAAGCTGACGCTTTGCCAGCAAAAAAGCATAGCATTTTGTCAATGCTAATCCTAGTTTGTATTCAATGGCATTATAAATAGATAGATAGATAGAAACAGACGGCTTTAAACGATTATTAAAAGTAATAGCCTGACCATTTTCATGGAAATGAACAAAATATTGACAAAGTCTTTCTAGTTTGTCTTCTTCTTTCTCTAAACCTTGGATAGCTGCATGATAATATAACGAATTCTATATTAAAACAATATACCAGTGTTATACATATATTTCAAGATTGATATCAATTAATCGTGAATTGTAAAGAAGTTTTTAAGACAAAAATATGAAAGTAAAGAATTCGTTGAAACGTGTTCACTGATTATGTTCAGGTACTTTTTCATACAGATAATAATTGACAAATCGTCGGCCACGCCCACTTACTTCGCTGGTCCCACCTACTGACTCCAACAGGAAGTCCCGCTTCGATTTCAACAAGGTTATTTTGAAAAAAAAAAAAAAAAATAGCTGGTAGTATGTAACAAATAAGTAGTATAGATAGTTGGCGACCTAAACGTCGTAACTACAACTTGGATAAGCTGATGTTACGACCTTTTAGTCTCCAAACCAACAAAAGTAGCGAAAATCTCGGAGATCAAATCTCTTTTCTGGTCCAAATGAGTGATTGTTATTTGATTGACAGCCGCTATTGGTAATATGAAGTCAATTTTGCAGACTTGTAAACATTTTTTACTATCATAATTACAGAGAGGTTTTAAGATACACGTCCATTTAAAGTATATTATATATTTTGCATCATGTTATATTTTATTTGTATGCATAATAACTATTGGCGTGACGTTAACATTGTCATCAAGCACGTATATGTATATGCATGTACGTGTATGTATTTGTGTGTATGTATGGACGTATGCGTTGATGTATTGATGTATATATGTGTGAGTATGTATGGACGTATGCGTGTATGTATTTATGTATGTATGTATGTGTGTGTATGTATGTATGTGTGTATGTATGGACATATGCGTGTATGTATATATGCATGTATGTGTATGTATGTGTTAATGTATGTATGTGTGAATGTATGTGTGTATGTGTATGTATGTATGTATGAAAGTGTGTATGTGTTTGTATGCATGTATGTTTGGACGTATGTATGTATGTATGTATGTATGTATGTATGTATGTATGCATGTATGTATTTATGCATGTGTGTATGTATGCATGTATGTATGCATTTGTGTATGTATGGACGTATGCGTGTATGTATTGATGTAAACATGTATATATTATGTATGTATGTATGTTTGGACGTATGTATGTATGTATCTATGTATGTTTGGACGTATGTATGTATGCATTTGTGTATGTATGGACGTATGCGTGTATGTATGTATGTATGTATGTATGTATGTATGTATGTATGTATGTATGTATGTATGTATGTATGTAAGTATGTATGTATGTATGTATGTTTGTTTGAATAGCGGATGATGTTTTATTCTAACTAGTTTGACCAAAAACTGGTATGTTCAATTCTTCTTAGTGTGCATTTATTATGCCTCCTCGTTAAAACAACAAAGAACTAATACGCTGTCAGGATTGCCCTTTTTTGTTTTGGTTTGTTTTTACACAAAGATAACACGATTAAGACACGACCTCTTGTATTAACTCATTCCAGGTATCACCACCCTAACTAGAGAGAGGGGCAATGGATTCAAACCACTGATACCCATTTTTGCAGCTGGGTGGACCGGAGCTCTGTCTGTAAAGTGTCCTTATCAAATACACTACCCGCCTGAGATGGAACTCGAACCCGCACGATCGAGCACGATAACCACTCGGCCAAAGGGCCAGACGGTACTGTAGATAGACTTTTCAGTAATAGAAAAGTGACTAATCGCGGTTGTCATTAAACAATAAAAAATAATCGACGGACCTATCAAATCATGCATTTAGGCCGGAATAAAACTTTGAACTCTGACATGGGACGATATTTTTTCAAACCATTTTACTGGTTTGGCGACTTAAGTATTTTACTTCTCGTTACATATTAATGGCCATAAATTTTGCAAAATACCCCTATTTCATTTTGAACTTCCAATCGGAGCTCAAGGGGGCGTGGTCAGCAACCCGTCGATTGGTGAATGCCATTTAACTACTCTCCAATTATGTTCTTGATGAAAATGTCTCCGTTTATGTCATTTCGTTAATTAAATATCGTCTTTGGGCGTGCAAAATGTCGTAAATACAGCTTTGTTAAAGCTGTATTTACGACATTTTGCACGCCCAACAACGATATGCTGAATCACATTTTTTTTATTATGAAACATACCATGTATAAATCAAAGTACTCAAAGCGGTAAATAAAGGCCTATACGCGAACATATCTTCAAATGAAGATGAGATGAGAAGAGATTGATTTGATTTTGAGGTTGGACGAACTTGCGTTCCTCGTTATCAATTAGGTCCCTTGACATGCCAGAAGAAACGGACAAATTTGATGAAAATTGCTTAACGAAATTATTGTGATAAATGATGTTCTTCACAGAATTGCATTGTATCGATAATTCTGCGTTATTATTTACACAATGAAATTGTGAGAATGGGGTTCTGAGTTGACAAGGAAAAATGAATAAATCAAATCAGCAATTATCTTGATGAATGATTCAGCCGATCTTTTACCGGGAACGAGTACACACAAAATGATCTCTATCTTTATTTTTCTTTTAACAAGTATTTATTTCATATTTTCAGTCTAATCCTAACGCTCGAACATGCCATTATCGTCAGTCTTAAAGCCATTACCATATGACATTTAATTCTGGACTGGTCTTAATTAAAAGAAGTTGAAGACGACAATTTAAAACTGATGAAAATTTGCGAGTTTTTTTCTTTTGGGGTAGGATGTGGGAAACGAAGAAATTGATTGTTACATAATTTTTCCCAACTGTCTTTCCTTGATGGATGTCAAAAAGCATGATCGTGTGGGAATGAGTTACAAAGTAAATTGGATTCGAAAATTACATTAAATAATTAATTGAAAATGATAATGAATTGTCTGCATAGCGTCATAGGGAGGAAGCCGCTCTCTTTTCGCTATAACCTTTATACCTTCACAATTAATCCGGTGATGATAAAGGAATTGGATCCCATAATGCTACTTTTTTTTACAGATCTTCATATTTATTATTTTATTGTTTTATTTCTTTAACCTTAAACGAGGATTTTTCTTATCAGATTAGCATGTATTTCAAGCTTGACACTTTCAATACGCTTGTTAACCGTCTTTCTTTTCTTTTCGAAATATTATTTCTTTGCCATTCTGTGTGATTTCTCTAGATTTAGACCATTGCAAAAAGTAAAACAAAAACCTCAACAGCTACCACCACAAACAAAAATAATAACATAAAAAGATAAAACAAAATAATAACATAAAAACAAAACAAAACAAACAGCAACAACCAGAAAGAACAGAGCAACATCATCAACAAAAACCCACAGATTGTTTTCATTTACCTCAAAATCCGTCATTAGAATGCTTTGAAAATCAGATTAAGATATTCAAGCCACTATCAGACGGTACAATTTGATACTAGCACAAATTAAAAAGAGTTGCAGACGGCAGTTTAAACTTTAAAGTCTATGAACTTTAAGATTTTTTTTTAATTTTCTGGGTAGAAAACAATGGGTAAAATGAAGAAATTGCTTGTAACAAGCAATTTCTTCATTTTCCACAGTGTTTTCCAAAGCTTTTAGATAGAAGAGTCGTTTAAAAGCGTCATCATGTGGAAAAGGTTAGTTGAGTTTTTGATAAGTCTCTTGTACCATATCGCAGAGCAAGTCAAGATATTTCCATTTTCCCATGTTGACAGACAAGTCATATCAGACAAATCGTATTTACATATTTCTTGCTGCACTCCGAATATTTTTCTCCATGAAATCGACAGACTCATTATCCGAGATTTACAGTCTAGCTGTCTATTTGGGACTAGTCAAATAAAGAAGAATTAGAGCCATATATCAACCTACAGTGCTGTCAGTTATATACCCAGATCATCTTACTGTACGAAACTTCTATCTTAGCCGCTATTTATTTCAAGTCGGCGTCTTTGTTTTTGTTGTTTTAATTTTCTTTAAGTCGAAGAACCTTCAATTTAACTCTTTTAATTATTTTTCGGCCAGTACCTTTTTCAGAAATGATAGTCACGCATTACCAGACGACACAACTTTGACTGGTCCAAATTCAAAGAGTTGCAGACGACAACTCATAACTGATGAAATTGTTCAACTTTTAGTATCTTGGGTTGGAAAACATTGTGGATAATGAAGAAAATGCTTGTAATAAGCATTTTCTTCATTTTCCATAATGTTTACTTCGCAATTTTCTTGAGGGGCGTCCATAAGCGTTATTTTGTGGAAATGGGTTAAACACTATGTAACTACTTTTTCTTAGACATTAATAATCAAAAACCACTCACAAAATGGATGTTACATAGCGTTGAAATATAGTGTCATTTCTAAAGAAGGCGACAGCAGAAAATTAATTAAAAGTTAGAATGAAATTATTTTAAATTAATTCCCTACCGCTTGGAATACTTATTATCACTGGAGTGTTTTAATATCGGATATATGCCTTTATAAGATAAGATATATGTTTAAGCCAAAACCAATAAAAAATGTTTTCATAATAGGATGTTTTAGGAGGAGAACAGTTGCCTCAGGAATACCTTATTCTACCTTAACGGGGCCTTTTAGAATTTGTTCCTATAGTTCTTAACCAATTCCCACACATTTTTCAAGATGTAGTCACGACGTTTAAGTCGTCCACCGACCATTTCACTTTTGAATTACGTGTAGTTGGTCATAAACGTTACAAAACTACGACGTTTTAAAATTGAAGTGGAACTACATTTCAGAGTTGGTGGGCGTGGCCAGTGGAGTTTTGACATTTCAGAGTTGGTGGGCGTGGCCAGTGGAGTTTTGATGTATTATGTTTGTATTTTGAGTCACAATGGTAAATGGATATTCTGTTCTGTTCTGTTTATTCTAACTCCGCTATTGATGTCATTCATTGTAGGTTGGTGACTTAAATGTCTCAACTGCAGCGTATTCGTAACAACAGTTTATTCAAACTGTTGTGCGACGTCTTGGTCGCCAAGTATTGATTGACCTTTATTTCATGTCCCTGACCATACCTTTCGAACTAGCTACGTTCAATAGATCACTCATACTGCCTTGTCGGAGGTCAGTGGCCGCGTGGCCAGCTATCCGTCATTTACTTTGACGTTAAATACGTTGTTCGTAATGTATAGACATTACAATATTGTATTGTATTATATCGTTCGTATTTATTACTAAATCAGAGTTTTTGGACGAATTAAGAATCTATTAAAATCTAATCTTTTTTAGCGAACGAAATAAATGTACTTTGACTGAATTCGAAGAAAATAACACTGATAATGATAATAAATTAGGAATCTATTTCATAATAATTCAATTTTTGTTTCGTCTATCAAAATCGGGCGTTCTGATTGGTAGAAAAAAATATTCATGCCTTCACGAACAATATTTTGAGCATGCAGCTATTTTGTATGCTGTCGCACAAAATAGTCTCATGCAAAAAAGTTGTGAAGTTTTGCGTTTTTCGCTCGATCCTATTAAATACGCGTATTCATACAGTGAGATAAGTTTTTTCGTTTCATACCTCCTTGAAAACAAAACAAGACAAATCAATAAATAAATTCTCTTCATCTCTTATATATTCGCTCAATTATTGAATTTTCGAACGTAAAAAGTGCGACAGTCGTTAAAAATACTATGTCTAACGTTACGAATTCTTGTTCCGTATTAAATTCAAATTTCTTCAAGTTTTGCTTAAAACAGCTGTAAAGGTGAAGATCTCTTGACAACACCGTATATTTAATGATATTTACGTGTAAACCTAAGTTATCTTTAGTTCGTTTGTTTGTCTCTTTTATATATCATTTGAATTTTACGTTATTGAGAAAAATGTCAATCTGTAAAATGACAAAAAATCTATACATCTATGAATCGGATGGAATTGAATATGAATTTGAATAGTTTTTGTCAAACTGATTAATCCTGTGAGGTAATTGTATGTCCACCAGTATTTTCCCCATTTTATGCTTTTGGTCTTTAAGGGCTCTATGGCTCTCCTTGGAACAAACCTTCTCACAAAACTGAATCCTGAAATTTTCGTTAGAAGTTTTTTCTGACTCCTCTATCAAAAACTCGATAATAGGTTTAAAATTCTGTAGTTTTCCTAAGTTAAGGCCCTCGTTATATGTTGAATCAGGTAGAGGTAGCTTTAACCAGAGCCATTCAAATGTATTTTAAACGATCTTAAAATCAACAACTGATTGTGCATCGATTTTCCATTTAACCCTTTTCTGTACAATTTCTTGTTTTATGTCCCCTTGATTTTATACTAGAGAAAACATCGTGGAAAAAGAAGACATTGCTTGTGACAAGCCATTTCTTTCCTACTCACATTTTTTTCTAATCTATAGGTTGGTTACTTTTCAAAATTCACATTCTTTCAATTGTCATCTGCAATTTCTTGGGTCAGTCTAAAATCTTGAAAAACGGGAAAGGGTTAATCAATCGGTTTCAGACTATTTCTTTATAGTTTGGATAATTTTCCAGGGGAATGTTATGTTGAAGATATAATGATAAAAAGACCTCTTAATTCATCACGTTTAAAAGTGGCTCTTGCACAGATTCGGAGGAACAGTTTTTGCTCTCAGTTTTCAAATCTCTAACAGTAATGCTATCAGAGATTTGAAAGAATGGAAATCGGCTGATTTAAAAAAAATGATTGTTCATCTCTCTAAAAAAGAATAAATAAATAAAAAATAAGGCAAAGAAGCAAAACTATATCGCGTTACAAGACGACGAAATAGTATATAAAGTAAAACCCGGATGTAGCCGAAATTAATCGGATAAAACACATAATCTGTCGAATGCACCGAAAATTTCATTACTTGTAGTTTCCATGACGTATCAATTACGTCATTGGCTTCCGCTAGCATGTCATTCGTTTTCGGGATTAAACTAAGAGTAACGACCTCATCCGGTGAATTGTGATGTATCAAAGCAGTGCTAAGGGAATATACTAAATCAAATTAAGCTTATAATAAATTTAGAAGATTTAACCCGAAGAAAGACCATATACTGTGAACATGGAATTAACAACTATCTGAAAGGCAGAATCCTTTGCTACGTCAATTTTCATGAACTTCTTTTCAAGAGCCGCTTTGAGGTACGAATCTTACAATCTTATCGGAGCCGTTGAACCTTTAAGGACATGAAAATGCATGTTAGATAGATTTAATCAGTATCAATCAATACGACTGCGTGACTCGATGGCTGATTGAAAGGATGGGATTTCATTAAACCCTTTACTGTTTTGCAAAATTTTAGACCTGTCCAAATTCAAAGGTTTTGCAGACGACAAATTAAACTCGATTTTTTGTTAGAAAAATGATCATTCAGTTGGGTAGAAAATATTGTAGAAAAAGAAGAAAAATGCTTGTCACAAGCAATTTCTTCTTTTTCCACAATATTTCTGAATTGTAAAAACACGGGGCCGTAAAAAAAGGGGGGGGGGGGACTGTGTGGGAATGTGTTAATCGGATGTCATTCAAAACAGTCTTATGATTTTAAAGCAAGGTAATTTCAGCTCTATCTATAGAAGATCGTTTCAAAAACGCATCTGCAACATGCCTAAATGTATTGTTACATTACTGTTGTAATTTGTTTTCGGCCATAAATCTTGCCGATTAAAAAGTATCGAAGTGAACCATCCTACTGGAACTCGATTAGACGTGGTCAGCGATATTTAAAAACAACAAAAACCAACCAACCAAACAACAACAACATTGGTGTGAACTAGGTGTTTCTTATTAAAAACATTTTGGAATCACAATTAAGTATTTTGTAATAGAAAGATAATGTGTCCATATAAATTCAATCCTGTCCGCTTGTTTCTTTAACCGCGGTCATAGATCAGTTGGTAGCGCATCGGACTCTCAATCATTCGGCCAAGGGTTCGATCCCCGGTTGCGGAAAATATCCTTTCCGACATTTGACTCCAACCAATTGGTTTATAATCGTACGCCGAAGTTTGAGCTGGAGGCTTGGAAAGGATATAGTAGTAGTACAGGTTGAAGAAATACCAAGAATCCATGATTATGTGCTCCGGCTTCCGCGTTATGACTGAAATACTGTTAAAAGTGACGTTAAACCCCGCTCAATAAATCACTAAACCGCTTGATTTTCTCTTCTTTTCTTCGAAAAACGAATACTACACATTTTGGATCATATAATCTGAAATTTTGTCTAAAGAATTTATGAGCTTGAAACGTTCTGAAATACCGATGGATTAGAATTAAATAGTAAAAAAAAAAAAAAAAAAAAAAAAATAAATAAATAAATAAATAAAAAATATATACAAAACTGGAACTGAATAAACCGTTCTTTTATGTTCATTTTGGTAGTTTCATTTCATTAAATCGAGACAAACACAATAAAGATAGATCCATAGATCATCCCGAATTAATCCCTCGACACAAAGTTCGTGTTCTAAACTTTACAATGATGCATTCATGTCGGTCTTTAAGTTTGATACTGGCGATTTGCTTGGCATGGATAATTCGCTTTTTGGTCTATTTCTCAACCCTTGAGTACCCTTCCCCAACAGTTTTTAGACCGGTCAAATTGAAAGAAATTACAGACGACATTTCTTATTTTTCTGCATGTTTAGAAAAATCTGTCTCTTGCGGTAGAAAACAGAGTAAATAATTGTTATCGTCATGGGACTACCAGGAAAGTTTATGTTTTAAGAATTTTTATATGTGTCTCTGTCTCTCTCTCCCTCCCTCTCTTTGTATTTTCGTTTATTTTTTCGTCGCTACCATAAGAGCGACGCCCCCAGAAGACGGTCAGTTGTTATGGGGGATAGTACAAATTTGTTGTCATTTAGAAATGTGTTAAGCCGGTGTTTAGTTCATGCAGTTGTAACAGATATATTCCATTTAAAAGGGCATTATTTAACCCATTCCCATACAAACCCCTTTTTCGACGACTCCAAGAAAAAGAGTAACTTCTTTCAATTTGGACAAGTCTACAATTTTGCCACCTGGGTTAAGACAGTTTGTAGTTTATATAGTAGTACTATAAATATTCAACTTCAAAGGGCATTATTCAACCCATTCCCATACAATCCCCCATTTTGCCGCCCCTCAAGAAAATCAATTTGGAAACAGAGTAAAATGGAAAAATTGCTTGTTACAAGCAATTTCCTCATTTCACACAAAGTTTTCTATCCAGAAAGTTGAACTTCCATTAACTTTAAATAGTTGTCTTCAACTCCTTACATAGCAGGAATCCATTATAAGGTTCTCCAGACGCCACGGTATCACTGAAAAACTATTTAAAGTGGCGTTAAACCCCAATCAATCAATCAACTAACCAAACAATCAGTAAATCAATCATTCAATAAATCAATCTTTCAATAAATAAATCAATCAACTCCTTACAATTTGGATAAATCTTACATTTTGTCGTCCGGTAATGGGTTAAAGAGTTGATATTGCATCCTCGTGTATTCTCCCTATATCAGACGCTGTCATTAACAAAGATTATCGGTGTTACAGCTTATTTCATACCAGTCAAATAAAACAGAATTACCCGATTTTATCACGGCACAATTTTGTCTGGCGGGTCTTGATGCGTACATTACTTTTTTGTATGTAACACCTTTCGATTTAGTCAGCATGTGCCGAACTAGTCTGGCAACCGGCTCTTCTTAAAGGGAATTAAATTTTTCCATAGCTGGACAAGGATGTCAATTAAGTCCCCTGACTCTAAAAAGCAGCACTAGCCACAAAAATAAACTTGGATTAAATATACACATGTACATACTCGAGGAAAATATGTTATACACTAAAGGCCAAAACAAAAACGACTGCAGCCAGTCCAGTGCCGAACGTGTTTAGTTTTAAATCGCACGCTCCCAGCACGTTATATACGCTGTGGGTACGTTCCGCTCACGTAAATAGCACGCTGTAGCACGCTGGCAAACGCTTTGATAAACTGAGTAGTTTGAAATGTTGTGTGCATGTACCAAATCTTTCGACGTGTTGCTCGGCTTAAGTTCTTCAACGCTGTGCATGTTGGGAAGACGTTTACCAACGTTCATGTACGCTATAAGCACACTAGAAAAACGTTAGCGCAAAGTTAAAAATGCTTCGAGCGTTCCTCTACCGTATAAAGCGAGATGTGAATAAGTAAAAAATCTCCATTCCAGAGTATTCTGACGTTATGGAGACTTTGTCGACTTTTCGAACGCGAGTTAGGCGTACGTTACGATGTGAAAGGACCATAACAAGGCTGATACAAGAACAGAAGAAACAAATAATTTACGCAAAAGCATTTCTCATTCATCAAGTTAAAAAATAGTAATTTTAAAAGACAAAGTTTGCCATTAATTAACGTTTAACTATTGTCAAGATTTTAGACTTATTCAAAAAATTCAAGGGGTAGCATAGGACATTATAAGGTAAGTACAATTCAAAATTAAGCCATTCTTTGTAATGTAGAATATTGTAGAAAAAGAAAGAAATGCTTGTTACAAGCATTTTTTTCCTTTTACAAAATGTTTTCTCAAGTGTTATATCACAGGCACGTAAAAATTAGGGGTTGTACGGGAAAGGGTTTAACATGTGTAGAATCTTGTGTGTTTATTTGTATGATGACATTAAGACACCGAGTGCACACCCAGGAACATCTTTTTTATTCTAAGTCCAAATAATTTAGATATTTTAAATAAAAATTTTGATTTTCGAATAAAACTATCACTTTAGTAATCACAAAATTGATTTGATCATTCACACTCAAATAGGCCATCTAAGGTCGCGAACAATTTGTTTGTATTCAAGAATCGATTTATTTCCCGCTTAAAGTTAGCTTATTTCTTTGTGATGCTTTGCAAAAATAACCTATTGCGCGATTTATAGGTGAACGAAATGTACAAGTCATCTATACATAAATTAGAAAAAACTACTATCCATTTAACGAGAATCTATTTTCCAAAAACATTATTGATTCCAAGCTCCGTAATTGACGGATTCTTGGCAACGCCCATAGAACTCCAACAGGAAGTTCAATTTTCGATATTTTTCAAATATATGGTCTGCAATATATAATAAGAACGTATTCTTATGGCAAACTAGACGTCGTAACTTCAGCTTGAATAAACCGGTACGACGTATAAGTCACCAAATCAAAAATAACAGTATAGATAAATGTCGGTCAAAGCCGGTATTTAGATTTTACTTTCGACCAAAATGTATGCTTTGGTTAGTTAATTGATGCTTTGAATGACAAACGCGACCAGTGAAATGCGGTGCGGACGAAACGAGGGAACATTTTTTTTATCGAATGTATAAACTATGATACTATTAGGAAAAGGCCTTTAACTCTCTTTCAGAGTTTGATAACATTGACATATAAATGTTTCTTTTTTGAAAAGACTATTTGGCCTACCGCGACAGTAAACATTTTTTTTTTCTCGTAGTCCACGAAAAAATAATTTTGTAAAGAAATGTATCTATTAACTGGAACTCCTAAAGTTTTAAATGAAGCACATGTCACTTTTTATCCGCGAAAGTAATAGATTCCCGTAAATGAATAGATCGTGAATGCAATACTAGCAGAACACGAACTTTCCTATTTCTAATGAACACTTTCTTGTCTTACTTCTTCCATTACTCTTCCCTCTTGTTCAATCCTCTCCCCTTTCTAAATCTTCGTTTTTATCATTTTATCATTTATTCTCGGTGTTAATATAACCCTTTCCTGTTCAATCCCTGGCTTTACGTCCCTTTGATTTTGTAATTGTGAAAATATTGCAGAAAAGGAGAAATTGCTTATAAAAAGCAATTTCTTCTTTTTCCACAATATTTTACACTTTACTAAGTGGTTATTTTTCATATCCGATCCACTAGCATTTTTTAATTTTCCCAGAATGTTTTCTGTCGTATTTTGCTCGTATTCTGAAATTTAACAAGTTAAGTGCAGTTTGATTTGTTTGCAACTCTTTTGGACCGGCCGGAAATTTGTCGTCTGGTCGTGGATTTATTAGGTTCAGATTCAGATTCTTTATTTAGACTTGTACATTACATACATCGTCGAAGTAAACAAATATACAAATATCTAAAACACGTGAAAGAATGACACGCACGCACACAAGCACACACACACACACACACACACGAACACACACACACACACACTATTTAACACTAGCAAGCCCGGTACACACGAGCACAATTATCTAAATAATGTGTCCTCGAGCGTACCGACATCGGGAAAATACAGTGAAAACAGTTTAGAACCAGATTTCAATTTCGTTTTGGAGTATATTAATACGACTTTTTCGAAAGGGAGAGTAGATCTGATATTCTTAAAATCAATTTAATTAGAAAACCTCAGATGACAAGATATAAGCTATCCAACACGTCAGTAGTAGTATTAATTGGTGTGCACATATAAGTATTACATTCTGGGTTAGAAATTCCATCATAAAACATTAAATAGTCGGTTGAATAATTAATTAATTAACGCCACATACATCATTATTTATTATTTACTTAAAAGAATAACTCACTCTCACAACCTTACGCCCAGTTTTCTAATCCACTAAGAATAAATTACAGATATAATCAAAATAGCCAAATAAATTTGGTAATATCATATCAATAGTTGCAAGAATAAACATGCTAAATAGTACTTTCAGAAATTATATGAAACAAGAATGTGAAATCAGAATGTTGCTTTTAATTTCTTTAACGAAATCACTTTAAGGGAACTGATAAAAATAACATATTTCAGCCCGTGACCGCCAGCCTTGTCGTAATAATGTACAAGACTGACTTTTGGGTTGTTGATAGTACTGAATACGAATTGAACAACTTATGATCCTTTCGGTCCGCCTTGCCGAAATGAAATGCAAGACAGACCGATGGCTTGAAATTAAATACTTAAGAGACGACAACATTTAAATGATTACTTCGTTTTCTAAGACACATTTTGATGTATAAAGCTAACCTAAGCAATATCTTTGAATGGTGACTTTCCAAAAGCCGACAAAGTTTATACATAGATGGTCTGTCATAATAAAACTTATCAATATATTTCTGTCTATAAACTTGGTAAGTTGGGCAAATGAAAAAGAAATGGTAAATATCTTCTATCTCTAGCTTGTCGCACATAGCACATAAACGTTCATTTCTTGGTATCCTGTTAGGCCCATATCTACCCGTTTGAATTCTAAGGGGATGAGACGACAACCGAATTTTTGTTAGATATAATCTTAAATGATGAGGGAGTAGGTCTAAATACATTTCGTACTGAAAATCTATCTTAAATGCTCTGTACTCTTCTAAAATCGTACTCCTGTTTAACGAGGCGTGCCAATCTTGATAGTAACAGTCGATCACCCGTTGTTTGAAAATAAGCGGGAACATTTTTAAAGAGGAACTATTTATATTGTAGAAATGATCTGTAAAACCATAATTATCAAGTAACTTCTTAACATGTGATATCCAGTTTGACTTTCCATTAGTGAAATCTATGAATAACAACTTGTACAATCTATTTAATATTATATTATCTGTAGCTATTAACTTGCACCAGTACTTAATTACTCTGTAATAACGTGATATATAAAGTGGGTATCTACCTAATTCGCCGTAAACACCAACTGAGCTTGAATTAACTGGTAATTGTAAAATACGTTTACAAAATTTTAAGTGCACTCGTTCTAACTCCTTTGATTTGGTAAACCCCCATACTTCAGACGAATAGTTGGCGATGGCACCGACAAAGGCGTCAAAAAGCTGACATAAAAGGCTAGGGTTTATTGGTAATTTCTTACAATTGATTAATAAGACTGACATTGCTTTGACAGATTTTCCAACAATACATTCAATATTTGGTCCGAAATTCCCATTATATTTAAAAACGGTACCCAAATAATTAAAACAATCCACTATTTCCAAATTCTGACCGTTATATGTCCACATTTCTTTTTGCCGAATAACAGACTTTTTTCTAAACACCATAACGTTAGTCTTATCACTGTTAACCTCAAGGCCCCATTCTGTACAATAAGTATGTAATAAGTCTAATTGGCTTTGTAAACCGCCCGGGGAGTCCCCAATAAGAGCCATGTCATCGGCAAATAATAACAATGTTATTAATATATCATCTATCGAAATGCCCGATTCCGGTTTGTTTTGTAAAAAGAGTTCAAGGTCTTCAAGAAACAGCGATACAAGGATTGGCGAAATTACCTCCCCTTGTCTTAACCCGACTGAATAATTGAAAAAATCTGAGTAGCTATTACAATGCTTGACACATGATTTAACCTCGCTATACATGTCTTTTATGATACGTAAAACTTTACCATGAATGCGAGATTTAAAAAGTTTCAACCATAAAGCGTTCCTATATATGCTGTCAAAGCATTTTCTCAGATCAATAAATGCCACATATAATCTTTTATTTGAATTTAGATAATGTTGGATAATTGTATTAAGAGCGAATATAGCGTCCACTGTAGACACTCCTTTCCTAAAACCAAACTGAGCATCAGAAATGCTGTTATACTTTTCGCAAAACTCAACGATTCTTTGGTTTAAGACTGTTGTAAATAATTTTGACATGGAACTAAGAAGCGTAATTCCGCGATAGTTATTCACGTCATTCTTATCTCCCTTTTTGAACAATGGGACAATGATTCCTTCTCTCCACGAATCAGGGAAGTGCCCAGTATCTAAAATGGCGTTGAAAATATCGCAGATATAGGGCGATAGAATATCAACACTTGCTATAAAATATTCATTTAGCAATCCGTCCTTACCATGAGCTTTATTAGTTTTTAACCTTTTCACTGCACTTATAATTTCTTCGTGAGATATTGGAAAATCAATCTCTTCGTTAAAGTCTATATTTTTGAAATCGTAAGACGAACAAAAATCTTCCGCTTCGCTATTATGGCACTGAAAAATATCATTTTCTAAATTTGAAAAATATTCAAAGAAGTCGATTAGTTTAATAGATAGATAGATAGATTCTTTATTGACACAAACTTATACAAAGTTTCTGGTCATTTTACAAATAATACATTGAACAAAGAATAACATGTGAAAGGTTAGCAATATCATTTGACAATTTCTCGAGCAATAGACCTGGTTTTGAATTCCCTGGTTATATTTGCGTAGAAAAATAAGAAGGCAAAAGAATAAAATGTTGTTTACCAGCATTTTATGCTTTCCCCTAAATATTCAACACTGCAACGGTAACACAAGATTTTGTCATCTGCACTAGCTTTCAAAATGAGATTGACCTGATAATTAGACGTAAGGGAAACGGTTAACAAATTTAATTTGTAATCAAAAAGTAAACAAAAGTGGAAATGTTGTTTACTTGTTGGAGGAAGAACATGTTCAATATATGAAAATTTAAGAGTTGTTTAACAGCAAAGAATTGCGTAAGATGAATGACTCGTAAATGAATTTACTAGCTTTTCTAATAGTACGTTTATCATTTGAACCCATAAGTGAAATGAATTTGAAAACATTGGGTCTAACATGGAAAGAAGTTGAAATATATTTCTTTCTAATGTCATCGTAAACAGGACAAACTAGCATAAAGTGGTATTCGTCTTCTATATCCATAGAGTTGCACATGAAACAGTGTCTAAGCGAACGGTCAGATGTATCAGCATTGTATCGGCCAGATTCAATTCTTAATTTATGGGAACCGCAAAGAGTTATCCCAGTTGATTTTACTGTATGTATATTCAGAATAATCCGCGCTCGCTCGGGGCCGTTATTTTCTGTTCTCTTTTTCCTAAAATGTTTCCAAAATATTCTCGGTTGGCTATTTTAAGGCTCTCTAGATTTTTCAACATTTTAAGTCTATACCTTTTCTTTTTATTCTTTATCAAACATTTATAATATTTCCTACTTTGGCAAAATGACCGTCTATTTTCATCAGATTTACAACGATTGAATATGTTTAACGCATGGAGATAGCCTTGTATTAGGACTTGTACTAGTTCTATGCCATTTTTATGAATGAATGAATGAATGAATATATTTTTTATTTCGGACTTTAACAAGAATGTTTCTCATCCATACATGAATATCAAATACAAAGGTCAAGGGTATGAAGTGAATAAAGAAACAAGAATGAATATTGAAAAATCGTGGAAATTACGGTATTATACAAAAAATACATGTGTCAGAAAACACATATATTGAGAATACAATGTCTATTCAAAATTTATCGAAATAGTTCATTTTATCTAATACTAAATGCACATTTTAGGTAAGTAGAAAGTAGCATTAAAAGTTTATGCATACTTGATCGCAGCCTGTAGAAATTATCAATATATCTTTTTCTAATAAATCTATATTTACTAAAAACAAACAAGAAATGAAACTCATCCTGTACATCACCACATTTACAAATATTGCATAAACGTAACTGTATGGAGGAGAACTCCTTAAGCTTTGCCTTCGTTTTGAACTAATTTGCTGTAACCTGAGATAATTTATATGGTATTATGTACATTGTATATCTCATTTCAAATAAAACAAGTTTTACCCATAACCAACCGTCACAGTTTTAGACTGATCAAATCTTAAATAAGTTGCTGACGACATTTTAAGTTGTGTTAAAATTCGAAAATAAGTGTCAATAAGGGTAGGAAATGTTGTGTGAAAAGAAGATATTGCTTGTTACAAGCACTTTCTCCATTTCCAACAAAGTTTTCTATTATTGTATTTCTCCAACCCGTCAGAGAACGCCACTGTATGGTAATGGGTTAACCCTTTCCTGTTTTGCAAAATCGTCGACCTCTCCCAATTCAAAGAGTTTGTAGACGACAACATAAAATTGGTTTATTTGAAAAATGATCGTTCATTAAAGCAGAAAATATTGTGGAGAAAGAAGAAATTGCTTGTTACAAGCAATTTGAATTTCACCCACAATAGTTTCTCGGGTATAGAAACACAGAAACGGAAAAACAAGGGATTGAACAGACAGAAAGGGTTAAACAAAGAAATGAGACCACATTGAAAGTTTTAACCCATTCCCACACAAGAAAATTTTAGACTGGTCCAAATTGAAAGATTTCATTTAAGGTTGATGAAATTCTAAAACTCTTTGTCTTTTGGGGTAGTAAACATTGTGGACATTGAAGAAATTTCTTGAAACAAGCAATTTCTTCTATGTCCACAATGTTTTCAAAAACTTTTTTCTTAAGGGGCGTAAAAAGGAGGCTTGTGTGGGAATGGGTTAAAGGTATATCATAAATGTATAAGCAGCATAACTACATTGTTTCCCTTTATTTGTTACCTATGTTGGACCTATGCTGCAGTCATCCATTTTCTACATATTTTTCGCCTTTTTATGTGGAACCGCCCGCAATTGTTTCCAATTTGAGATAAAAAGTAAGGTCGAGAGCTATAAATTTGGGGAATTTAGTCGTGAGAATTTATATTTACATGAATAATTTATCGACACGATCAGGAATCTCAAGTAGTTTTGAAGAATCAATGGATGGCTTTAATACATCTTACAGCGTGTTTACTTTGATACTTTATGGGAATTCGGCGAGACTCAGTCCAGGAAATACTCGGGATTTGTAATTTTAGCGGTATCTTTCGTATATATAAAAAACTGTCCCGAAGTTTGTCAAATTTTTGTTTAATCCTGAGTACTCGATTACTCTAGTCTAAAATTGTAAAATGGATCGTTAAAGAAATCTTTAAAGTTGAAGCCGTTTAATCGTTTATATTCTGATCATTTTTATTCTATTTTTTTTTTTTACATTTGATTAAAGATAGCGAGTCTAAAAATCAATGTCCATAATAGTTCTTCTATGAATTATAATGAGATCCATCGGCTCGATCTTAATCTATACCCACACAGTGACACCTTTGGACGCTCCCAAAGCAAAACGATTGGGAAAAGCTCATTGGACACATTTTTTTTTTACCCAGAAATGTTAAAATATCAAACAATTCATAAATTTTAAGATGTCGTCTGCAACCCCTTTCAATTTGGGCCAGTCTAAAATTTGACCATCTGGTAATGGGTTAAAATTCAAGGTATTTAAGGTTCGAATACCGGTTGCTCATTGACCACTCCCTGGCTCTGCCAATACTCCATAGGTCGCGCCCATTGACATCCCTTTTGATTTTAAACGGAGTTATTTAGTAATATTAATGCCAATAAGCATGTTACAAAAAACAGAATGGTTGGTTTGTGACATAAACGTCGTAACTACAGCTTGAATTTAAAATAAATTTCACAGAAACTGCGGAAAATGTTGGAGTTCAAAGTAAACTCCCGGTCTAAATGAATGATTTAATTGATCGGCTGATTATTTGATTGACAGTCAAGAGTGGTCAATTGGTCCGATAGACTTGTAGGTACTTGAACAAGACCTTTCTGATCCCGAGCCTAGTAGTGAAAACATATAGGTAGCTTCCGAAATTCACTTTTTAACCCATTCCAACACGGTGAAATTTTAGACTGGTCCAAATTGAAAGAAGCTGCAGACGACAATTTCAAGTTGATGGAATTTTAAATTTCTTCGTCATTTTGGATAGAAAACATTGTGGATAATGAAGAAATTGCTTGTCACAATCAATTTCCTCATTTCCAAAGCTTTTATATTGAGCGGCAATTAAAAGCGTCATTGTGTGGGAATGGGTTAAAACCAAGTAGAACGCGATACATTTGAATCGAATACAGTTACTTGAAAAAGTTTAAATTGTAAGAATCGTCTACTAAGGAATACATTTGGAAAATATTCAACACATCCCCGCCCTCTTTTTCATGCCCCCCCCCACCCCCATTCCTGAAAAAAAAATTGGAAAACAATTGTGAAAAATAAAGAAATTGGTTGTTACAAGCATTTTCTTCATTATTTACGAGGTTTCATCTCCAAAAGACAATTATTTATGAAATTGTCGATTGCAACTTTTTTGAATTTTGACCAGTCTAGGAGCTTTCGGGAACATCAAGAGATACGTTTCCACTCGTGGCTCAGACCCTTGAGGAAACGTGTGCTTTGCTGTCTACCTGAATGAAGCGTAAATTCCCACCTAAAATTAATTTACAACTTTTCGTCGACTGAACATACTTATAAGTCATATTTAAGTGGCTTTAATGATGTTTCCGTGTTTCCGCTCCAGATGTAAACTTTATGATTTTCTTAATCTTAGATTTAAAGGTCCAATCATTATCTCAAACTCTAAGCAATTTTGTTTTTAATTCCTTACTGTAAGTTTTACATACGTTTGAGGTATAAAGAATATGTTATGTGTTTGTATGTTATGTACGATGGCACAGAGGTGACATGTGCGGGATTTTTTTTATTAGAAGAAAACAACAACAACGACAACAACAACAACAACAAACTTTTTCCGTTTTATACATAAAATCGATTTGAGGAACGCTTATTGCGTCTTTTTTTATTTAGAGAGAGAAAAAAATCCTCCCAAAATATCTACGTTTCTATATTTTATAAATAAAAAAGTAGAAAGAAAACGAATTGCTATCTCGTGGGAGCGAGATACACAACCAATCAAAGTCGGTCTTTATTTTTTTGAGCTATTTATAACTTTAAAATGGGTGCCGTGTTAGAGAAATAACCATGCTGGATGATTATCTCGTGGGAGCGACTCACAGTCTCGTGCGCACGACATAGAGACGGGTTTTGATTGGCTGCGTATCTCGTTCCAACGAGATAGAAATTCGTTTTCTTTCTTTTATTTTTAGATTAAAGACCAAAAACGTTTTATAATCGTTTCCTTAAATCGATTTCTTTTATTTTACTTAAAGATAAACTTTAAAACGCAAAATAATTTGTAAGTTTTTTTTCTAAATAATAATAAAAAAACCACACAACAACAACAACAAAAAAACCCCGCACACCTCTATGAAATGTTTTAGCACATCTCACCTCTATGCCACCGTAGTTATGTTATGTTAGAATTTCGTCATCTGGTATTAGATTAATTCATTGCCATAGCAAATCACTGCTTTATTGTATTGCCTGTTAAAATATATAACCTTCAGAAGTCAAGATATCGTGTCAATTATTATATTTGTAGTTTTCTTAGAGTAGCGTTTCCCGCTTTGCGATACCCCCGTTTTGTTTTCCTCAGAATAGCACTCTATTTAAACCCCCTATTGTCAAGTCCTCGATCATATAACATAATATCTATTTATTGTTGACAAAGCGCTCTGTTATTCCAAGTATCCTTGGGGGACGTTACTGTTTATTGGCCAAACTGAGAGATCATATCACCCATTGTGCTGGATGTCGGAAGATATTTCCCTGGCCGAATAATCATTGTTACGTAGTATGATGTACGACCTATTCAAACAGGACAATGGCTGGATTCGAACCCTGGAACTGGTTAAGGATAATTTTGTCATATTTTAGAATGCCTCGTCTGTAATGTCATTTGCTATTTGATTTATTTTCAACTGACCAATCGCAAGCCCTGCCAACTCACTTCGTTGGCCCAGCCCTGGACTCAGACAGGGAGTCTTGCTTCGATCTTAAACGGAGTTATGTTTAAAAATTTATGGCTAATAGCATGTATCAAACAAATAGAATAGTCGGATTGCCACATTTACGTCCTAACTACAACTTAACAAGCTGTATTTATGATGTTTAAGTCGCCAAACCAACAAAAACGCTTCACAAAAATGGCGGGAAATATTAGAGTTCAAAGTTCTCCTGTGATTGGCAGCCCCCAGTTAGTCTACTGACATATCGCCAGCCCCTACCCTAACATTAAGCCGCATCCACTGACTCCGACAGGAAGTCCGCCTCGAATTTAAACGGCGTTATTTTGCAAAATTTACGGCCAGGAGCATATAACAGAAAAGTAGTATAGTGTGTTGGCGACCTAAACGTCGTAACTACAGCTTGAACAAGCTGTAGCTACGACGTTTTAGTCGCCAAACCAACAAAAAATGGCGGCCAATGTTGGAGTTCACAACTAATTTTCCGATTTGAATTATTTATTTCATTTGTCGACTGGTTATTTGATTGGCAAACCCGATTGGTCAATTACGGCTACTATAGATTTCATTAGAACAAAGACAGAAATGTTGCTAAAATATCATAAAATTATATCCATTAAGCCTGTAGTTACGACATTTTGCCGCACACCGACGATATCGGATGAATACGCCGAATGGTCATAGCAGTTCGGTGTTAGTATGCAAAATTTATGGTCAGCGACGTACAAGAAAACAAAGTATTGGCTGGCTATTAAACCTGTAGTTACGACGTTTAAATCGCCAAACAAACAAAAAATACTTCACACAAATGTCAGAGAGCAACATTCACCTCTAGTCAAAATCAAAAAAGTTGATTCGTGGATAGATTTATTTCTTATTGAAAGTGTCTATTCGAAACTGCATGGGAGCCTCGTGCATTGTTTTTAATTTTTTTTTTCTTTGAGATACAAAACTAATAACGAATTATTCTTTTGTATGAATCCGCATCAATGCCTCGTATAAAACAATTAGTTTATAGTTTCATACCTTCATTTAATAAAAAATATATACTCTTCATTTTCTTATACTTTAATATCATGACATAAGACAATATCAAATAAACAAACATTGTAACAGTTTTAGTCGATTTCTGATAGAAATACTTTTTGTGCGAAAATACAAAAATAGATCCTGTTCATTTGTTTTCTTTTTCGCGGGGGTATATAACGATATCTGCAAACGCGGGGGTATATAACGATATCTGCAAATCTGGGTGCAGAATTTTTGATAGACGAAATTGAAATTAAATTACATTTTCAAATTCGAGAAGGTCGAATCTCCGATACATTTTTACTAAAACAAGAGTATTTATTCTACGCATATTGATTTTGCGGGATGCACTTACTGAAATAATCAAACCAGGCTTATTTTGCAAAGACATCAGATAGTTCATGGAATGTTAAAAGTCTTTGTTTGTAGAAAACATTATTGATAATGAAGAAATTGCATTTTTCAAGCAATTGCTTCATTAACAAAATGTTTACTAGCCTTTTTTTCTGACAGGCGTTAAATATGGGATTGAGTATATACTCACTATTCCGTCATCCCATTCAAATGTTTTAATCCATTCCAACGCATAAGGCTTTTAGACGCCCATGAGAAAAACAATTGAGAAAACATTGTGTAAAATGAAGAAATTGCTTGTAACCAGCAATTTGTACATTTACACGATTTTTACTTTACAAAAAAGTGAAAAATCTAAAATTTCAATAACTTTTATTTGTCGTCTGCAAGTCCTTTCAATTTGGACAAGTCTATGATTTTGCCGTTTGGAATGGGATAAATGATGTCCAAAAACTTTGGTATGTAAATTCAAGGTAATATTGTACTCCATGAAGCAAATATGGCATTTATATGATAGATAGATAGATAGATAGATAGATAGATAGATAGATAGATAGATAGATAGATAGATAGATAGATAGATAGATAGATAGATAGATAGATAGATAGATAGATAGATAGATAGATAGATAGATAGAAAGAAAGATAGATAGATAGATAGATAGATTTTATTGACTTATACAATTACATGTATCTCGTCATACACAATAATTTAACAATTATACAATTTACTTTACTATATGTCTACAGAATGTTTTACACGTGTAGGATGTGTCCAACCGCTGGCCCCGCCCACTTACTTCTTTTGCCCTTCCCATTGACTCCTACAGGAAGTTCCACTTCGATTTTTAACAGCATTATTTTGCAAAATTTATGGCCAGTAGCATGTAACAAAAAAGTAAAATGGTTTGTCGGTGACTTAAACGTCGTAACTACAGCTTGAATAAGCTGTAGTTACGACGTTTAAGTCGCCAAACCAACATTAAAGGTAAACAAAAATGGCGCCATTGTTGGATTTGATAAGCTCAGGTCCGGGCCGAATAAAGAATTTGATTGGTCGGTTTATTTCTTGATTAACAGCCGCGATTGGTCAATTGTCCAACTTAAAATTAATAAAAATGAGATAAAACTCAAGTAATCAAACCGTAGAATTGTAAGTCGATCGCGTTAATTTCGAGATAAAACATTTAACATCTTTGTCCTTTTGTTTTTCATCAATGTTTCTGAGACGCATTTTGGGTAAAAATATGCCATGATTTTTGGAAAAAGGATTAAATAGGTTAGATATATTAACACCATTCTTTGCGTAAACACCGTAAAATATGGTTAAAATAGTACTATATATAACGCCGGTTTGACGTGACATCATTAAACATTCATTATAGCGATTAGTCAACACTGATTAGTTCAGCCACCATGGAAATCTGCGTGGTTACACTCCTGTTCTTTTTCGAGAGTTAATCGGGCCAGTTTTCGCAGTCATTAGCTCTTTACAAAAGTTTAGTTGGGTTTAAAACCTTGGTTCACCTGAAAGAGCATTCATTTGCCCCGTAATCCACGCTAGGAACAATACCATAGCGTTTAACTCTTCGATAAATTTACATTGAACACAACAACCATTGAAAATTCCTTAAGTCGGGACGGCGTGGTACACTGGGAACGCTGTCGACTTTGACAAAGCCAGGGCGACACCAGCCTAAACGCGTAAACCCCACCACTGAATAACATGAAGAAGTGGTCTGCCAATGCGCAGAACAAGATTTTAGACTTCTAGCTATCACCAAGAATTTAAAACACCATGTCAAAAGGAGAAACATGAAAGTTTTATGGAACTACTTTAGGATACAACGGGTCTAGGCTAGGATCAAGGCTAAAACACGGAATGTAACGGGGCCACGTCTATCATATACACTCAATCTCTTCGTCGATGGACTATAAAATCCACGTAAATACAGTTTTAATCAGTTGTAGTTACGATGTTTCGGTAACCCTCTGATATTTTGTGAAATAATAATAAACTGACTCAAGCGATATAGCGGAGTGTAAAAATTTCATCCTAAAGTTAATTGTTATTACAAAATGTAATCTTGCCAAATTACCCAACTTGATCTATTTTCTATTTTACGTGTTTTGGTTGGGATAAAAAGGTCTAACACTCAAAGCAGCAACCTTTAAACTGACGTATCGTGTCTGTCAATCAAAGAATGAATCGACAAATGAAATAATTCATCGATCTGTCAATCAAAGAATGAATCGACAAATAAAATAATTCATTTAGACCGGAAGTGAACCTTGTAATCCGACATTGCCCGACATTTACACGAATTATTTGTGTTTGTTTGGCAACTTAAACGTCGTAACTACAGTTTACTCACTGGTTAAAATTGTACGATTATGTAAACTATCACAAACAGTGAGGTGAAATAGAAAAGAATCCGCCAATTACTCGCATACAATAAGTTATTTGTATGGCAACATTATACTTCTCAAATTTGAGAAGGGTCACTTTATTGAACAATGGGGCTCATAGAAAACATCTATGTAATTATCTCAATGGCGGATCAAGGATTTCTGAGGGTTCAAACTTACTGGAGGGGTCGTTTTCCTGTCACAGTAAATTTTCTGGTAGGCGACCACTCAAGATCGACCAAAAAGTGGTTACTTAAGAGGATGGTCGCTTAGTACACCTTTTATCGAAAGATATGAAGGATTGATTTGATGGCATACATAAATTATAACAGCCTGATGATAATCGCTTAATCCTATGTTGTTGGGACTCATTAGAAACATCTCATTGGGTAGAAAGTAGAAATAGATACTTTTTATAGTACCCAAATTTAATAATGTAATCTTTTATACTTTCGGTCAAAGTTTAGTGACATTGAATAATCAATTTAGACAGCATTGAATGTTTAATAAGATTTTATAGACAGCAAGTGGTTATTAGACTTGAATGGCATCCTCAGTTGACTTTTTCACCCGGACGAAAATTGTATAGAGGTGTACCAGTCAACTTAACACTTTCCTGTTTTGCAAAATTTTACATCTGTCCAAATTCAAACGTTTGGCAGACAAAAACTTAAAGTGGATTTAATTTAAAAAATAACCGTTTAGTGGAGTAGAAAATATTGTGGAAAAAGAAGAAATTGCTTGTCACAAGCAATTTATTCTTTTTTCACAATGTTTTCTCAAGTACAAAAACACGGGGACGAAAAACAAACAACAAAAAAAAAACAGGAATTAACCAGGAAGGGATCAAATCCTACAAATAACAGTTTCTGAAGGCATGTTGTCCGTCTTAAATATCATTCTATGCAACCCCGAATTTCTGTTTATTTAATTCATGCGACACGATATAACTGAAAGATTGTTGACAGCGGCGTAGAACCCCATTCTAACAAAAGCAACCCCGAAATATTTCCCTTACCAAATTACAACCGTTTTTCTGCTTCAACTCTTTGTCTAACTCTTTAAACTTTAACATTATGCTTTTGTCTAATGAACACACTTGACAGAAAAAGTTTAAGTTTTTTGCCTTAAGTGTCTTTTATAAACAGCTAAAGGCCAAGTTCGCAAGGTCACAGGATTAAGGTCATTGTCTCAAATGACCAAGATAGAAAAGGTCAATGTGATATCCTTGCAAGGTAAATAATTATGTCTAAACAATTGGACTCTATCCTTCACTCCGGTAGTCATGGCGACAAAGTGGCGAGTATCTTTTACAAAATCTTTTCCAAAATCCCCAATATTTATATTTGACCACGAGTTGACCGTTATTAAGTCTGTGATGTTCCTGGTGTATAAGTTGGGTCTCACCTGGACTCGCTCTATTCAGCCCGATTAGCTCAGTTGGTAGAGCACTTGACTTCAAACCTCAAGATCACGGGTTCGAGCCCTGGGCTGACCACATCAACTAACTCAACTAATTGTCTTTCGGATGAGACGTTAAATCGAGGCCCCGTGTGACGATCCTATCCATCGAGCACGTTAAAGAACCAGGCGGGGCTCTCAGTAGTTTCGTCCTGTATCCTTGCACTATCCCCCGTAACAACTAACCGTCTTCTGGGGGCGTCGCTCTTATGGGCATGTGCTACGGTAGCGACGATAAATAAACGGAAATACATACACACACTCGCTCTATTTTGATAAGAAGGTAACGGAAGTACATGTTTGAAAATATTTGAATCTGAAACCAAAAAATCATATTTGTTATTGACCCACACGGTTAGTAGTAGCAACCCCAGTTTAAAATTACCGTGCCCAGAGATCATACATCCTGTGCGGGCGCCTTTTATTCAAAGTAAAAAAGTAAATTTCTGTTTTCAAGTCGATTAACCACTTCACAATAGTTAAACCACGATAATCCAGTAACAAATCGGCCTTTAATGGAAGGAAAAATCTTCTTTTAGTAACCCATTCCCACACAATGACGCTTTTGGACACCCCTTACAGTAACGATTGGGAAAACATTGAGTAAAATGAAGAAATTGCTTGTAACAAGCAATTTCTTCATTTTTCAATGTTTTCTACCCATAAAGTTACAAACAATAAAAATTTCATAAACTTATAATTGCTGTCAGCGACTCCTTTCAATTTGGACCAGTTTAATTTTTTGTCATTTAGTAATGGATTAAACAAAAAAAATCCAAAGCCTTTTTTGGAATGTAGCATCTCATCTTTAAAAATTTAGTATGATTAATGATATTGTGACTCTACTCTAGCACAACCTTAAAAAACGAGAACAACAAACAAGCAAAATTTGAAAAGTAAAAGTTATGACAATAATAATTGAAACATACACACACACAAAAAAAAACCACACCTTTTTTATATCTTTTTAGGGGATTTTAATACTCTTGACTTGGTTAATTCAGTCACTCATAGAACAACTAATTAAAGATGTTAACAAAATATTTGGCACTTCAGTACTTTAAGAGCTTTGATTGTATCACGATTCCTGCTGTACATCACCGTGGACATGTAGAAGTAATTAACTTACTTAATAGTCAATCAGATGTAAAGGCTATCAGATCTCGGGGTTAATTAAAGCAGCCCAATCACGGTAATGCAATTTTTATGGACCTTAGAGCTACAGAGAAAACCAGCCTCATTTATCGTCCAGAAACATCCTTTGAAATAGTGCATTAACCCATTACATCCCAAACAATCTTTGTTCAAAATTATCATTAGGTAAAAAGGCGTTTTTACAGGCAATTTCTGCATTTTCCACAAAGTTTGAAAAAGAAAAATTAACATTCTTTAAGCAATTTTTCCGTTATCAACATGTTTGAAAATGAGGAATTTAAATGTTATGAGCAAATTATTCATTGTCCACAATGCTTGAACATGAAATATATGAATGTTATAAGCAATTTCTTTATTATCCACAATCTAAAAAGGGAAAACTTTAATGTTATAAAATTCATTAGTTATCCACAATGTATGAAAATGAAGAATTAAATGTAATCTTTAAATAAGAGCATCGCCTAGGGGTGCCAATGCTGGATAGTGGATAAAATGCATCTTGAGTTATTCCCCTTGGTAATATAGGTTGCTCTTTTGATAGTGAACTAGTGAGCCAAGTTTCAAGTGAATGTCTTTAGTAGAACCAGAGATATCACAAAAAGTTTTCGCACGACGACGACGACGACAACAACAAGGACGATAACGACGACTCAAAGGCTATAGCAATACCTCAGGTTTTCTCCTAAAACAACCGAGCTAAAAATAAAAAGTTTACTTGTCACAAGCAATTTCGTTATTATTCACAATGTTTTCTAAGCTGAAATTTGTTGTCTTCAGCATATTTAGAGCAATTATTCAATAAAGTTGTCATTTAGTGTCTTCGTCACCATCTAAACGAACTGAGTGCTATATTGATTAATTTTTAATGAATCCTCCAGCAATTTTCCTTCAAAACTATCACAAATAGTGCTGGACAAAGCAAAAACTTTCTTTATTGTTGGGTTTTATAACATTTTGTTGTAAAACTTATTTTGACATAGTCTTTTAGAGAAAATACAATCTAAGTTGATAAAACATTTCAAGGGAATAGTTGGGTGTTTTCAGCTTTATATTCCGTAGTGGCCCTCAGATTTCTCTCATATGAATTTATTATAAATGTGGGTGATTAAAGGTTATTTTATCTGTACAGGTATAGACAAAATTGACCTTCGATCACTCACTATAACTTGTACAGCTGTAATTTATCATTTCTAGTATACGATAAGGAAAAATTGGTGAAAAAAAAACATGTGCTTAGTACGGTAGAAACCATTGTAAACATTTAAGAAAATTTTGGGTTTTTTTACAATCAATTTCTTCATTGTTCACCATTGTTTTTCCAAAGTTTTTTTTCTTCAGGGGCGAATTAAAAGGGGGACTGTGTCGGATTGGGTTAATATACATGTACATGTATTTACAATAGTTTGAAAACTTTCTTGAAACTGGCCAAGACCGAAAAAGTCTAAAGTTAAGGATAAATCAATCAGGAGTCGGTTTAACATGCAAGAAACGGAAGCGGTAGATCATTGGGGGTTTTCACGGTAGATAATTACTTATCCGGTGTTGGAAGGCCGTTATTTCCAACCATTCGCAGAAATAATTAATGGGACGTGGATAAAACCGCCTAGAGTTTTAACAGACGTGTAAATCATTCTTTAAGATATACTTTTTTCTTTTCTGAAGTAAGTTCAAGGAAAAGATAAGTTAGTTAAAATTTTGTGAAGTCTTTGTTAATGATATTGTAATAGATATATAGATGCTATCGATTTATCTATTCCAAAATGTTCGAGTTTAACCCTTGTCATGCCGAATAAAAATCTCAACGGCATTTCATTAAAATCAAAGGGCTGACAATATTGGATGCAATTATTGTGGGTTGATAATTGTCTTGAAAATTCATCTTATGAACTCTACATAAATAAGGGACAAGCAGTAGGCGTAGACTAAGATCAGACTGCAAATAAGTGCGGGCTGGTCTTTGTCTATACCACCTGCAAAACAGGAATACTCTGGGCTCGGCATGACAAAGGTTAATTTGGTGTTCTTTTTGTTGTTGTTGTTGTTTTACACAGTCTTTATTTCTGTGATTTACTTTCCTTTATTGTCGCCCTGAGAAGTAATTAGTGATTATTGTGTGCATAAATGTCATGATTAAGTCATTGGTATTTCACTTTTAAATGTAAAGAAGGAAACAAACACTTTTCACCTTCTTTATCCCGTTTCTTTGTATTTAATTTCCGTTTCTATATAACACTCGACTTTATTTCCGTCGCAGTAATTAATATCGCGTAAAGCATTGCACACCTTCTTGGCGTTACCGTGACGGAAATAGAATAGCGTGTATTGTTTCCAGTTAGGAAATGAAATAAGCGTATACGAAATAAACACAAACATTTCATCAAAACACCGTACTTCTAAGACCGGAGTCGGACGATCAGTTAAAAATTGGTGCGATACTTTGATATTTCTGTAAATTCTTTTTTTTTTTTTTTTTTTTAGTTTTGACTATTTGAGAAGAGTAAAAAAGTCTCGTAGCTGATCAGGTTGCACGGAGAAACCAGGGTTACTAGGTAAAAACTCTCTACTCATCTGAATAATCAATTTATTAAATCTGCAAATTTAGAAAAAAATATTTTTATTTCAATTATATATTAATAGTAGTAAGAAACAACCTATAAATATCGTCATTTATTTTCGTGCAATTCCAATAAGATCTAAACAGAAATACATCTTTAATCCCAGCTCGCAGTTTAAGTCAGTTTTCAACTCACTTCAAAAAAGTATCATAATTTCGGGTACTGATATTTCATTCTATCTTTGTTTTTATTTCTACTCTAAGGAATTCCAAGATGAAGTGTTTTAGATACGCAGTACGTATGACCATTATATTCGTACATAGCCAATTTGAGGAAATGGTCAAAGAAAAGGGACTTTGTACAGGCTTCTAAGAAAAGTAGACGAAGGGCGGGAGAAATCTCATTAATTGTTAGACTTGAGAAACGAGTAAATGATTGGTCATGCTTTCAATTGGATCAATTTATTGTAGGTCTTACCCTTATCACAGATGAGACCTTTCTCATCTCAGAGACCCAGCAGTTTAACCCATTACAACACAATGAAATTTTAGACCTATCAAAATTAAAAAAAAAACCAAAAAAACTTGCAGACAACAGTTTTAAGTTGATGAAGCCTTTTAAATCTTTGTCTTTTGGGGTGGAAAACATTGTTGATAAAGAAGAAATTGCTTGTAACAAGCAATTTCTTCATTTTCCACAATGTTTTCCAAAGCTTTATATTGATGATGCGTTTAAAAGCGTCACTGTATGGGAATGGGTTAAGAGCGATAGACGGATCTTGATAGTCAATTGATCAATCGCAGCTGTCAGAAAAGGAATATATCGACCAATCAAATCATTCGTTCATCCCGGTAGTAAGTTTTGAACTCAAACATTGGCAGCCAATTCTGTTAAGCTCTTTTTGTTGGTTTGGCGACTTAAACGCCGTAACTACAGCTTTTACAAGCTTTTACGGCTTTTAGGTCGCCAACCAACTGTTTTTGCTTCTTGTTACATGCTACTTATCATAAATTTTGCATAAGGAATCGAAGCCGGACTTCCTGTCGGAGTCAATGGGCGTGGTAAAAGGAGTTAGTGGGTAAGGACAGCGATTTGTCGATTGACCAATCAATCGACAGATCAAATCTTTCAGTTAAAACGAAAGTGATCTTTAAAATCCAACATTGGCCGGAAATTTATGTGAAGAATATTTGATGGTTTGTCGACTTAAGCGTCTTAACTAGAAAAAGCTGTAGTTACGACGTTTAGGTCGCAATCCATCATTTTTACCATTTTGCTACATGTTACTGGCTATAAATTCTGAAAAATAACGTTGTTTGATATAGAAGCGGAATCTACGGCGTAGTTTAAAGAAATTTGCTGGCAAAATTTCAGATTGAGCTGATATTGGAAAGTATGCATCATATAGGATAGAAAACTTTGTGAAAAAAGGAGAAATAGCGTGTTGCAGGCAATTTCTCATTTTCTTACAAAGATATCCATGATTATAATTTTCAGGGCACAAGAGAGCTTCATTGTGTGGTAATGGGTTATTTAAATTGATATCAAAGCGACGTATCGATGTTTCTGAAACCTCGGTAGGAAAAATCTCCAAATTGCTTCAAAGTACGCTAAAACGAACAATTATTGCTTAAATATGAGTCAGATATTGTTTTCACGATAATCTGATTGGCTTAAATTGGCCTTTTGTGGTCATAAAAGAAAGGTTCCGAGGAAATTCACGTTGTTTTTAGAAATCACGGCATTTGGTTATCGACGCCGCATGACCTCATTTGCATATGACCATAATTCAACAGAAGTTTACAAAGTGACGAGAGAAAAAACTAACGGCCGGAATTATGTTAGCCTAAAACTACAGTAAGTGTCGATATATATATATATATATATATATTTCGGAGTTCGCAAATCTTATCTATAAGCTACATAGCCTTTCATATATTTTTGGTTTAATATTCCTCATACAAACACTTGGGTAGAGTTAAGTGGATAATCGTGTCGTATAGCGACCTCAAACAATTAAGAGTTCTCGTTAACTTCGGTAAACAAATCCTCCCACCAAATACAACCGAGAGTATTGCGTGGATTTTAGGTCTTGGATTATTTCACAGTTACGGTAACATA
This sequence comes from Fragum fragum, assembly GCA_946902895.1. Classification (NCBI taxonomy): domain Eukaryota; kingdom Metazoa; phylum Mollusca; class Bivalvia; order Cardiida; family Cardiidae; genus Fragum; species Fragum fragum. The sequence goes on along the minus strand of OX336371.1, from coordinate 61,744,990 downwards.
TCGTCTTTGTCACGGGTTTTCGGGCTTACGATATAAAGAAAAAAAAGAATAGGAATGCACATTTTACCTCTCATTCTATTAATCAATTTTACCTATTTCCACGCAATGACGCTTTTTGCGCCCCTAAAGAAAAAAGGGGTGCAAAACATTGTGGACAATTAAGAAATTATTTTTTATTCTTAACCAAATAGACTAATATCATTTAGATTCCTCCAACTAAAATTTATTGGCTGCAACTTTTTTTTCATTTCAGACTGGTCTAGAATATGGCTTAATCGTGGATCGAAAATGTATTAGTTAGAACAATGTGCACAAAGATTTCTAAATCAATACAATTGAAATTTGATTTTGTTAACACAGTTCACCCTCCCCCCCCCCCCCAAAGAAAATAATAATGATGATAAATCTTACTTATTAATTGACCGATCGCGAAAGTCAATCAAAAATCAATTGGCAAATCAGGTAATTCAATTGGACCATAGATGAGCTTTGATCTGTGTATTTCCGTTTATTTACGGTCGCTACCGTAGCACATGCCCATATGAGCGACCCCACAGAAGACGGTTAGTTGTTACGGGGGATAGTGCAAGGATACAGGGCGAAACTGCTGAGAGCTCTGCCTGGTTCTTTTACATGCTCGATGAATAGCACGGGGCCTCGGTTTAACGTGTAATCCGAATGACAATTGGTCGTTAGTTGATATGGTCAGCCAATGGCTCGAACAAATGATCTTGAGGTTTGAAGTCAAGCGCTCTACCCACTGATCTAATCGGGCTGACGAGCTTTGATCTCCAGCATTAGCCGACAGTTATCTGGAGATTTTTTTGTCAGCTTGGCGACTTCGGCGTCGTAACTACAGCCTATTTAAATTGTATTTTAGACAATTATGTCGCCAATCAACCATTTTACTATTTTGTTACATATCAATTGCCTTGAATTTTGCAAAATAACACCGTTTGATATCGAAGTTGAACTCCCTGTCGGACTCAGTCCATGTGGCCTGCGGAGTGAGTGGGAAGGGCTAATTAAGAGCCCGCTATTTTATTTTAAGAGAATCCTGATTTGACCGTAACCTTCAAAAATAGTGAAGAGATATCATAGCCGATGATGTAAAAATAGCAGTGATCGTCTATGACGTAGGCAATATATGCTTTGCGTAAAACGTAGTACACAAATCTCGAAAGGTAAGGCAGACAATTTAACATATGTTATCTTTGAAATAACTAAACCTTGAATAAAATAAAAGAAGCGAACTGATTCCATTTTCAATTTCTTATTTAAATAGATTGTTGACTTGAATTTCCTTTTCTTATAATCAGCTGGTAGGACATACTTTTGGTAAGCGATGCGCACGTGCGCAAAAATTGTTTCTACTTAGATGGTCTTTGGACAGGACATACAATTTAAGGAGGGGATGCCATTTTCCCAGCGACGTAGAATTCCTCCGGATTCTTGGAGACCATATTTGATATTTCACTTAAAGTTTCTCGTAATAATCATGGTACAGTTTCAGGAATATAAAGTTATAGTCATACTTCAAAAGAAACCCAAATGTATGGACAGGAAAAATGACAAACTTCACATCTCCTTCTTAAATGTGTTCGCCTAAACAAGAAACCCTTTTTTTTTTGTTTTCTCCATTTACGTTTATGTTTTTCCCTTTTCATGAAAAGCTTATTTATCGATTGGCCAATCGCTGGCCCCGCCAACTGACTCCATTTGCCACGAAAGGAAGTCCCGCTTCGAATTTTAAACGGCGTTATTTTGAAAAAATTATGGCAAGTAGTAAGTTACAAAAAGGCAGAATAGTTGGTTGAAAAAAAAGCTGTAGTCACGAAGTTTAAGTTGATAAATCAACAAAGAAGGTTAACAAAAATGGCGGCCAATGTCTGGTTTAAATGAATGAGATCATTGGTCGACTGTATATTTGATTGACAGCCGCGATCGGTCAATTAAAATAACATGTAAGTTAGGAATATTGCGCACCATTTTCAACACGGACTTTTCTCCTTGAATGTATTAAGGGTCGCCGTCATAGCGCAGTCGGTAGAGCATCAGATTCTTAATCTTCAATCATGGGATGTCATGGGTTCGATCCCCGGCGGCGGCACATATTCTTTCCGACATTTGTTTCTCGCCAGAGACAAATATCGGAAAGAATATGTGCCGCCGCCGGGGATCGAACCAATAACATCCTAAGTGGGATAGCAGCTGGAGGATAGGAAAGGATGTAGTGGTAGTACTGGTGCTAGATATAACAGGAATCATTGTTAGGTGCTCCAGCCGCCGCAATATGACTGGAATATTGTTAAAAGAGGCGTTTAACCCCAATAAATCAATCAATCAATCAATCAATCAATCAATCAATCAATCAATCAATCAATCAATCAATCAATCAATCAATCATGCAATTGAATGTATAAAACGGACGTAAATGGGATTATATTACCTAACTTTTAACAGCAATAATGTCTCCAATAGAACAAAAACAAGAGGGCAGTATTTTCCTGCCGCCATTAAAACGTTTTTTATGATTGTGTAGCCATTTAGGCATTATTCAAAAAGTCAGAATAGAAGCTTTCTTTAGGTTCGTGTAAGAGAAATTATTTTCAAATCCTCAACCTAAAACATACCAACCGATTCCGTCACAGACATACTCACATACTTCAAAATACCCGCATTATACAGGTCTTGTCTATATACGACACGTTGGTACATTTCTGTTGTGGCGTCTTAATCGGCGACACGATGGGACATTACTGTTGTGGCGTCTTAATCGGCAGATCGCGATGGCAATCAAACAATCGATCGACCAATCAAATCATTCATCCTCACAGGGAGGTCGATATTTTTGTTCAGCATTTTTGTTAGTATGGCACCCTTTAAGTCGTAAATGCAGCTTATCCAAACCGTAGCCTCAACATTTAGGTCGCAAACCAACGATATTTGCTTTATTAACGCCAATGACCACATGTTTTTAAAAAATAAATAAGGAATGATATAGCGATACAACATTCCGTATTTGCATTGAGCCACAGAGGAAATTTTTGATATTTCACGAGACCTATTTAACAAGAAATATTTAAAGGTATATAATTTCGTCTATTACCTCAGTCGAACTTCTTGTCAGATTTTAGTGGGCGTGGTCACGAGTTCAAGATAGAATTACGAACTGTTCATATTTCGTTTACCGTGTAAAGTAATTTGAGTTTTCTGTTTATTCCGTGCTAACTGAAATGAGTCGATTCAATGAACGTTCCTGTAAAAACCCTTTTAGTACATGATATAGTATTTCCTACGGAACCGGGGCATGTCAAAATGTTCCATCAAATGAACATTTGTAAGGGAAAAAATCGCGGTTTCCAATCGTAGACCCAATATACCAATCAAACCATTCATTTAGACCGGCGGTGGATTTTAAACTCCGACACTGCCCGACATTTTTGTGAAGTATTTTTGTTGGTAACACGTTGAACTACATCTTATACAAGTTGTACTTACGACGTTTAGATCGCCAACCAACCGTTTTATTTTTTAGTTACATGTCACTGGACATAAACTTTGCAAAATAATGTCGTTCTTTATTATGTAAAAATTCCTGTCGGAGTTTAGTGGGCGTGGCTAAGCGATCCGTCATAACCTATTATGTTTAACCCATTACTAGACGACAAAATTTAGACTGGCTCTGATTCAAAGATGTTGCAGACGACAAATATTTGTTGATGGAATTTTTGATTTTTTTTCTTTTGGGATAGAAAACACTGTGGATAGTGAAGAAATTGCTTGTAAAAAGTAATTTCTTCATTTTCCACAATGTTTTCTAAAGCTTTTTTACTTTGGGAGTGTCACAAAGCGTCATTGTGTGGAAATGAGTTAACAGGTTACAGTCTATTAAATGCAATACCTAGTGGCTCATTCTTGTTTTCCCTTTATCTTACAAGTTAAGTACATGTATTATAATTATAGCACTATCTATCATTCGAGTAAATCTGTAACATATAAACTTGTAATTAACTTAGGTAATATTTTCAAACGATATGCTCGAAGTTCTTAATTCATCGACGAAATATTTGTAAATATAAAACTTGGGTGGAAATAAAACATCTCTTCAGTGCGCGAGTAAAATCGTAACTTCAGCTTTTATAAGCTATAGTTACGTTATTTTGCTCGCAGACCGTTCGAATAAATTTGAGACGAAAACAACCAATGTAACACATTAATTCGACTTTACCAGTGTTTATCTGCCGTGGCCTTCATGTATAATCAAGTAATTAATTTACAAGTTGTAAACATTGATCCTAAGGAAGTGTAAATAATCTTTCTAATCAATAAGAGGAAATTAAACTAGAAATTTCAGAGTTCATGACCCAAGATAAATGCAGGAACGGAAGTAGACACAACGCACGAGTCAGGTCAGTTGAATTTGAAATTAGCTTTCAAATTAACCAATTTTGCAGTTTACACAATTTTCTTTCCTTTTACACATTCCCAATCCCTTATCCATACAGTGAACCAAAAATGAAAACTTAGACCCCCTCCAAAAAATAAAACAACACAAAAACATACCCCCCCCCACATACACAAAACACCAAAGTAAAACAACAACAACAACAACAACAACAACAAAAAAAAACACACACACACAAAAAAAACACACAAAACAAACAAACAAACAAACAAACAAAAAAAAAAAAAAAAAAAAAAAAAAAAAAAAACAACAAGAGCAAAAAGAAAAAAAATATCCCCACCGAAAAAGAGCAATGTGGAAACAAGAGAATTTGATTGACAAAAGCAATTTACAGTTTTTTTCTTATTCTAGCGGTGTCTATCTTTCGAAGAACATTTATACTGTTATCGTCTGGTTCTTCTTTTAGAATTACTCTTCATCTGTTATTTGGGTTTCGTAAATTACAAAACAAGGCAAAAATTTAAAAAAAAAAATAAAAAAAAAATTCATTGACTTGAAATTGTCATCTGCAGCTTCTTTCAATTTAGACCAATCTAAAATTTTGTTGTGTATGAAATGGTTAAACAGAAATGCCTTCGGATGAACGTTTTTTATCAAGCCTCGATTAAGAGATTTCCTGTAAATCCTTTAAAATACATGATTTCCATTATTAGATAATCAGTATTGCGAGGTTTTCACTAGGATATGAATAAATGAATGAACTAATTTGTAACTAATTTGTAACAAATTGAATCGATAAACACAAATATATACAATAAACACCAATATTCTCGCATTACTTCATTTCGTTTTATTACCTGGTTACTTCCGGTGCCTCGTTTACAAAAGTGTACGTGTTTCCGGTTACTGACGTGATAAACATTAAGCGAGTATGGCTGAAGTGTATAAAAATCGTTGGATAACTTCTTAAATATTTTTTTCAGCTCGACTAGCTCAGTTGGTAGAGCACTTGACCCTAAAACTCAATGTCACGGGTTTGAACCCTAGGCTGACAAAACTAACAAAACTAATTGTCTTTCAGATGAGACGTTAAACAGAGCTTTGTGTGACGATGCTATCCATCCAACTTCTGGATGCGTCGCTCAAATTGGCATGTGCTGTGGTAGTGACGATAAATAAACGGAAATGTACTTCCATATTCTTGTCAGCCCGATAGAGTTCTCGACTGAAATCCTGAAAACATGCTCGATCCATTGCCTTACTAGTTGTCTTTTGAGGGCTCCGTGTGGCGGTGCCATACATTACGAATGGTAAAGAACCCTGCGGAACTCTGAAATTCTTTGCATTATTCTCCGAAACGACTTACCTTCTTCGAAGGGCGTTGATCTCATCGGAAAATGCTAAGGTAACGACGATAAATAAACGATCATGCTTGTATTAATTTTCTTATTTATACGTAAACGCTTATGATCCCAGTTCCAGTTGACATTTAACCCATTACCACACGTAGACTCGAGACCATGTCAATAAAGTTTTCATTGAACAGTAGGGAAATCAAAGTACTGAAAGTACTGGAAGCTAGCAAAGCATAGTTCTGTTAAGTATTCTCCTTTGCTAAAGGTTATCGTGATAAACAATCGAGGTTAAAATAACCCCAGATTTACCCCATAACAACACGATAAAATCTTAGACTGGTTCAAATTAAAAGAATTTGTAGAAGACAATTTCAAGTTGGTTGAATTTAGAGAAAACATTGCGGACAATGAAGAAATTGCTTGTAATAAGCAATTTCTTCATTGTCCACAATGTTTTCCAAAGCCTTTTCTTGTGATGCTTAGAAAACGGAATTGAATGGGAAGGGTTAAATAGCATGCTTTTAAAAGAGTTCTCACAATATGAATAGAGTTTACATTATTCCTGAAATACATGAGAACTACTTTTTGTGGCGTAAGCATTCATGTGGATTCAGTGGCTAAGCCCCCAATGACAGTTTGCTCTCGTTGAACTTTGAGAAGACCTCAAACTTTCGTCTGTTAACTTAAGCTATCAAAGCTGACGCTTTGCTAGCTAAAAAGTAATTATGTTACCAAAAGTCTGACCTGTAGTAATTAGCGTATTTCGTCAGGGGGCGATCCAAAGCTAGTGACTACAGCTTGAGTGAACCGGTTGTACGAGATTCAGTAGCCTACTTACGATTTGAAAAACAATAGAATAAAAAAATCGTCGGTGTTTGACCAAAACCTCGCAACTTTATAGCTTATTCAAAGCTGTATAGTTCCGAGGTTTTTGGTAGAACTTCGTCGAAATATAGGCATGTACATTCTTGTAAGATTTAAAATATGGTATATTCGATTTTAATAAAATAAACTGCAAACGATACAGGTTTTCATGAAACCCAGATTCAATCCGATGCAAATCATTTTCATAATGGTTTTAATACACGTACCTTGATAATAACAATAACATAACACGAATTCAAAGGTATGAGGCAGGAATACTCAGAATCAGGAAAGAGTCAAATGCTAGAGTCGTATGTTTAGATGGTTTAAATAACTAGTTTAGATTGAAATTTCGAAACTGGCGCCAGATTTCAAAAAATGTAAATCATTGTTCGATGGGATTTAAAAGCAATCAAATTTTTAAGCAAACATGCAAACCTCAGAAGTCATGCGACCCTTCACGAAGATTGGACCAGTTTGGATATTTTTTTCTTTTAGATATGTCAATCATAAAGAAAATGTAATATTTTTCGAGTATTTTTCTTTGCTATAGATAGGTCTGAATAACAAAATAGGGGTGCATGTCTATGCCACCATAAGTTTCGTATACATCTTTCACTCCCACACAGTTAAGCTTTTTCAGGCCCCTCAAGAAGACAAATTGAGAAAACATTGTGAAAAATCAAGAAAGAACTTACAAAAAGCAATTTCTTCCTTTTCCGCAATGTTTTCTACACACAAAGATAAGATAATATAGAATTTCATGAAATTAAAATTGTCGTCTTACAATTTGGACCTTTCTTGAATTTTGTCGTCTGGTAAAGGGTAAAAAATTCGGTACACATATACTTTATGTTTAATCCTTTTTCATACAGTCCCTGCCTACCGTTTAAAGTTTGACGTCCCCGTGATAGTATAATTGGGAAAAATATTGTGAAAAGAGAAAAAATTGCTTGTAACAACAATTTCTTCTTTTTCCATAATATTGTCGTTCATATATGATGGTTCCTTTTTTAACCTTTTCCTGTTCAATCCCTGGTTTTTACGTTTCCCCGATTTTCTACATGAGAAAAACATTGTGGGAAAAGAAGAAATTGATTGTAACAAGCAATTTCTTCTTTTCACACAATATTTTCTACCCTGTAAATTGCACTCACTTTTAAATATCATTTGCAACTTGTTTAAATTGGACAAATCTTAAATTTTGAAAAACAGGAAAGGGTTAATTTCACTAACTTAATAATGTCGTCTGCTACCCTTCGGATTTTACCACGTCTATATTTATTTATTATTATTTTTTTAAGTTTTAAAGGGAAAAAATGGCCACCTTGAAGTGATTAAGAAGACGAACTACCGAAGCCCAGACAGACACGTCCGGCTGTCTACTCAATGAATTAAAATATCAGACCATTCTAACATCTCGCTCCCTTTTATTTGAAGACGAGTCTTATTTGTCCATCGCCAACAAGAGACATTAAAATTCGAACATATGTTAACAGGATAACCAATATCCTTTCTTGTACACCGAATTTAGAGTCTTTCAAGCAATTATTAAAAAGGAAAGAAACACAGTTAGAGAAGGGGTATTGAAAGAGAGTGACGAATCGCCACTGTCAATCAAACAATCAAATGACCAATCAAATCATTCATTTAGACGAGAAGTGAACTTTGACACCGACAATTTATTCTAAAGCATATTTGTTGGTTAGACAACTAAAACGTAGTTACTACAGCTTATTCAATCTGCAGTAACGACGTTTAGGTCGCCAACCAACGAGCATTTGTTTCAGGTTCCTGGTCACACATGATGTCGCTTATTACCTCATGTCGAAGATCGGTGGAAGCTGCTAGCCATGGCTCATTTCAGGCCATAGTAGACATTAACGAGCCGTCGTCCCTTATTGTGATCTTGCGTTTTCTTCCTATGTTTTTATTTAACGTGATCGCAATATCTTGGGAAAACACGCCTTCAGTGCAAAAGTGATTATTCACTTATTTCCCTGCAAAATGCATATGAGCGCGTGCGTGACATTTCCAATCATTACACATGTGCGCCAAGTAAAGACTCAGATCAGCCTGTGCATCCGCACAGTCTGATCAGAGTCTTCACTCTGCGCTCTGTAGAAAGATACTGACCCAAAGCTTCTTCAAACAATCAGCGAATATTCTAATTTCCCCGAATGGCTGTCGAGGGTGCTCAATGTGTGCGAGTCACGCACATGCGAAATTGTTGGAAATGTCACGCACAGGCTCATATGATAATGACGTAGTTTTACTACCGGGGCTTCATTTGATTAATTGGTGAATTGCTGACCACGCCCACTGTCTCCGCTAGCCATGCCCACTGGTTCCAGTATGATATTAAACGGCGTTTTTTTTCTCCAAAATTAAAGGCCAGCCACATGTTAGAAAAAGAAAAAATGTTTGGTTGGAGACCTAAACGTCGTAACTACAGAAGAACTCCGTTAGCGTTTACCCTGTACTGATTTTCAAATTTAAAAGGCTTACAGACAACATATTAATATAGAAAATACAACTCAAAGAGTTGCCATCCTTTATGGAAAAAAATATTTGGGGAAATGAAGAACTCGCTGGTTACAAATGACTTCTGTTTTCTGAAGTATAACATCGCAGGAACTTGAAAACCAGAGACTGTACGGGAAAGGATTAATCTGTAGTTACGACGATTATATCCCCAAAAACAAAAACAAAAAAAGCACCACATAAGTCGGCCAATATCGGAAGTTAAAGTTCGTATCCCGTGTAAATGAATGAATATTTTTATCGCTTGATTTTTTAATTGGCAGTCCTGAATAGTCAACTGTTTGTCACCGTTAACAAGAATTTTGTCCAGATATGAACAAGCAATTTCTTCAGTGTCCAAAATAGTCTCTACTCTAAAAGGCATACATACATTCAACCAAATTGAAATTGTTGTCTGCAACATCTTTCAATTTAGACTAGTCTAAAATTTTGTCATACGATTTCGGGTTAAAGATTTTTAAGCAATCGTAAAACTGTCATCAGGAATTGATGTTGTTCATCAAAAAATATAGATTTTTTCGAATGTGGAAAATCTGTATTTTGATTGTTTTTAAAGACCTTATTGAGAGCAGAAGAAGAAGAAAGAGGTGAAGAAGAAAAAGAAGAATGAAGTTGGACAAAATAAACAACAGAAAGGACAAGAAGGGATATTTTTTCTAAATGTCAAGATTAAAATGTCCTTATTTGTCAACCTCGTGAGGAAGATAATATCATAAGACGAGGGATTAATCATCGGCGATCTACGATTGCTTATGGGAAACGTTCTGAAGTGTTTTTTAATAAGAGTTTTTCTTCCGACTACTTAAAGCTTATCTAGAAAATCGTTTGGATGCGGCATTTAATGATTTGTTTCCTTAAAACCGAGAGTGGATTGAGTGCATTTGAAGAAGACTTGCGTAAACCAAAACTAAAATCCTTTAGGCTAAAAGCACCATGTGGCTTTTCTGCCGAAATCGTTATGAGTTAGAACCAGGTATTGTCCGTAAGTTTTTTAATTATCACTTAATAAGGCAGAATGTAGCAGAAGCGATATAAAATACTGTCGTTCAGTATTTTCGTTTTTAGCTTGCAAAGCGACAGCTTTGATAACTCAAGTTAACAGAAAACATTTTGAGGTCCTCTCAAGGTTCAATGAGTGCAAACTGCCACTAGAGGCTTAACTATTCTTAATCCATTGAACGTCTACGCCATAAAAAGTAGTTTTATGTATTTCAGGGATAAAATGCAAACTCTATTCAAATTATATAGCTCTCTCTAGAGAGCATGCTATCTAACCCATTTCCACTCAAATCCGCCTTTTTAGCGTCTCAAAAAAAAAGCTTCGGAAAACAATGTGGACAATGAAGAAATTGCTTGTAACAAGCAATTTCTTCATTATCCACGATGTGTTCTCCCCAAGAGGGAACTATTTTTTTTCTAAATTCAACCAATTTGAAATGGTCGTCTGGAATTTCTTTTAATTTGAACCAGGCTAAGATTTTGTCATGTTGTCATGTGTAAATTCCCGGGTTGCTTAAAAATCAATCATATATCATGATAACCTTCAACAAAGAACATTACTGAACAAAACCAGCTTACAGCTTACCTAGCTTACAGTATTTTCAGTACTTTGATTTTTAATCGCAATGTTTTACAAAGCTACCTTTTTTGGGGGAGGGGGGGGGGGGGGTCGCAATATTCCTTCTATGTTATGTGGCTAAATTAATCCATTACCAGGCAGCAAAAATTTAGACATCTCCAAATTGAAAGGAGTTGCAGATGACAATTTAAAACTTATGACATTTTAGAATTTTTTCTCTTTCTGAGCAGAAAATATTGTGCATAATGACGAAATTGCTTGTTACAATTGCTTGTTACAAGCATTTTTTTCATTTTACACAATGTTTTCCCAATTAATTTTCTTTAGGGTTGTCCACAAGCGACATTGTGTGGGAATGGGTTAAAAGAAGAAAATAAGTAAATCTTTCAGTTTGATCTTTTCCTCGACCTTCAAAAGGATATTAAGCAACTTATACGTATTTATAAAAGAATATGTAGTTATAATTATCCAAGAAATTGGGAATTAATTGACGCTGTTCGACCTGCATCTGCATAGAATACACAGCAAAACCCATCTAATATTTGCATTGACTTTTTGTCGTAAGAACTTCCTTCATGACATGAAATTGTTTTAGAAAAAATTGCGCGAGTATAATCGGAAAACCTGAGAACATTTTTTTTCAAATCCTTCATATCGTCGGTTGGCGAGCCAAATGTCGTAACTACAGTTTTAAAGAAAGCTGTAGTTACGACAATTTGCTAGCTGACCGACGATGTAATATTCTTCATATATGAATTGACCTTTCTGTAAACGACAATTAACCAAGCAACACACACAGTTTCATGAAAATGGTTGAAATCCCACCATAAAGAATCCAAAGACTGTAATCCGTCACGCTGAAAATGTTTTGAGTTAGAAAAGAATACCACAAACAAATGTTTTAGGAAGCGATCGGTTTAATTAAGATCAATTCAGCAAACTTGCGTGACTCAGTAGTTCTAGCGGAGGCGAGGTTTAGTAGGTTGCAGCTTCGAGTCCCACCGCTTGGATAAGCTGCAGTTTCAACGTTTAAGTCGCCTATGGAAATAAACGTTTGAACTAAATGTCGGAGTTCAAAGTTCGCTACTTGACTAAATGAGTAATCTGATTAGTTAATCAAATTTTGATTGACAGCGGCTATTCGTTAATTACTTTTAATTTAAAAATATTTAACCCTGGAAGGCGTATATAAGATGACCAGGGTCGGTATTTTGTCCGGTTGGAGACAGTTCCATTTCAATATATTACTCTCTCTTGTAAAAATAAAATGATCTTTTAATAAACTATTTCCGAAACCAATCTGGCTTTAGAAAATACTTGAAAAGTGATCTTTTGAATGCAATGTGGCTAAATGGCTGACGCTCGTACACTGGTTTCCTTTTTGGGCAACGAAAAAGTCAGACAAATACGGTTCTTTAACCCATTCCAACACAGCAAAATTTTAGACTGGTCCAAATTGAAAGAAGCTGCAGACGACAATTTTAAGTTGATGGAATTTTGATTTTTTTTCGACTTTTTGGATAGAAAAAATTGTGGATAATGAAGAAATTGCTTGATACAAGCAATTTCTTCATTTTCCACAATGTTTTCTAAAGCTTTTTTCTCGAGGGGCGTAAAAAGGAGGGATTGGGTGGGAATGGGTTAAATCAAAATGAATGTTAAACATATAGACATTTGAGTAATAAAACAAAGTAAAGTGTTTGTCGAAGACTGTATCAGAAAAATAAGTTTCTTTAAATCAAAAGGATTGTTAAACACATCGAAATTAAGTTATTAATATATCGTCGATTAGCGTGCAAAATACTGTAACTTTAGCTTGAATAAAGCTGTAGTTACGATATTTTGCACCCCAAACTACGATAGAGTAGTATATCTCTAGAAATATATCGCTTAAAACGCACATAGCAATGAGTTTTATTTCCTCCTTCTTGTTTCTCATTTAATTTCCGATTGTAAATAGCAGAGGAGTAAGGTCTAGGAAAATTTACTCGAATATTTTAATTTCAGTAAAAAATAGGTTTTATCCCCGACTTTTTGTCTCGACAATCGATAAAATCATTAGAAATCGAAGGGGGGGGGGGGTAATTACCAGGATACTCTTTCTTAAGCATACACACATATTCTCGCTGCTTATAATTTCTCATTTTGTCAAAATATATTTTAAGCTTTTTATTTTTCTTTATGCTATTGACATGTCCAATGCTGATATAACTTTCCCTGTATTTTTTTTGAGAATAATCTGTCATTGGCGTATAGGCATACCGTCGTTGGGGCGTGAAAATGTCGTGACTACAGCTTGAATAAAGATGTAGTTGCGATATTTTCAACGCTAAGCGACGATAAGATTTTGGTAATCAATCATAACGTCTTTGGAGTGCAAAATGTCGTAGCTGTGCTTAAATAAAGCTGTAGTTACGACGTTGACATTTTACACGCCCAACGACAATCAGACTTTAATTAACAATAAATCACAAGGAATGTAGAATGAATGAATAATACACTAACCTGAAAAAGCCTCAGGATATTGGCCACCATGATAGATACCGTACTAGCCGCTGCGCCAATCACGCCGGTCACGGGTTTAATCCTCACATAGCGCGGAACCTGCCCGTCCTCACATTTATAATCAGCCAAGTCTATGTTCGTCATTTGAGCCTTTATAAAGTCCATACACTGTTCTAAAGCGTAGGTATCAAAACTGCAGGTGTCCAGTATATGAACCCCGACCTTTAACCCCGGCAGTAGGGTCTTGTCTTTATTGATTCTATCAATAGCAAACAGCATAGCCTCTAGTCTTTGGATACCTTTCTCCTTTTTGATGTCGCCACAATTCTCCCCATTTTTACCCTTTTCGTGCATTGGGAATAAGCCCCCAAATATAATGTCCCCATCAAGTCGAAGCTTTTGGTCTTCTTTAGTATTAGACGACGATACAAGATGAACTAATAGGCATATTGTTAATGAAAGCACCACTATATGTAGAGTCCGAGTCATTTTAATGTTTCACCTGGAATGCATATTCGCACAAACGGTTCAACTAGTATCGCTCAGTACTTTCTCTACACTTGTCCGTCATCGATTAAAGGAAATGTATTATTTCGATGGATAATCTATAGCTGGTCATTATAAAATAATCAACATTTACTACGTTAAACTGTCACCAGATGATAGAATCTTAGACTGGTCTAAATTGAAAGGAGTTGCAGACATCAAAGTTAATATAATTTAAGACTTTTTTAACATTCTGTTTAGAAAACATTGTGGAAAATGAAGAAATTGTCTTCTGTCTTCTTGGGGGCGTCAAAAAGATTCATTGTGAGGCAATGGCTTAAGAAATACATTTGGACACGGTCTGACCGCAGAGGAGTGTTAGTTCTCATTATCGTCCAAAATTGTTCGAAATCTTATTTCTTTAAGATATTATCCTTTTTTCTTTTTGTTCAAGTTTTGTTCAATATGATTATCTTTCTTCTTCTTTTTATCATCTTATCATTATTCATTTATTTTACATCTACAATGAAATAAATCTAAACAATAGGACCTCATGCGGATGACAAACGCTCGCCTGACGAAAAAGTCGAAAAGGGAGCATAATTTGCTGAAAAAAAAAAAAGCATATAGAATTATTATCCTTGTTGGTATAGATTGATATTTTGATAGTGTACATATGTTCCGAGTTTCAAGTGAATGTGCTCAGTAAAGCCAGATATTACAAAATGTCAAATATTTCGGAGAATAACGACTCTGGCAAAGACGACGACGCAAACACAGGCGAATTCTGGCCAAAATATATCCACTGGTTTTCTTAAAAAAAACAGAAATGATAAAACAAAATAAAAAAGAACGTGTGTGTAAAAGGAAAAAAATGAATAAATTCTTTTTCTTCAATAAAAATATTTTTTTCTTTTTTCCACAGTATGGTTTTGGAATGGTAAACATTTGTATTACCTCATAGTTTTAAAACTTTAAAGAATCAAGAAAATTCTTTTTTAATTTTCATATTCATTCTATAATCATATCCTGGAAAAAGTATTGTGTCGAAAATTCGTCAAAGATTTAAGGCACAAACCAATTCAAGCTGAAAGTCATTAGCACAAAATCCGTACAAAATCCTTTAGACAGAAACAAACTCAAAAGTTTCTTATGAACTTAATTCCTGTAGTGCGACAGAAGTCTTGAATAATTCCCAATCAAGTATAAACTATCAGATATTACCCGCACTATCGACTCTACAAACCAAATACGGCATGCGGTGACAGGGAACGGGTCTAATAGAGCAGTCTTAAAGATCAATAGAATGTCCACCATCAACTTATTCTTGCACTTGAAGAAAAATATTTTATTTATATCAAATTTAAGAAATTTTAACATTTGATAAACCATTTGACCCTGTCCTTAGAATCGTTATTAACGTATTTGGAAAAAAACTCAAAAAAGGGCGAAATAGGGGAGATGTACATTTTTGTAGGTAATGAAATCTATTATATTACAAATACCTATCGAATTGGCTTATAACATACCGTCATTGCAAGCGGATGAAATCAAACTCGGCAGGAAAAAAATCTTATTATTCTTGTACCGAAATGCTATGATATGGTTCCCGGTAAAATGACATCAGGCCAAAAATGATGACTTTATACAAATTTCGTTGGCTTGTTTTATCTTTGACAGTCAAAATTCATTGGTGTAAAATAAATAGAATACTATGGTGTATTAGTGATACAAAACATTGCATTAGATTCCCGTCGCGTAGGCCAATGTGATATTTCACGAGACTTTCGGTCACATGAAATATCCAAAATTTCATAGGCGGCTCGGATCCAGTACAAGAATTCATATCATAACCGTACCAAAATATTCCTAATATATTTGAAGGACTGAATGTAACGAAGGAATTATAAAAAAAAGTAGAACATGTTGCTGAGTAGCATTGCGTCGCTGGGCTTGCAAAATGTCGTAACTACAGCTTAATTCAAGCTGTAGTTACGACATTTTGCATACCCAACAACGATTATCTTCTCCTTCCCAAAGACGTTATCTCATGTTTTTAAGTTTATCATTATTTCTCATTAGTCGTAAAAAAGTAAACTTTTTGAACTTTGTCATAAGCAGATTCATATCAATGAGAGGTACGTTCATACCTAATACGAGCATTGTAACTAGTGTTGAAGTTATAGAAAAAGTTTAGCTTGTACGTTAAGTTTTTCAAATCGACTGATCGCTGACCACTCCCACTGAATCCACTGGCCACGCCCACGAGCTCTGACAGGAATTCATACATAAATATTAAATAGCGGTTCATGACCTAAACGTCATAACTACAGCGTTCAAAGTTCTCTTCAGGTCAAAATGGAAAATCTAATTGGTGGATTTATTCTTTGATTGACTCGCGATTCGTCAATTAAATTTTTGAAAAAAAAATGGGTTCAGAATATGACAATGACCTTGGCTACATGGCCATTATCTTGATATATAAGCATTGCACCTTATATTGTTTTGCAGAAACAGAAGACTGTATAGTATTCAAGTTAAATTAAAAAAATATAGTTTTCAAGCTAAATTTGAGTAAATTTGAAGTAACAGAAAAATATTTAGATTTCATGTTAAATTCTAGTAAATTGTAAGTAACAGAAAAATATTTAGTTTTCAAGTTAAATTGAAGTAAATTTGAAGTAACAAAATATAGTTTTCAAATGAAATTTTACTAAATCTGAAGTAACAGAGCTATATTTAGATTTCAAATTAAATTTAAGTAAACTTGAAGTAAGAGCAATAAGTTTAGTTTGCAAGTTAAATCATAGGGATAAGAGTTAAAAATTGTCATTGTGTTTGATCACAGTATGCTTAGATTAGAAAGAAAATGTTTTGCTTGCAGGCTAAGTTCTAGAAAGACAGACATATAATTCGATTGTGGGACGGACAGACAGAAGAACGGACGGACGGCAGTAAATCATTTTTTCCTGATCTTATCGATGCAGTGATACAAAAATATTAATTGCTCACGTAATATTGTTATATGTACAACATAGGAACAAATAATAAAGAAAAAACAAACCTCCTTTTTCATTAATAATATACCAGTAAGATTAAATGATCATTTTTTATTCCCTTTTCTTCGTAAATATTTTCTATTCATTATGTAAATCCAACAGAAATTCAACAAAGACACATATTAACTTATCATTCTCACGCCAAGTCATATGATGAAAGAAAACAATTATATATATATAGTAATATTTTTTTTTTCTTGTTCAATCCCTGGTTTTTACGTCCCTTTTTGCAATATTAAAATTGGCAAAACATTGTAGAAAAAGAAGAAATTTCTTGTAACAAGCAATTTCTTCTTTTCCCACAATATTTCTACCCTATCAAATGGTCATTTTTCAGATTTAATCCTTTTAGCTTTTCGTCTGCAAAACCTTTGAAATTGGTCAGGTTTAAAGATTTGTAAAATAGGAAAGGGTTAAAAAGAACATTGGGGTTTGTTTTTCGTCGTAGCTGTGCGTGGACAAATTTGACTTGTCGTTGGATTAAACAGAACAGAACAGAAATCCTATAACGACTTGAACACTAATGGTTGGTCGTTGTTGGATTAAACTAGACTTGTCTTAGCAAACAGTCATGAATGAAATATGTCTCAATTGATGATTGGTGAAATAGACCAGAATGTCTTTCATAATTCTGAATAAAAATGAGTTGTATGACACGTTTTTGTCGTAATATTTGTGAACTTTTCCTTCCGGTAATTTCACAATATAAAATCGGTCCGACGAAGAGTGGCCAAAATACTATAACTACAATTTAAATAAACTGTAAATACGGTGTTTTAGTGTGACATCGAAAAAGCCTTCCATCTCAAAGACATTTTTGTCTTATTCATTCATTTAGTTACTTATTAAGATATTTTTTGTTTATCGGCGAAAGAAATATCAATAAAACACACACAAATGAGTTGTTTTTAATTTTACTTTGCCTTTTAACAAAAAAAGTTTAATTTCCACAGATTGCTTTTATACAAAAAACAATGGCTAGTATTTCAATAGACCTATATTGTTTTATAGGCTATGAAAATTGTAATAACTGTATTTGATGATTTACAAATTCCAATTAAGCTGTAGTCAAAATAAACGCTAGATGTTGTCGGTTCAGGGTCCAAGATTATAAACTTTTTCACGCTTAACCCTTTCCCGTTTTTCAGAACTTTGGACTTGTCCAATTTGAAAGAAGTTGCACATTACAAATAAAAAGAAGTGCAATTTGAAAAGTAACCAACCTACAGGAGAGAAACATTGTGGGAAAAGAAAAAAATAGCTTGTTACAAGCAATTTCTTATTTCCGACAATATTTTCTCATGTACAAAATTTCAGGGACGCAAAAACCAGGGATTGAAAAGGAAAGGGTTAATTGAGAATTCATTTAACATTGTAAATTACAGCTTTAATTGAACATGTACTGTTAAATGTTACAGCATACTGATGTTATATTCTCTTTTTTATGAACATGTATATATTTTATCTCGACTCGATCTTAACCCTTGTCATACTGAACCCGGAATATTCCGGTTTTGGCAGGAGGTGTAGACTAAGATCAGACTGCACTTATGTGCAGTCTGATCTTTGTCTACACCCCCTGCTTATACTATTCCTGCCAGAGTTGTTTATGAAATTGATTTCTAAAAGAAATATTGATATTTTAGCAATAAGTTCTGTCAGTGCATTTAGCCCTATGATTGTACAGCAATTCAGTAAGGTAATTTATACAGCATGACAAGGGTTAAGTGACGTATCGCGATGGTCAATCAAAGAATGGACCGACCAATCAAATGATTCTTTTAGACCAGAAGTGAACTTTGAACCCAAAATTAGCTGATATTTATGTAAAGCATTTTTGTTGTATTTGTGACTTTTACGTCGACACTACAGCTTATTGTTGACAATATGTGTAAACAAAATAAAGTTATTTATAACCTCAGTCAAACTGCAATGTTTGAGGCTAGTGGGTTGGGCCAGCGATCCATCAATCGTAAATATACATATGGCAAAAAGTCCTGTCCGGTTTAGAGGATTTACAAATAAAGCAATAATTATTTACCTGCAGTCCAAATTCTATTGAACTTACACCATTTTAAAAGCTATATAACCTATCAAGCTGTGTTATTTTCGTAAAACTTTAAAATGTTAATCTATAAAGTCTTCAGAGACAGATAGATAGACAAACAGAGATGGAAATAGAGACTGGATGACAGAGAAACAGAGATAGATAGACAGAGAAACAGAAAGTGTTAGAGACAGATAGGGAGAAAACGTGACCCTTTACAATCTTTTAGAAATTCATGCAATTGTAAAGTATTTAATCGTTTGAACTGAAAACATGCAATCGACTTAATTGTGTGCATGAGTTTTGTTCTTGAATTATTCACAAGAAATCCCTATTAAGTTCGTGAAAATACTGTTTGATGTATTTGTATGCATTTATATCGTTTTTGTAAGAGATTCGTAAACTAAAGCCATATCTTAGTTTCAGATCGATTGCAATAGTTCTGTCGTTTTTATTCTACGTGGGCGGCCCACACCATTGTCAGAGATTATTTAACCCTTTCCTAGTTAATCCCTGGTTTTAACGTCCTCGTGATTTTATTATTGAGATAAAATTGTGGGAAAAGAAGAAATTGTTTGTCACAAGCAATTTCTTCTTTTTCCACAATATTTTCTATCCTACTAAATGGTTATTTTTCAAATAAAATTAACTTTAAATTTCCCCTACAAAACCTTTGAATTTGGACAGGTCTAAAATTTTGCAAATCAGGAAAGGGTTAAACTGTTTTCCTACCCAACTGAGACTTAACGAATTTCTTTCCACGCCCATTGAGCTCCGACAGGAAGCTTGAAGCTGATATTAAATGACGTCATTTTTCAAATTTTATGATAAGAAACCTAAAAAAAAAAATAAAAAAAAATGGTGTAACCATAGGAGAAAAATGAGGCGGCCCGACCGGGATTCGAACACTCGCTTATGATTCGAGCGCTCTACTAATTGAGCTTCCGGGCCACGTCCAAACCCAATGCCGGTTTGAATAGATGACCCCACTACAATAGCAAAGTTGGTTAGCGACTTAAATGTCGTAACTTCGGCTTAAATAAGCTTTAGTTACGACGTTAATTTCGCCAAACAAACAAAAAGATTTACATAAATGTCGATCAATGTCTGAGTTCAAATTTCAATTCCTGTCTAAATGAATGGTATGATTGGTCTATCAAATTTTTGATTGACAGCCGACATCCGTCAATTTAGTCGAAAGTCGAACCTAAAATTAACGTTTATTTCATGAAGGTTTAGCTTACAAGTTTCTCTCTGTATATTTATCGCGAAAATTAAATTTGCGGTAGCGATACAGTAGGAATAAACGAGTAATTTGAATTCAAAGTTTTCCGTAGGGTACATAATCTTTATCTTCTGTCAAGATTATAAACTTTTCAACAACAACTGCAAAAAATAAATAATAATAATAATAATAAAAAAAACAACAAAAAAAAACCCCCCAAAATGAATATTTAAGAGATGAAGAGAATATTTTTTGCTTTCATGACCTAATCACACTGTATGAATACGCGAAGCGGATTCATACATAAGTGTGATTAGGTTTTTCGGTTCATACCTCCATGAAAACATAAAATATTCTCTTCATTTCTTATAATTTAATACCATCGACAAAAAAAGCAAAAACTTTACATATTTTGATACCTTTTTATATGGTGCTATTTTTTTTGCGGAAGCATACAAAATCGCTGCGTGCTCAAAATTTTGTTCATGGAGTTATGAATAATTCTATTCGACGAATCAGAACGCTCGTTTTGGATAGATGAAACTAAAAATTAAAGTATTGGGATATTGAAACCATCTACTAGTATATACAGAAATAGTTTGGCGAAAGAGTTTCGTAAATTTTACAAAACTCAAAGGTCAATATATAGACCTGAGATCGATAAACCATCCAAACAATTTAAACGAGACGATTTGAAATTATGTCACGCAAAAAAGGAACGACTTTAATTCACAAATTGAACTACAACCTCTAATCCAAAAATATGTAAATGCTAATGCCATATTAACTTTTTGTTGCTTGGCGAAACTATCGTTAAATCAAAGCGCTGAAAGCGCTGAAAGCCTGAGATATGTATACAGGAGAAATATAATCTGGGCAGAAAAAGTTTGATGGTCGGATTATCGGAGGTGCCACTTTCTACCCAAATCTACTGTCGATTATGCGTAGATCTGCCAATTTGTGCGCTAGGGGACACAACCTGCCCGCAATAATGTTCATCCCGTCGAGGTATTGTAACGATATATTTACATGTACATATCGTTACATATTTTTCACCCGATCAAAATGCTTTGTGGGGATCTGATAAAGGTCACCCAAGGATCCTTCCTGTTAATTTTGGCTGAGTTTGGTTGAATCATGTTCAGTACTTTCCGAGAAGAAGATTTTTAAAGTAAAAGTTGACGGACGGTCAGACGACTGACACCACATCATGACAAAAGCTCGTTGGCTTTCAGCCAGTGGAGCTAGCTTGAGAGAGCTAGAGAGTGAGAGAGATGGGGGAAAGGAGCGTGTAGCAAGGTCCGAACTAGGAGGCTCTTGCGTGCGATGTGAGTATTCTACCACACAGACCAATAATATGCGCTTTATAATCTCCAGATAAAGAGAGCGAGAGAGGGCGGGCGGTCGTCTACCAGGTTAACATGATTATGTACACCTCTCAAAAGCAGTATGTAGACTTTGCATCCTTTGGGTAGAATTCGGAGGTAAAAATATGTAGACACAAAGTCCGAGCACGACCAAACTGTTTTCAGGCAGTGCGAATATGATCCTATGAATGACCAATTAATTTGTTAAACAAATCATTCCAATCGTGCGTAAAACCGACAGCTTCGCTTATCAGCTTTATACAGCAACTTCGTCTAACCGGACCGTTTTAACATTGTTACAGTAGAATAAGTAATATTATTTTGGTATGAAACAAACACCTTACTTTTTCTTAACAATATGATATGATTATATATATTTAATAATTTCCAGTATATTATAGATCTCCTTTCTTTCTTTCCATTCACTCGTCAAGTTTTGATAATTTTGCCAAATTCAGAACACTCACTCGAAAGTACTGTACATCAAGCTGTCAGCTTCCAATGAGTCATATCACGCCTTAGTCCTTCTCGCCTCAATCGGGCGTATTAATTTATGGTCAGATTCGATCTACTTTTCAAGCGACAGAAGATCACATTAATTGCGGTAGATGTTTTTACATTATGTTTTCACATTAAACTCTGCATGGGTTTGAATTTTTAGCTTAGTGACTTTAGCCTCAGATTGCTTACGCAAACCAACTTCCTATTAATAAGGCAAACGACATCTTGAACAACATAAAGTTAACTTTTGGGTGTTACCTTTAATCCATTCCCACACTGTGACGCTTTTAGACGCCCCCTAGGAAAAAAGCTTTGGAAACCATTGTGGAAAATAAAGAAATCGTTTGTGACAAGCAATTTCTTCATTTTTCACAATGTTTTCTACCCAAAAACCTCGAAAAAAATCCAAATTTTTATCAACTTTAAATTGTGGTCTGCATCTCCTTTCAATTTGGACCAGTCTACAATTTTGCCGTCTGGTTATGAGTTAAACAATAACGGCTCAAAGTTTACAACGTTTGATCCAAGCTCTTCTAATATTGATATGTTTTCGGGTCCTACTGCCCGGCGATATCGTCGTTTGGCGTAACGCTAGCTTTACTTAATATGACGACATGATGTTGTATAAATGTTTCCCGTCGCACAAAAAGATATTCCGGGAATTCTTTACGTCAAATATCAAATATCGTCAGTGAACTACCAAAATATAGTAACTACAGCTTATTTAAGCTGTAGTTCAGTGTTTATGCCGCCAATTGAAGATCTTTGAATTAATTAGACACTTCGTAAACCCGTGCAGCCTAATCAGGGTAGATGTTTTTTTCTTTCCCAGATGGTCTCTTTTCGCAAGGAGTGTTACAAATTATTACATGTTGACAGAAAAGATAACTTAAATATGACTTCATTTTTGTAAGAGATAGCGTGAAAAGCCAAAACAGTCTCGAGTAGTTTCAATTGGCAATTAAGTCAACCCTTCACTTCACGCAGTTTCATAGTGTCTTGTATGGTGAGAATAACGAACAACAACTATGCTTGTAGATTGACAGCTTT
The DNA here is from genome assembly GCA_946902895.1 of Fragum fragum. Taxonomy (NCBI): domain Eukaryota; kingdom Metazoa; phylum Mollusca; class Bivalvia; order Cardiida; family Cardiidae; genus Fragum; species Fragum fragum. Next base: position 61,722,000 of record OX336371.1, on the reverse strand, counting down.
CTGTAACCTCAATTCTAAGTTCGATTCCACAATCAATCAGTACCATAGCGCCTAGCTTCTGAATATTATTCAATTCCGACATGATCTCACTATTTTCGATACACGAGAAAAAAGGCTCTTGCTAAACCTTTGATAAATGAAGATATTCCTATTGACAAGTAATGTCTACATTTCCCACAATATTTTCTTCTCTTTCATACAGGGGAATTCGAATTTCTTTAACTTCTAAATCAAACGTTTTGACTTTAACACACTCCCACACGCCTTTAGACGCCCATTAACTAAAAGGTTTTTGAAAACATTGTAAAAATCTAAACTTTCCTAAACTTTAGTTTGTCGTCTGCAACCCCTTTAAATTTTGACCGTCTTGTAATGGGTTAAATCAGTCTAAATTTTTGTCTGGTTACCTTCAGAGGATCTACAACTACTCTATAACGAGAGAAACTAAGAAAATCTTTGTGATAATGTCTGCTTTTCAGATGAAGTTTATCATCATACAGATGTAACGACAACAACTTCTACTGGAATTGTCTCAAAGTGGACTCATACCCTCACCATCGCTTTGTCATTCAAGTAGCACAGTTGGCCTTTGACCTACATTACCCGATAGGTTCAATTGTGACCTTGACCTCTGACCTGTTTGTCCCAAAACAACAGGACACCCACTGGGTTATAGACAATATGTACATAAAGTTTCAAGGTCCCTTGATATTTGACCTACGTCGCCCCAAAACAATAGGACACTTCCTTGGTCATTGGCGACACTTGTATGAAGTTTCAAGGTTGTAGGTCAATTGGTTCTAGAGTTAGAGCACAGAAACGAAAACATCTACGGATGGACAGGCAGAAAGACATGGTGAAATCAACAAACACTCCTCTTTTTCGTAGGTGGGTTGGTATAAAAATCACAACAAGAACAACAAAACATTGTAGAGAAAGGAAGAAAAAGTGTGTTACAATACTATGAACGAATATTTTATTCTTTATTCCTCTCAAGTTCACCGCACCTTCATACATTGAAATAATTCCATTATGTAATAGACAGCAAATTATGCTATCTCCACGTTCCCTTCTTTTATCCATTACCAGATGTCAAAAATTTAGACTGGTCAAATCGAAAAAAAGAGTTGTAAATAACAATCTGTAGTTGATGGATTTTTTAAAAAAAATCTCTTTTTGGGTAGAAAACATTGTGGATAAGAAAATTGCTCGTTACAAGCAATTTCTCCATTTTCCACAAGGTTTTCCAAAGCCTTTTTACTTAAGACACGAAAAAAAAAAAAATCATCATTATGCGGGAATCAGATGATGGATGTGAAAGCGGTTTTTAAGACTCTAACCTGGCTACCTCCTCATCATATTTAGTACTGGGACTTATTAGCTTAAATCAAAATAAAAATCATATTTGATCTACCTACGGACAGAATTTACATTGACCATTTAGTACTTAAGACCGATCGCCGCTGTAAATCAGAAAATCGATCGGACAATCAAATCACCCATTTAGATCGGAAGTGAGCTGTGAACCCCGAAATTGGTCCAAATGCATGTGAAGCATCTTTGTTGGTTTAGCGACTGACACGTCGTAAATGCAGCTTATTCTAGTTGTAGTTACGGCGTTTAGATCGCCGACCAACCATTTACCGTTACTGACCATATTGTTATTCAAAAAAACGCCGTTTAATATCTAAGTCAAACTTTCTATCGGAGTTGAGTGGTCGTGGCCGGCGATCCGACCGATTCTGTTTGAACCACATATTGTAAAAAAAAAAGTCCTGCACACGCAGGCCGTTAGGAACAGATGGCTCTTAAGAATACCGCCCTCATCTACACACACACACTGTGTTTTAGAGTTTTTCATTGGACCCAATTGTTTAGGAATCTGAAAGTGACCAATTTGAAAACTTTCCTCGGGAATATGTTTGAAATCCAGTCAGAAATGTCTGAGGGTTACATAGGTTTTACGAATGGACAGAACGATAGAAACAACCTTATGCCTAAAGACCCTCTTGTTTTTATATCGGATCCAGACTGGGTTTGCCATTTCTGTTTATATGTAAAATGAATTTCGAGTTGAGTAGAATGACATTCCTACATCTGCAAGTCTGCTAAAGCAAACCTCTCCAGAATTGACCAATCGCTAGTCCCGCCCACTTACTACTTTGGTCACGCCCATCGACTACGATAGGAAGTCCCGCTTCGAATTTAAACGGCGTTATTTTTTTTTAATTTATGCCAGTAGCATACAACAGAAAAGTAGAATATTTAGTTGACGATGTAAACGTAGTAACTGCGGATTGAATAAGCTGTAGTTGCGACGTTTAAGTCGATAAACCAGCAAAATAGGTAAACAAAAGTGTTGGAGCTAGAAACTAATTCCTGGTCTAAATAGTTATTTGATTGACAGCCACGATTGGTCAATTGATGCTTTTCAAGGATCCGAGATGACCCTTACTTCGTGATGGTGCTAAAAAATATTTTATAATAAAAGTATAGAGACAGCAAATATGTTTTATTTTTGTGTCAAATCGAAGATTACCCGGTTGATATTGTCTAGACTAATAAACAGAATTATCATGATTATTTTGTAGTCTAAGCTGTCAAAAGGCCAATATAATCCTAGCAAATTATCCTTTGTATAAATATTAATGGTGTGTGAACTATTTTCTCTAGGAATTCTAGACTAATAATAACTTATGTTGTCAGAAAAAGGGCAACATACACTAAGTTAGGCCTATATAAAAATGGCTTTCACGGCTTTAATTAAAACATTCCAAGACGGCGATGTTTTAGACTGGTCCAAGTTGAAAGGAGTTGCAGACAACAATTTAAAGTTTGTGAAATTTTAGATCTTTTTTTAACTGTCTGGGTAGAAAACATTGTGGAAAATGAATTTGCTTATTCCACATTGTTTTCCATTTAATTCGATTTATTTTTCATCCTAATAATGGTAGAATTATAAATAACTGCTCAATTTATTTAAAATACATGAAATGATTCAAAGAAAGTATCCTTAGCGATTTTTGAAAGCGCAAAAAAAAAAAAAAAAAAAAAAAACTCGCGAAAAGTATTTTTGTTTCACTAGGGCACTACGAAGTCTATCTGTCTCTCTCTCTGTCTATTTGTCTCTCTCTCTCTCTCTCTGTCTGTATGTCTGGTCCACTCTCTCTGCGTGTATTAAATACACATTCACAAATGTAGTTTTTCGTAAAGAAGAGGGCCTAATTCGCGGTTGAGTTAAACAATCCGGGCCAAATGAAATTGGACCGAAATTATGGCTACTGGAGTTCACAAAGCTTTAAGACTTGATCTATTTTCTAACTCTAAGTGACTGCATTTTTAAGTCATCCATGTTTTTTATCAAGCAATAGCAAAGCGTCAGCTTTGATAACTTAAGTTACCAGACAAAATGTTAGGGTCTTCTCAGAGTTCAACGGGTACAAACTGCCACTTAAGGCTTAGCAACTAAACACATTGAATGCCTACGCCATAAAAAAGTAGTTCTTATGTGTTTCAGATCTATTGAAAACTCCACCTGCAAGTTCATCTCATAGGTATTTCAGCTCTCTTGGGCATATTGTGTTCAAAAAGAGTGTGGTCGGAGTCTTCACTATGAGCACTGCTTTGTGTGGCAACACGAATAAACTTTATTCAAATTGTAGGGATCTCCTGCTATTTAAGCCATTCCCACTCAATCCTGATTTTTAAGCATTTCAAGAACAAATAATTTCTTCGAAGTCCAGAGTTTTTTCTACCTTACAAGGCAAATATATTCTTCATTCCACCAACTTTAAATTGCCGTATGCAACTTCTTTAAACTTGAACCGGTCTCAGATATTGTTATGTTGAAATGCTGTACTTTTTGGGTTACTTTGACCCCGTTTATTTATCATGATAACTTTTGACACGAAGATTGCTAAAAAAAAGCATGCTTTACTAGCTGAAAGTACTTTAGGTAATTCGACTTTAATCAATTGTAGGTTGTTTCAATATGATGTGATGTCTTTAAAGGGCCCACAGTAGTTTTCTTAGAACTTATGTCGAGACAGTGGCCTAGTTTCTTATCCTAAGAGATCAAATTTCAAACACATCAAAGCTGTCCTTGAGACAAACATTCTGATAAGATGTTGGGTTATTTGGGCAAATCTAGCCTCTGGAGTGTCAAAAAGGGTTTTCAAAGATTTTGTTATGATCTTGTTTTGACCCTAAGTGATCCTATCTTTAACTTATTTACGGTTTCATCAAACCAGATTTTCAGACCTATTTTCATATTAATTGAACATTAAATGTTCGCTCCAGAGCACCATCAGAAGAAGAGGTATTTTATAGGGACCAGGCAAATAGCATTTCCCACATTTGATTCCCAACAATGGTAAACAATCATGAATCTAATAGGGTTGAACAGCTGGAGGCTAGGAAAGGATATAGCGGTGGTACTGGTACGGGCAATACCAGGAATCCATGGTTATGTGCTCCAGCCGCAACAATGTGATTGAAACACTGTTAATGGCGACAACTAAACCCCATTCTAACAAACAAACAAAATGATTCTGTGGGGAATGTACCTATACATACACAATATGAAGACTAGGTTTCTTACTATTAAAAGAGTTGTGGCTAATGATTAAGCTAGCAAAGCTCATGTTAACAGACAAAATTTTGAGGACTCCTCAAAGTTCAACGAGTGCAAACTGCCACTGGAGGCTTAACCACTAAATCCATTGAATGACTTCGCAATAAAAAGGAGTTCAAAAGTCTAAAGCCTAATCAAATCGTTTATCCAGACCAGAAGAGAACTTTGAACTTCGACATTCATTCAAAGCATGTTACGTGTAGTTTGTTTGGCGACAAAAACAGCTAACTCCGGATGTAGTTACGACCTTTAATTCGCCAACAATCCATTTTTACATGTTGCTGACAATAAAATTTGCAAAATAACATCGTTTAATATCTAATTCGATCTTCCTGTTGGAGTCCTTGACCAATCGCTTGGCTCGCCCACTGACTTGCTAGGCCCCACCCATTCACGGGGTTATTTTGCAAAATGTATGGCCAGTACCATGTAACAAAAAAGTAAAATGATAGGTTGGTGACCTTCATGTCGTAACTACAGCTTGAATAAGCTGTAGTTACGACGTTTAAGTCGCAAAACCAATAAAAAAGGTTAAAAAATGGCGACTTATGTTTGAGTTGAGAGCTCGTGTCTGGGCTTAATAAGTTTATTTGATTGGTCGGTTTATTCCACGATTTACAGCCGTGAAAGTTAATTTGACTTTAACATTTTGTATTGAACTTGAAACCAACAGGATGGCATTGTCGCCAAATTATAAACTACTTGCTTTTCAGAAGGAATTGATAATGTTTTCAAATGTTATTTTGCATTTAATTGCCACCAATAAAGGAGCATTGATCATGACGTTGGTTGTTATAGCAATAAAAAAAACACCTTCAAATAAAGAATGCGCATGTAAAAAATATATTCATTATAATTTTCAACCAAAAATTTGCGGACAATGATGGTGTATAATACGGTGGAATCCTGTTATAACACTAAGTTTTGACACTTTTCTTGCAATTAACCAGAAGTTGCTTTTAAAGAATCTATTTGTTCTTTAAATCTAAAGTTTGTGTATAAAGTCAGGTGCAATTAAACAGTGAATTGCTATTATCAGGGTTGCATTTAAGAGGATTTCACTATAACAGTTTCGTTTTGGTTCTATGCCTCTGTACTACCATGAATTTCAAAAGTTCTATAAGGAATATAAAAAATGTGATACAAAAGCCGTAATAGTAACCGATCAAAACTTTTGGCCACTAATTTTCATACATATTACATTGGAAAAGGAGAGTGTGTGTGTGTTTTGTGTGTTGTGCTTGTGTTTGTGTGTGTTTGTGTTAGTGGGTGTGCGTACGTATGAGTGAGTGTGTGAGAGGATTAAAAAAAGCAAAAACAAACAAACAAACAAACAAAAACACACACACAAGAGCACGACCCACAGGTGCCAACGCTGGGATGCAGGTGCTGCAAAATGCAAAAATTCGAAGTCGAAAAAAGGGGCATAACTCTTACAAAAACGCCACGAAAACAGCCGAGCTAATGAATAAACGGACGTGCGGACAGATAGGACTAAAACTTCTACCGAATAGATTACTCAGAGAAAAGTCTAAGCTAATTAATCAGCAAAGTAAATTTCTTACAATATCAACTTTCAGTCAGAAAATCCCAAAAAAGAGCAACATGTCATTTAATCCAATCAGCTGTTTCAGTAATGAAATGAAAAAATAACACATTTTCAGAATAAATACGTGTTGTGATATACACCTGTTCAATATCGTTAGTGAGCAAGCATAATGTCGTAACTACAGCTTTATCAAGGCTGTAGTAACGACATTTTACTCGCACACAAACGACTTGTTGGCGGAGATAACTTACCGAATTGTATTAATAACTCAGAAAGAAAAGATAGAATGGTTGATTGATTATATAGAGTTTTAATGTCACTCTTCATATAAATTCAGTCACTCTTATTGCAGAGTCTGTAACTAAAACGATCGAAAAGTCCTTGAATTCATTAGAATGGCGGGGCGTTTAATTAATATCTTTATTACAGTTTAATTGAAGTGTTCACAATTAAATCACCATTTTTTATGCCAAGATTAAACATTATTAAATTCTTGAAACCCAGATTTCATTATTTCCAATTTTCATAACTCCGATTCAATGAAAAAAATCTTTATCTTTTTCAGCAAAATAAAAGGAATATTTTTACATAGAACTCAAAGACAAACGACCTTACCAACTTAGACAAGGAGTCTGTCATATTGTAAAGGGCGAGTGCACGGGTCTGAATGATGGATAAGATTGGAGATCATTCAATGTCAACAATGTTTCATGGCAAGGTTTGTTTATTGACGAAATGCGGCTGTCAATCAGAATCAATCGACCAATCAAATAATTCGTTTAGATCGGAAGTGAACGTTAACTCTGACATTGAACGGCGTTTTTGTGAAGTATTTGTGTTGTTTTGACGACGTAAACGTCGTAACTATAGCTTATTCAAGCTGTAGTTACAACGTTTTGGTCGCAAACCAACCACTGCATGTTACTTAAATTTTACTGACCATGAATTTTTGTAAAATAACGCAGTTTGATATCGAAGCGGAACCTTCTGTCGTAATCAGAAGGTTTGTCCAGCGGAGACAGTCATGGCTAAAGTCAAACAGTTTAAACAATCTGAACTCTGAGAAAATGTAAAGTAATTGAAAGTCAACCAGGTCACGCTGGCTGGTCTGTATTCATCACCGACCCCGGCGCAGTTGGTAGCGCGTCGGACTTTCGATCATGACGTCCAGGGATCGATCCCCGGTAACGGTATTTATCATTTTCGACATTTGTCTCCAACAACGGGTGGATAATAGCAAACCTCAGTGGGGGAGCAGCTGGAGGCTCGGAAACGAATGGTCATGCAAAAAATATTGATGCAGAATGTAAAAAAAACCCCACAAAATCTCGCTCTGTCAATAATGAAATCAGCTATCCCCTACCACGTATATTTTTTTTCAATTACATTTGTAATTCCAATGTTTGAAAGTGACATAAAGGCCCATGGGGCCGGGTGTTCATATATTTATTTTATTTGTTGTACTACATTTTCATTATACACATGTCACTATAATAAAAGAATTACTTACTTACTTACTTAGTACTTGTGTGAGAAATAACAGGATCAAATTGTTAGGTGCTCAAACGCAATATAACTGAAACAGTCTTAAAAGGGGCGTTAACCCATTCCAACTCAAGCCCTACTTTTTACGCCCCTCAGAAAAAAGCTTTGGAAAACATTGTGGAAAATGAAGAAATTGCTTGTATCAAGCAATTTCTTCATTATCAACAATGTTTTCCACCCCAAAATACGGGCAAATTTAATATTCCATCAAATTTAAAATGTCGTCTGCAGCTTCTTTCAATTTGGACCAGTCTAAAATTTTCTTGTGTTGGAATGGGTTAAACTCCGTTCAGATAATTCATCGTGGATGGTCGTATGGATATATTAACATTTTGCATAATATTCCAGTAATTCAATAAGGTGTATTTACGACATTTTTGCTCGCCCATAGATGATTTATTATTACTTATATGAAATGATAAATTCACCTACTACCTAACACCATTGTATAAATTGCTCTAAATTTGTTAAAAAAAATAAATAAATAAAAAAAATAATAATAAAGAAAGACAGCTGAGAGTGGGTGCTGACAGAACAAAAAGAGTCTACAAGGAACGGATTCAATCTGACTCCAACAGGAAGTTCGGCTGACACGGTTTACAGGGCGTTATATTGCAATGTCTATGGTCAGTAGCATGTACAAATATTGTCAAAAATTTGTTGTCGACTTAAAGGTCGTAGCTTCAGGTTAAATAAGCTGTAGTTACGACGTTGAAGTCGCTATACCAACAAAAATGTTCAATAAAATATTGACCAAGGTTGGAATCTAAAGTTCACTTTCGGTCTAAATATATGATTTGATTGGTCAATCAATTATTTATTGACCCCGCAAACCCCGCAAACGAGGTGTCCCCTTGGGACAGGGGTAAGGTTGAAATTTCAAGGCCTCCTAGCAGGTCAAACAAAAATAAAGGTTTTTTATATAGGCTCAAATGTATGGAAAAAAAAGGCCTTTTAGTGTAAGATGTGAAAAAATAAAGAGTAAATAAAGGCTTTTTTCGTCTAAGTTCTCATTAAACCCAGGGTCATATCAAAGTCAATTTTTGATGTTATGAACTGTTTGAATTATGCAATATAATACATACATACTTTATTTTAATGTGTATAACTATTTTCTGTTTAATTACATTTAAAAGAAAGGAAAATGCTGAACAAAACCCATTACTTGCTTTAAGCTAGCACGGCAACAAGTCAGAGCAAATATAAAGGCTTTGATTGAGAATTAAAGGCTATTTTTGCATTTTAAAGGTTTTCTTGAGAAATGTAAAGATTTGCTCTGAAATTAAAGGTATTTAAAGGTTCCACCAGGAGGCCTGAATTTCACACCGAAACACATGCACAGAGGGGCACCATTTTTCTAAACCTTATCGAGTGTTTATTCACAAGAATACAGGACAGTTGACTAGTAAGAACGAAACAGACTTAACCCATTCCAACTCAAGCCCTCCTTTTTACGCCCCTTAAGAAAAATACTTTGGAAAACATTGTGGAAAATGAAGAAATTGCTTGTATCAAGCAATTTCTTCATTATCCACAATGTTTTCTATTCAAAAAGACAAAGAAATTCGAAATTCCATCAACTTTAAAGTGTCGTCTGCAGCTTCTATCAATTTGGACCAGTCTAAAACTTTGTTGTGTGGGAATAGGAGTGGAGTACAACTTGTTAAAAGTGGGCGTTGCTACTGATCCGTCAACTGTCGAGAAATCTTGTAGGTTTGGAGACATCCCGACAGGTCAGTTTGTCGGGACTACCAGACAAGTTAACTCAAATTAATGTCCCGGGAAGAAAAAATCAATGTTGATCGGTCCTAAAAGTGCATAAGTGCAGCTTTTATAAGCTATATTTACAGTATTTCGGTAGCTCACTGAAAACGCAGTTTAGATGATGTCTCCGGACTAAAGCGGTAACATAACCTGGCAAACGTTTTGGTGACTGCGGTGTTTTACCTGTTAATGTTTATAAATATATGTCGTCGAAAGAGTTAGGGTAAATTCCAAGTCTTCCAATGCAATTATTTGTAATTTGGCGCAATTAAGTCAGAGAAAATCTATGCATAGTTAAAATATTTCTATTAGACTAGGTAAATTTTAAATGAGATCTGGGTTTCATTTCGCGACAATTTGGTTTTGCATTCCTTTAAAACCCTTTGAGAAGTCGCATACAAAGAAATGTCTAGAGGTCTAATTAAATTGTAAAAGAATAAATTCTTTAAATAGAAACCCCTAAAGTCACAAGAATTTTCTATTTGACGAGATTTTCAAGAAATACGTTTGGCAAGCCATAGTTGAACACTTTAACCTTGTTGAAGGAACATTTATGGTCAGCAATTCGACAAATATGTTTGTTAAATACGAAAAACGTTTGAAATTATAAGATTTTCTCGACTTTATATTGTCGTCTCCAGCTTCTATCAATTTGGAACAGTTAGAATACTTTTTCGTGTAGTTATGGGTTAAACCTGTACAAGTAGTCATAGAGGCAACCTCTTGGTCAAAATGTATATAGGTTCATATATTCCTCTGTATTACTTTAATATTCCATTCATGGGTTCGAACCCCGACACAAATCCTTTCCGACATTTGTCTCTCACAAATGAGTGGATAATCGTAAACCTAAGTGGGATAGCAGCTGGAGGCTAGGAAAGGATGTAGTGGTAGCACTGGTGTGAGAAATACCATGTGGTCATTGTTAGGTGCTCCAGCCGCCGCGATATGACTTAAATACTGTTAAAAGTCAGGTTAAACCGAATTGAATCAATCAATCAATCGTTGTATATGGAAAGTAAATTTGATCTATATTGTTTCTTGTATATATCTTTATCAACAAATATGATTATTTTCGTGCATCAAGAACCTCTCCTTCTTAAGATTTGTATTTGTTTTATATTTGTTAATAATTGGGCGCTTTTCGCCAACAGGGACTCTTTTCCCTTATATTTCGCTTCTATAACGATTAAGCAATATAATAATTGGGATAAAATGTCTTTGTACCTTCTGATATTTATTTCTTTTTAACCTTTCGCGTTGATCAATGGACAAGTCGAATTTCGTTCAGATATGTACCTCTTTTCAATATCGGTGTAGAAAACCATAAATTCCATGCATTTTGCGCTTAATATATCAATCAATATATTAGATACTTAAAGAAAATTTTGCAATCAATAAATAGTTTGGCGTTCACAAAAGAATAAGCGTTGTTCGGGTATAGATCGTGTTCCGTTTGATTCGTTTTAATTCAAATAAAACAAATTATTGGATTGATAATTTTAACTATCGTTAGAAAAAATATCTATTCCATTATAATAATTTCGAAAACCCCATAAGAAACAAGAGGACCAAGACTGCTCCGGATCGCTCACCTGAGTTCCTTATTGAACATAGATATATGACACTGAATCTTCAAAGCAAATCTTATTTTATGAAGCTGTACACATTACTTATTAAACGGATACTGATCAAAGTTTGTTTTTTGGAACGGTCTCGTTTCAAAAAGGTTCATCCTTACGACCTGACAAAACATTCTTACCTGAATTCATGGTGATTGAGCCGAACTTGACCTCTATAGCGTAAAACGAGATATTGTCGCCAATTTTCAAGGAGATTAAGCCATCTTTCTTAAAAAAGGGGCGCCCGGATGTAGCCAAAATAAGATCCTAGTTGAATTTTTAAAGATTTCCTTCTTCGCTTCGACGTGGAATAAAGGAGTAGATTTTTAAAGGAACTGTTGACGGGCAGACGACGGACGAGGATTGATCACAATACCTCACCTTCGGTACTTTGTCATCAGGTGAGCTAAACCCACCAATAAATTTCATGAACTGTCTGAAATTTTCTGGTAATGGATTAATCCACTCTGGTAATGGGTAAACCCATTACCAGACTTTAAATACTTTGGTAATGGGTTATAACCCATCACCAAACGGCAAAATTTTAAAATGATCCAAATTGAAAGGAGTTGCAGGCGCCAAGTTGGTGGAATTTAGATGTTTCAATCTTTCTGGGTAGAAAACATTGTGGAAAATGAAGAAATTGCATGTTACATACAATTTCTTCATCTTACACAATATTTTCCCAATGTTCTTTCTTGCGGGCATGAAAAAGCGTCATTGTGTGGGAATGGGCTAAGGGAAGACTGACACAAGATTTTAAAAAATACTTTATTGTTGGTGTTTTTCTATTAATGAACAAATAAAATATGCAGATGGATGACACAAATTGGTTGCTAGTGAGCAACTTTCACAAAATTTCTTGAATGAAAACTTATTCTGCTTGATGCATATATACATTAGAAAGACAGCATTAGCAATTCGCAAATTGGATACTCATCTATCAATCTGAAACTTGAGAAAGAGATTAAGACCATATCAGCAGCAGGCAACCAATATGTTGTAAGTACGGCCTTATAAAGCTGTATTTACTACACTTTATTTGCCAAACTTTGACATACAAGTTATGGGAGAAGTCATCTTGTGATTCTAAAATGTACTGACAGTTCACATTTTCACTGTGAAGGCACAGATATATGATTGACCCTTAACCCATTTCCAAATGAGACAATTTTACACCGGCCCAAATTGAAAGAAGTAGTAGATGACGATAACAAGTTGATGAAGTTTTAAAAACTTTTGACTGCAAGGAGAGAAAACATTATGGATAATGAAGAAATTGCTTGCAACAAGCAATTTCTTCATTTTCCACAAGGTTTCCCCCCAGGTGAGGGCTTGGAAGGAGGATTATTTGGGAATGGGTCAAGTAGTAAACATTCAAGAAATTATTTCTATAAAAACTGTTAATTCGCTAGATAGTACAAATTTTCTTCCTAAATAATGTGATCTTTATGATGCCTGTAGCTTATTTTTGGCTGTATAAGCAAAATACCAGACTAAGATGGCTACAGATGCTGCGATAAATTCACTTTGCAATAGAGGTCCTTTCCACACTCCCTGAAAAGACACAAATGAGAAAATAAAATATTTAGCTTGTTTGGCATTTTATTCCAATTTCAGCAATTTATCAAGGTTTAAATCAGATGTTTCTGATGAAAGTTTTGGTACTTCCCAAAAGTTCACCCTTGTCATACTGATCCCGGAATATACCAGTTTTTTCGCAGGAAGTCTAGACAAAGATCAGACTGCACATATGTGCAGACTGATCTTTGTCTAGACCTCCTGTTTGAATCTTCAAAGCTAGTTTGTTTTATGGTAAATTTTCAAAAGTATTATTAATCCACAATTAGTGCCTTCTATGCTTTCAGTCCTTTGACTTTCATGCAGTTTTGTAGAGGATTTTATCTAGCATGACAAGGGTTAAGGTCATTCTGAGATTGGTTTAAACCACTTCCGTCTCAAATTATGTTTTAACACAATGAAGAACAATAGAATTGGAAAACATTGTCTATCAGGCAATTTCTCATTCTTGTATTCAATCCTTTCTTTCACAAAATTTGCTTAGAAATAAGCTTTCTTACGAATTAATTTCTATAGATACTAATATATCAGTCTGAAATGTGTAAGAAAACCCTTTATAAGACAAAACAATTTCCGACAGGTCAAAATTGAAACAAGATAAAGACAAATATTCCACATTTTTGTAGGTCTAATTTGAAAATAAAGTTCCCCTCTGGATAAAAATCCTTGTGGAGAAAATACAACTTATTGTAATTGTTGGTATCCTCTTTTCTCACAATGATTTTCTTCATTCTGGTTCCCAGTAAATATTTAGGAAAGGGGTAATTCTTGGCTAGGGCTCTAAAGAACATACAATTTGTCCCAAATCCTTTGGGCCGCAGTAATAGCGCAGTTAGCAGCACATCAGACTCAAAATTATTTATGTTCACATGTTTTTTTTTGTTCTCAAAAAAAATTAATGTATGTTTCAGATTTTTCTGTAAACTGTGAACAAAGACTGATAATAATACATCAAAGGGTTAGCCCATTATCAGATCCAAATTGAGATAGTTACAGACAAAAATTTAAAGTTTAGGAATTTTTTTATTTCTTTCAATTTACTGGGTAAAAAACATCGTGTAAAATGAAAAAATTGCTTGTTGATGGCAATTATTTCATTTTACAAAATATTTCCCTATTGCTTTTGTAGAATGGCTTGAAAAGAGTGATTGTGAGGGAATGGGTTAAATCAGGAATTAGTCTGAGAGATAAAACTTTAATTCAATTTAGTTGAGATTTTCTCTAAAAGGTCTATATCATTAGGCTTTGCACCTTTGACATTTTGGGAGAAAAATTCCTCTGTGATTCAAAATCAGCAAACTTTGGTTGACAAGTCTATATTCAGGTATCATCTGGGATTTCTGTGGCAATCCCAATGTCCACAGTAGAAAATCTGTTGATGAAAAACTATTGTATGTGCCTGTAAAGATGTTGGGACTCACATTAATTTTGCATTAGTTTAGTGCTAGGGCTAAATTGTACTATACTCAGACAAACCCTTCACAAAATAAACAAAAGATTTTAAATGCTCACCCTTTCTTGTTTTGCAAAATGATAGACCTGTCCAAATTCAAAGGTTTTGTAGACAAAAATTTAAAGTAGATTTTCAATGTGAAAAATAACCATTAAGTAGTGTAGACAGTATTGTGGAAAAAGAAGAAATTACTCGTTGGATGAGCAAGAAATTGTCTCAAGATAAGATTCTAACAATTGACCTAGATACCAAGTTTTGAATGCATTCAAGATTTTCTCAAGATCTACATTTTGACCAATTTTCATGATTTTCTAGCATAAAATGTGGCTTATAGAGCTTGCAAAAGATTTTCATAGATTAGCAAAAGTGACCTATTTTTTTTCACTTGTCCAAGATGTCATCACGACAAACATTCTAGCAAATTTTAAACAGAGATTACACAGTTGACCGTAAAATTTCTAGCAAAATTTTCCAAGTCAAAAAGGGTCAACACACCACCAAAATGAAAGTCATAGTAATGAATCTGGTTAGATGATATGATGGTCATGAGATTATTTGCAAAGTTTCAGAGCAATCTTATTAGTAGAAACAGAATTTTCAGACTTGCACATAAAAACTTTATCCAAAGCATTGCATTGATAATGACCCAAACGTGACTGGAATAGCTCCTCTATTCATTGAATAGTTGAGCTAAAATTCCTTAGGAGATTACTTTTAAAATTCTGACAGGGCTCTGAAACTGAAATATTTTTTTAAATTATAACGTATTTTTTTTTGCTGTATGAAAAACCCATTTAAATCCTATCATTGAGGGTGAAAATGAGTCTAGACTACAATGCATAACATAAATCAGCATTATTTACTCTTATAAACATGCAAAACAATGCAAAACACACATCAATGGGTCAGCAAAACAGTTTAACTGCCTATAAACACATAGGCAGTTAAAACTATTTCATGCTGACCAAGCAATATACTCCTTTCAACTGAAAGTAGCGCACACCAGTAAAAGGCAGTCAACTTTAGCACAAAAAAGCTTGGAAAAGTACCCTGACAAAAAAAAACAAAAGTAATTCCAGAGTCTGCGACTTTTCTCTGAAAACTCCTTATTTAGTAAGAGTGTATAATTAGTCTGAAGGTATGAATTTAAAGACTGACTTTATTCCCCCTTGAAACTGACATACTAATTACAATAAATATCTTCTATCAGCTTGTAATTACACCTGCTATGTAAAAATTTATTCCCATAAATGTTCTGAAAATTCAGAAAAATCCTAGACAGTTGTGCAAGAAAAACAACTGCATTCTACAAATTTATAGGTAAGAAAAATTTGTATCTATACCTAATTTTGTTTGTATTTATTCTTATGAAAAAGAGTGAAAAGTAAAAAATTCGAAGTTGTCATGTTATCACACCAAATCTAACACTAATTTAATTAATTATCCTACACAATGACGCCTTCACACGCCCTTTAATAATGAAAGCTTAGGAAAACATTGTGGATAATGAAGAAATTGCTTGTGACAAGCAATTTCTTCATTATCCATTATGTTTTCTACTGTACAATACAAAGATTTTGAAGTTTTGGTCCACTTAAAATCATCGTCTGCAACTTCTATGACTTTTGACTGGTCTAAAATTTTATCATGTGGGATTGCGTTAAACAGTTATCAAAGTCTTTGTAGTTTATCTTCTTTGGTGATACCATCTTTTATACAATATAGCCTTTGACCCTAAAGCTCTCCCCTGAAATATAGCCTAGGAATATTAAAAAAAACAGGCAATATTTAAGAGAGACACCAACACCATACATAATTTAAAACCTTAAAGTTTTATGACTTATTCTAAGAAGACTCTGAATAACATTTTCTTCTTTGTTTATATATAAGTTATGGTAAGCTCTTTTCTACTGTTAAAACAGGCGTAAACCCCATTTAATCAATCAATCTGGACAAAAATGAGATTTTTATTGAAAATTTTCCTCTTAATTTCTTTGTAAACTAGAAATTGTTGCAAAGTGGACTAATACCCCCCAACAGCACTTGTCCGTATACAAGTGCTATCTGCAAAAGGGCCGAACAAAAAATGGACTTTTAAATCAGTCAAAAATAAATGGACCATAACCAAAAAGAATATGCACATGTATTTCCTATACCCAATCTTTCTCTGAATGTTGAATCAAATCCATCCAATGGTTCCTGAGAATTTGTTTTGCTTGAATGGGGTTTTACGCCGCTTTCAACAATCTTTCAGTTATATCGGGGCGGCTGGAGCACCTAACAATGGCATCCTGGTATTTCTCACACCAGTACTACCATTACATCCCTTCCTAGCCTCCAGCTGCTATCCCACATAGGTCTACGATTATCGACCCATTGGTGAGAGACAAATAGTCGGAAAGGATGAGTGCTGCCATCGGGGATCGAACCCGGGACCTCTAGATTGACAGTCCGACGTGCCACCAACTGTGCTATGACGGCGGCTGGTTTCTGAGAAATTGAGCAGACACAATTTTTCACTTAAGAGACATAATTCCATCAAAAATCAATGGACCATAACCAAAATAGAATATGCACATCTTTGCTTGATACTGATCATATCAGTGAAGTTTGAATCAAATCCATCCAATTGTTGCCAAGAAATTGAGCAGACATGAAAAGGCTACAGACAGACAGACTGACAGACGGATGGACCGGCTGACCGACAAGCTGACTCCTATATACCCCCCTAACAAAGTTAAGGGGGGGTATAATAAGAGGGACCAAAAGGTGGAATTCAAATATGACTAAAAGGAATCACAAGAACAAAATTTGTAAACTTGCACTTTGAGATTCTACATACCAAATATTATGTTTTTATGTTTCTAGTTTGGAGAAGAAGATTTCTAAAAGATTTCCTTCTTTCTTTTCAATGTAAAACAAGGTGTGCCACAAGGGATGGATTTTTAAGATTTTCTACTATGTTTCTATTTCAGAATAGGGCTTGATCAGGCGGAGCCTCAAATATGACCCAATAATTTAGAGGTTCACTAGGAGGTTCCATATACTAACCATCAATGTTCTAGGCTTTCACTTCAATTTCTAGAATATGGGTGCATATTTAAGTACCCAATTGACAAGTTGATCACAACAATGAGAGCTCTTGGTAATTTAAACATAATTTACATTCGTTCTTATTCAAAAGTCAGCTTTCAGTTTGGCTGAATCATCTCAAAAAGGTCAATATAATTCAAAAGTCTGATTGAGAAATAAATAATTAGTTTGTCCAAGAATATTTACTTTGCTATCATGTCCATACCAATTAAAGATACAAACAAAAACCATTTATTGACTGAGGTTTAAAGCCGCTTTTAACAGTATTTCAGTCAAAATGCGATGGCTGGAGCAACTTACAATGGATTCCTGGTATTTCTCACACCAGTACTACCACTACATCTTTTCCTAGCCTCTAGCTGCTAGCCCACTTAGGTTTATGATTATCCACCCATTGGTGAAAGACAAATGTTGGAAAGAATATGTGCCGCCCCTTAGGATCAAACCCATGTGATCCGATGATTGAAGATTAGGAACAAACAAAAAACATCCAGGAGTTGTGTAAATATATACCCAGATTTAACCCATACATGTATTTTAAAATTTTAGACCTATGCAAATTCAAAGGAATTGAAGTTGACAATTTGAAGAAGATTTTATATGGAAAATCATTCAGAAGGCTATAAAATATTGTGGAAAAAGAAGAAATTGCTTGTAAAAAGTAATTTCTTCTTTTTCCTCAATATTTTCTCAAGTATAAAAACACAGAAACCAGGGAGTAAACAGGAAAGAGTTAAAAATGGGCAGATCAAGCTGGGAAGAAACATGTATAATGAATAAAGATGACCCAATTCTTCTTTCAGAAAATTCTCAAAAAAATTCAGAAAGACACTTAACTGTTAAGTCACTCTTTGAGGTTTAAATCCTTATCCTGAGATAGGGCTTCAAATAATAATGGGTGACCAGAGACCTCCAGCTTATTCAGACTGCAGTAATTCAAAGTTTCAATGCCACACAGACAAAATATTGAATACTTACAGGATGAGAAACATTGATACTAAATACAGATGAAACTGATTCTGTACTGTCTCCTGATCTTTGAGCCTGAAATACAGCAAAATTTCAAGTTCTTTTATAACCCATTCCCAGGCAACAGGATTTGAGACTGGTCCAAATTGAAAGAAGTCAAAGACAACAATTTAAAGTAGATAAAATAATTAAAAAAAATTGTCTTTCTAGGTAGAAAATATTGTGGGAAATGAAGAAATTGTTTGTAACAAGCAATTTTTTCATTTTCCACAATGTTTTCCAAAGCCTTTTTGCTTAGGGGCGTCTAAAAGCGTCATTGTGTGGGAGTGGGATAACAAGATAAACAAGAGCCATGTCAGACATGGCCATCCCCCGCCTTAAAAGCTTGATAGTAAACTGAAGCCAGTTAGATTAAGACTTCTTGTGCACTGCATTTCTTCTCAATGAATTCAATAATAGCTATTATACTTTCAGACATATGCTCAGGACAAAATCTAAGTCTTTAAAATAACAAAGGGCAATAACTCAAAAATTATGCAAGCAAGAGTTGTGGTTCTTGTGCACTGCACTTCTCCTCAACAAGATCTATCCACCTATAAAGTTTCAAGTTAATAGCTTTAATACTTTCAGAGATATGCCCCGGACAAAATCATAGACTTTTAAAACAAAAAAGGGCAATAACTCCAAAATTATGCAAGCAAGAGTTGTGGTTCTTGTGCAAGACAAGTTTAGTGACGGAACAACGGAAGGATTGACAGAGACCATTACTATATCCCCTTTGCCGAAACGGTGGGGGATGATAAAGGATTTTTCTCTATGGTATTCAGTGATTTATCAGTAGAATATCTTGACTGACGCCTGAAGTATTCAAAATGATAAACACATTTTGGAATGATTTCTACTTGCTTTCTGTAATTTTGTTCAAATGGACATACAGGCAGGATAAAGTCACTGATAATACTATGCAATTTTCACATCAATTCATACAGGTGAACTTAAAGATGCAGTTTTTTGATATATACATGTAGCTCTAAATTTCTCATTAAATCAATTTTTTATAATGAACAAAAAGAATGATTGCTATAATTTTCATTTCATGATCTCAAAATAAAAGCTACCGTATATTTTCACAAGTAGCTTGCTCTTTCTAAAATGAAAATATAGTTTTTGTTGTTCATGTAATAAAAAATAAAAGCTTAAATACACAAAATGTAAAGAAAAAACATTAAGCCCCCTTTTTGCAGAGAATGGCTTATTTCATAAATGTTGAGTGCTCCTTGTCTGAGGCTTTAGATAAACTATTTAACCCATTCCCACACAATGACGCATTTAAACACCCCTCAATATAAAAGCTTTTGAAAACATTGTAGATAATGGAGAAACTGCTCCACAATGTTTTCTACCCCAAAAGACAAAGATTTCAAAAAATTCATCTACTTAAAATTGTCATTTGCAACTTCTTTGAATATGGACTGGTCTAAAATTTTATTGAGTGGTAAAGGATTAAACAGGGGTGTGGGATTCCCATTCCCTACTTGTCTGACTTAGGCCTTTGTGAACAAATACATGTAAATTCTCCAAAGTCACTTGTCCCTGGACAAATAAATACTAAATCTTGAAATGGTACAAAGTAGAGTTCAAAGATAAATTATCCTTATATTTATATTACTGGGTAGAAAATATTGTCTTACTGAAGAAATTACTGGGTTTCAGCATTTTCTTCATGAACACCATTTTTTTCAAAATTCATCTCTTCAATTTTTGCAGACAAATTCATTTAGGTAATGGACAAGAAGAAAATCATCTCTTTCTTGTCTTGGGACAAATGGAGAAAATCTGTATTTCCACATTTAAATGTGAAGTTTCAAGAAATGTTGGCCATAGGTGGAGAAGCTATTTATGAAATTCAAATTTGAAACCAAGTCCCCTGTTTCCATAACAAGGCCTGAAATACAAAGTCCTCAGAACACAGATTGGTGTTATTTTTTAAGTTGTTCATATGTGTGAGGTCTATTCAATTCGGCCAAGGGTTTTCATAGAAATTGCAGCAGAAATAGCATTTCTGATACATGCACTGTTATTTAGAACTTATTCAAACATAACTTTAATGTTTCAAAACAAAAGCCTGAAAGAATGAATACCTACAAAGTTACAAAAAGAAATCAACAGTATTTCAATGAAAACTTTCATTATTTTAAGCCTTTTCTGTTTTATGAATTTTGAGACTTGTCCAATTTGAATGAGGTTGCAGATGACAACAGAAAGTGAACTTAATTCAAAAATTTACTATTCTATAGGATAGAAATTATTGTGGATAAGAAGAAATTGCTTGTTACAATCAATTTCTTCTTTTCCATATTTTCTTAAGTATAAAACTATGTGGACGTAAAAACCCAGGGATTGTACAGGAAAGGCTTAATATCATGAAGAAACATCTTGATTTACCTTTCTCAGGGATGAAAATCCATCTTCATCATAAAACTTTACTTCATAACTCCCACTTGCAAGATGTTTATGTTCGTCACTAAAACTGACCTGAAAAGGTACATTTATTTCAGATGAAGAACATGTTGATACAAAGATATGTCCCAGAATATTTCTCTTATTTAGCCATAATGAGCATGTGTGAAAAAAACCTACTGCCACTTTGCAAACCTTTAGACAGTTCCAAATTAAAATAAGCTGCATACTACCGGTATATTGAACATTGCATCCGATTAGAATAAAAAGGATTACGAGGGGTGAAAAACACAGCATAACAAGCATGACAAGCAATTCCCACTATATCCTGCTTTTTAACTTGCCTCTAGAAAAGGGCTTTGGAAGACATTGTAGAAAATGAAGAATTGCTTGTGACAAGTGATTTCTCTATTATTCCAAATGTTTTCAACTCCAAAAGACAAAGATTTGTAGCATTCCATGAACCAAGAATTGGCTACAGCTTTTTTCTCAATTTGAACCAGTCCATAATTTTGTCGTGTGGGAATGGGTTAACCTTTTTCAACAGTTACAATGTTTTCCAAGGCTATTTTTCTTCCCTTCCTCTAAACATTGGGTTGTGTGGTAATGAGTTAAAATAATACACAGACTTGTAGATAATACCAAGTAAGATGATCAAATGTTTCTAAAGCATCTAACTCATTAACCCGTTTGAACACAATCTAGCTTTTTTACGCCCTGCAACAAAAAAGCTTGGGAAAGCATTTTGGAAATGGAAGAAATTGCTTGTCACCAAGACCAAAATTTTTAAAAATACTATCAACTAAAGGATGTAGTATTTTCTACAATATTTCCCACAGCATTTTTCTGAAGGGTTATAATAGTTTGATTGTATGGAATAGGTTAAAAATCTGATTTTGTCTATTTCCTGTTTAATGACCTTTATAACTCCCCTAACCCTAGTTAGTAGCAGTAGTACATGTAGTTATCAAAGGCCTGAAGGCTCAAAAATCACATTTATTACAATTTCTGGTTTGGTCGAAAGGTTAAGAAACACGAGTGTAATCAATGTCATATTAAGTACATGCAAATTTTCATTTAAAGGGTCTATTTTCCTTAGGCACATAATATATTTCTGTGACAGTTCCATAATTCTAACTCTAGTCATGCTGAATAAAATCCTTTTTCAGAATTGTATAAAAATCAAAGGGCTGAAAGCATTGGCAGTACTTGTTGTTCAGTTGTCAATACTTCTTTTGGTCCAATATGACTGAAGTACTATTAAATGAGCCTGTGCGTGACATTTCCAACAATTTCGCATCCGCGTGACTTGCACACATTGAGCACCCTGGACATCCATTTGGGGCAATTAGAATATTCGCTGATTGATTAAAGAACCTTTGGGTCAGTATCTTTCTACAGAGCACAAAGTGAAGACTCAGATCAGACTGTGCGGACGCACAGACTGATCTGAGTCTTTACTTGGCGCACATGTGTAATGGTTGGAAATGTCACGCACGCGCTCAAATGTGACAAAAAGCCCCGTTCAATCAACCATTTTTCATGAGAATTTTTGATGAGTTAACCCATTTCCACACAATCCTACCTTTTGATGCCCCTTTGAGAAAAGCCTTTACATTGTTACAAACAATTTCTTTATTATCTACTATGTTATTTACTCCAAAAAGGCAAAGATTTTTAAAATTTCATCAACCTTTATTTGGCGTCTGGAATGTCTATAAACAAACTTGGACCAGTCTAAAATTGTGTCATCTTGTAATGGGTTAATTATTTTTCAAACCTTTGAACTTACATATAATCAAAAATCATCATATGACCTACTTGGTATGGGTACTTTGAATTTTCTTCTGACTTTGTCACAGCCACTGTTTTACCATTCAAATCAGCATAAAGATTCATGTTCTGAAACAAAATACACAAATTATTTCACCTATCACCAGACCAAAACAAGAACCATGGATGCAGATGCCAATGCTCACCTATTTAGGTGATAGTGTGTAAAACTTAAAAGTCGAAAAAGGGGCATAATTTGGTCAAAAGTACATTTAGAGTTATCCCTCTTGTTGGTATAGATTGCTCTTTTGATAGTGAACATATACTCTGAGTATCAAGTGATTGTGTTCAGCAATACCAGAGATATTACAAAATGTGAAGTTTTTTTTGGATGACGCAGATCCAGACACAAACATAGGTAGTGACCACTGACCATGTGGTGACCAAGAAGCAAATCTGCAGCCCTTGGCACCCTTCAGGTTATGACTCTGCTGGTATCGGGTCCGTTTGCCCTAAATATACTTTCGCCCTGGGTCTGTTCGCCCTGGGTCCATTCGCCCCAAAAGTGGGTCCGTTCGCCCTATTTTTTCATGTTTCCCTCCCCCCCTTTTAAAATGAGTATGATTTTGAGTATATTTGTTTCAAATCGCTTTAATGCTTATATTTGTATGGTCCCAAACCACTTATTATTTGTATTTGTATAAAGTTTGTTTAACAATTTGTTTTCTAAATGCTCAATTATAAAGATAATTGACTCAAATATTGTTTTAAATTGCATATTTTTGCTGTTATTCAAAATGGCAAACGTCCAAATGTTGTGATTTACTTAAATCAAGTGCGCTTAATTTGTTTACCCAGTCAGCAATCTTTTAACATTTATATTTTACCGTTTGTCAATACTTGAAGTGGATTAAAGTTAATGAACATACGTAAAGTCATGCTGGGCGTATATACTCATATTTTGGATTTTTGTGACAAACTTCCTTTTTTTAATTAATTAATGTGATCATTTCAAGTTTGTTCAAAGCGTTTTTGGGATTTATTACTTTGAATTGTCATCTGTAACGTCTGAAATTTTGTTTGAATATGAGTTGAAAGAGCTTACCTTCCTTTCAACTCATATTCAGACAAAAATTCTTGTGAACATTTCTTAAGAAGAAAAATAAATGTTAACAAGAATTTTTCATTGGGGCAGCTCATAATGATAATGAAATCAGAAAATAGGGCGAATGGACCCGAGGCAAACGGGAATTAGGGTGAAAAGTAATTAGGGCGAACGGATCCGGATTCGATTCTGCTGCCCAAACCATCATGTAGGTCTTGCACAGTGTGTGGCCTAAAATGAGGTAATATAATATATATATAACAATGTGTTGAGCTCTATAGTCTATGATACGTTACCTTTGCACCATTTTTGCATGTCACTCCAAACTGGATTATAAATACTGTATCAGTAGATGATGAAGCTTCAGTTGTAGTATAGATGTTGGAATCAACTTGGGGGCTTGCACATGTCTGACCTACAATACAAAGGAAATTATGGTACAATGTAATATCCTAAACATTGTTTGTCATAAATTATTATGATCAAGAGCCATCAGAGAAGGATTATGCTCCCCAAATAGAGTCTTGTCACAAAAAAAAATAAAATAAATTGGGAAAAGGGTTCAGATGGACAGACAAAGTGGCAGCTATTTGCATGAATTTTGCCACACATGCTTAATTTTAGTGTTTGACCTTGAACTATGACATTGACCTTGGAACTGTCCAAAAACCGGGAAATACATGTTAGTGCAATATCATATGGAATTCACAAGTGAAGGTCCATCCAATTTGGCCCTAGGTTTGTGGAGGAATGGAAACGGACGAAATAACCTTCAGATAGACTGACTAAGCAGTGGCTATATGCTGGCTTACAGAGAGTAAAAAAATACGGCTTTATTCTTATTAAACATATCCTTATTAAACATCAGACAGTATTCAATGATCCCTGTATCACACATTTTTAGCAAATTTATAGCCAATGCAGGATGATGCTATATTGAAATTCAAACTTGCCTTTACTCTTTCCCACACAATCCTGTTGTTTTATAACCCCTCAAGAAAATGGGTTTAGAAAACATTGATGAAAATGAAGAAATCATATGTCATAGCGTTTTGATAGGCGTTCACAATATAAGCTGTTTAAGATTTATAATGTGCAATAAATGGGGTTCCGCAAAAATGGATGTTCAGTGGATATATGAACAAAATGGACCTGAACCAGTCAACCTCAAGAAATGATACATAAGCAGTACTTTGCAACTTGATTTGTCTTCGAACAGTTACAGCTTTTCTTCAAGATACAGCAATTCATTGTAGTGCTATGGGCAATTCCTTAGCAGGGGTTGAAATTCATGTGTTTCGCTACTTGCAAAAAAATGTGAGTGCCTACATTTTCGATGTGCTAAATGCAAGTGGCTACTAGCAAAATAAAGTGGTACGATTTTCTTCATAACTCAATACAAAGAAAATATTTATCTTTATTTGTGATTAAATTAATATGTCAATATGATTCATGATACAGAGATATTAAAACTATAACACAAACACTGTTGTTAAAGATACCTTTCTTAAAAACCAAAAAAATAACTGGCCTCAGGATTGGTAGGGCAGACTTGCCTGTTCTGATGCTGTTTTACAATAAAATGTTATATATTCTCCATGAATGATTTTTATTTGCGGTGAAATCTTATGTGAAATTAGTTGAATCACTTTCGATTTCTAGACACTTGCATTATAAACAAAACTGACAATGGCAAGCGTCTTTCCAATAACCGGTGCATATAATTTTCAAATATGCATAAGATATGCTGATCATGACTGTTTACAATGATATCTTTTGACTCACAATAAATATGACAGGTTAGTGTTTCGAACTCCGGATTTCCATTTGCATTTTTTTATTAGAGAGTGCTAATTTCAACCCCTGCTTAGTTAAATTTAAGCTCTCCAAGCTCCCCTGAAACAGATCATGTCCCAAAATTGGACCACACACAATTTAATGTTTCAATCAAAATATAAAACAAATGATTATATGTGTGCCTGAAGAGGGGCTCAAGCTCCCTAACCCACTGAAAAACTACAGCAGTATGCATACTGCAAATTTGCCAACTTTCTCCCATACCTTAGGCCTATAGCAACTACCAAATGGTCAAACCAAGCTTCCTCAGTTTACTTCCGATAGGTGACCAGTCAACAATAATACAAAAGTAATCAATTATCATTCAGTTTTATGTATGCATCAGCTGCAAATTGAAAAGTTCAATCGAAATTTAACATTCATTAAAATTGCACATTTTCAAGCAATGACTCGATATATTATCAAAAAACACAAAATAGTGTATTTTGAAAATATCAAAGATAAACATAGTAAGGTAATACAGTGCTATTTGTACAAAATTTAAACATATTCTAAGAGTTATGATATATTTTACTATAGATTGAATATTGGGGCCGAATTAACTGGTAACCTTCTGATACTAGTAAGGGAGAATAGAATGCCAGATGTTTTAAATCCCCAACCTCTGGTCTACTATAGCTGCAATACTGTAGCCATCTTTCTGATATTCTGATCTCAGGAGCAGTTTATCAAAAAGAGGGCTAAGATATTGCAGCTAGTCTACCAGCACTCTACCAACTTGGCTAGCCGGACATATGGTCATAGTTCTACCTCGCCAGCAGATACTTCTACCCGACGTTGACTACAAAATTTAATCTATTCTTTCAGAACCTTTGAGAACAATTTATAAACACAACCACATCTTAAAAATGACCGTAATTATTATAAAACGGCCGGTATAGAAATGGGCAGCCGCCTCTACGTGTGCGCGACTATTGATAATCTTCAAAATTTCAAACGCAAAACAGAAAATGCGGACTCAAACCTGTATAAATCATATTCCAAAATGAAAACAAAATCTTGTATTTTGCGTAAATCTTACCATAAACCATAAAAGGAGCAATCAGCATGAAAAAGGCTACGATAGATTTGCCGGCAACGATCATCTTTTTGGTTCTGTTGGACGTGACGTGGACGAGATATCCAAGGGAGGTAACACCAATCATGCCTTAATATAATTTAATAGCAAAAAGGAAAAATAAACTAAAAGAGAATCCTCTTATTTCGAAATTTGATTTTTGGGTTTGTGTTTGACTGGTCTACTAAGCAATTACAATTTCTGGTTTTAACTGAATATGTTAAGCTTGTCTATTAATTTCAACGTTTTATCATTTGAAGCCATTAGGCAAACTAGTAAAAAGGCACTACATGCTTAATATTCAAACTTTTAATTTCCTTAACTACTTTCCACATAATGCACAATTTTTTGCTACTGTAGGATAATTTCAAAGAAAATTTCATCAGAAAAGAAGAATTTGCTTTAACAAGCAAGTTCTCCATTTCTCACAATGATTTATACACAATTTGATACCATTTTACAATTTCGAAATATAATTGCACTTCAAAATGTCATCTGCAGCTCTTTAGTCTTAGACAAGCTTTTATTCTCTTACCTATTACCTGTTTTTTGGGACGACGTGATAGTTTTCTCCCTTTAAGTTATCAAACAACAAAATTTTAGACCTAGTTCAAACCAAAAGAAGTTTTAGACATTTCAAAGTGAAATTAAATTGAAAATGAATGCTATATGGGATAGAAGATACTGTGACAAGCACAATGTTTCCAAAGTTGTATTTCTTTAGTGTTTAAAAATCTTGAGTTAAGTGGTAATGGGTTGACAACATACAGCTACTGTGATTTGTGCCTCAATGGTTGAGATCAATAATGCTTTGTTTCCAGCTTATTGCTAGGCATGTTACAATATGAAGTTGCAGCAAAAAGGGAATTGATTGGTCTCATCAAGTTGAGTCAACTTTTACAGTTGAAGAAGACCCCTAACTAGTAGCTGTTAGATGAGTTCTGCCAGTAGGCTGCTCCATCTACTGTGGGCTCTGTATGTATGAGCTTGTGATATCTGGGTTGGAGTCAATAGGTTGTTACAATTTACGGGTGAACAATATATACTGCCTTTCTGTTAGTCTTCTTTTATAGTTTGAAGAGCATTAACAACCTGCAGACGTCAAACCAATGACGGTGAAATCTAAAAGATATTTGCCTGTTAGGGAAGAAAGCGTTATGGTCATTGAAGAGATTGCTTGATACAAGTAATTTCTTCATTTTCCCCTATGTTTTGTAAAGGTGTTTTATTGAGGTGTGTAAAAAGTCAGGATTGTGTGGGAATGGGTTAAGGAAGTAAATCAAAATATTTCTTGGTTTGTGCTTTGTTTAGTGACAAGGCTCTGCTTAACTCTTTAATAAAAAATCAGCAGCTATGATAATTTAGCACACAAGTTATCTTAAACAAGAGGACCATGAAGATCCTAAATCGCTTACCTGAATCATCTGCTGTAAAAAAAAGTGCAACTGGAGCAAATTAATTATAACAAGTTTCATGAAGATTGAGCCAAAACTGTTGCCTCTAGAGTGTAAACAAACTATCATTAAGGCCCCTTTTCCTGTGTTTTCCTATAGAACCTTTCCATAATCTATAGGGTCCATCTTTAAGACCTAACAATTATTCTGGCCAAGTTTCATGAAGATTGAGCCAAAATTGTGGCCTCTAGAGTGTAAACAAAGAAATTGTTATTCCTGCTCTTTTTCCTTCATTTTCCAATAGAACCTTTCCATAATCAATAGGGTACATCTTTATGCCCTAACAATTATTCTGGCTATGTTTCAAGAAGATTGAGCCAAACTGTGGCCTCTGTAGTGTTAACAAAGAAAATGTCATTAAGGTCCCATTTCCTGTGTTTTCCGATAGAACCTGCCCCAGGTCTGGCCAAGTTTCATGAAGATTGAGCCAAAATTGTGGCCTCTAGAGTGTAAACAAAGAAAATGTCATTGAGGCCCTTTTTCTGGTGCTTTCCAATAGAACCTGCCCCATAATCAATAGGGTTCATCCTTATGACCTAACAATTATTATGGCCAAATTTCATGAAGATTGAAGTTATGGCCTCTTAGACAAAAAAAAAAAAATGTTATTAAGTCCCCTTTTCCCATGTTTTCAAATAGAACCAGCCAATAATCAATAGGGTTCATATTTATGACCTATCAATTATTCTGGCCAAGTTTCATGAAGATTGGGTCAAAACTGGGACCTCTAGACTAGAGCAAACAAAGAAATTGTTGAAGCCACACACTGCACAAGACATTCAATGATCACAAAAGCTAACCATGAGCACTTTGTGCTCCGGTGAGCTATCAAGTGGCCCATTGGAACTTTCAGTCACCAGAGTCAAATGAGCACAAAACAGATCAAAGTCCACCAGATGATGCTAAATACCAAATATCAAAGCTTTAGGCCCTCTCCTTTGGGAGAAGATGATTTTTAAATTTTTCACTATATAAGCCCTATGTAAAACTTATGACGTCCAGGAATGGGCTAATTCTGATTCCCTGGCAATAATATATGCAATCTTGATACAGGTCAACTTGATGATGCTACATACCAAATATCAAAGCTTTAGGCTCTCCTGTTTTTGAGAAGAAGATTTTTAAAGATTTCACTATACATGTATAAGGCTATGTTAAACTTTAGGAATCCAGGAACGGCTAATTCTGGGTACATAATTCATACAATCTTGTTAGAGTTCCACCAGGAAATGCTACATACCAAATATCAAAGCTCTAAGTCCTCTTGTTTGGGAGAAGATTTTTAAAATTTCATTATATAAGCCCTATGTAAAACTTGTGATGTCCGGGAACAGGCTAATTCTGACCTTAAGGCAATAATTTATACTATCTTGACAGAAGTCCAACAGATGATGCTACATACCAAATATCAAAGCTCTAGGCCCTCCCATTTGGGAAAGGAAGATTTCTAAAATTTTCACTATATATGCCTATCTTAAACTTTTGACATCAAGGAACTTGCTAATTCTGTCCTTGGGGTTATAAGCCATACAATATTGATAGAAGTCCACCAGATGATGCTACAAGCCAAATATCAGAGCTGTAGGTCTTTTGGTTTAGTAGTATAAGATTTTCAAAGTTGTCACTATGTAAGTTTATGATTCCCCCCCCCCCCCCTTTAGCTTAGCACAGCCAATTTTTGACAGATTTTTTTTCCTTGTACAAACTTTATAGTACTTGGCCTAAAGACTCTAAATACCACATATGAATCCAATTCAACTGCCGGCTCATGACAAGAAGATTTTTAAAGTTGTACCCTTTTTGGCCCCTTATGGGGCCCCAAAAGGGAGATAATTCTATGATGTGTACAAATCTGGAACACCTTCCCATAGGGATGATTCCTGCCAAGTTTGGTTGAAATCTGTCCAATGGTTCTTAAGAAAAAGTCGTAAATGTTAAAAGTTAATGCATGATGCACAGCGCCTGAAGACGGACAAAATATTATCGTAATAGGTCAGGTGACCTAAAGGTCACAATTAGACAATTGGACATTCTAAAATGACAATCTTGTTAAAATAAAGAGAATTATCAGATTTCTTTCACTAATATGTTTCTTGAATATCATAATTATCTGAAAAATCTTCAACATTCTGTAGAAAACATTGTTGATATGAAGAAATTGCTTGTAACAAGCAATTTCTTCATTGTTCACAATGTTTTCAGAGCTTTATCCTCAAGGGGTGTACAAAGTTGGATCTTATGGAAATGGGATAAGAAAGACAACAAGAACATAGGATTTTACATTAATTGATGTATTGGTAGATATTTCAATGACATTAATGGCTAATAACAAAAATAACAAATATAAACAATGCTATAAAGAATGAGTATTAATAATGATTCAATTAAATCCAAGGTATTCTAACCTTTCACAACACGGGTTCAATTCATATGATAAATTTCCTGAAATGAGAAGGACTTCCCATCCCTACACAAGGTTTTGGACTGGTCCAAATTGAACAAGAGGGCCGTTGGCCCTGGGGCGCTCACCTGAGATAAAGGCTCTTTTTCTTTCAACAGTCTAATTTCATGTTAAGGTTAGGATTATGAAACAAGTGGGCCACAATTACATATAAAGACTATGAACCTGTGAATCCAAAAGTCCAAATTACAAATTCCAAGGCTTTAGTGCCGATTTGAAAGAAGGAAAAAACTTTTTCCATGGGTTATAATTTCAGAAATAAGAAAGAAGTCTGTGAACTTATGCTTTATGCCTATAAACCCCCCCCCCCCCCTGGGTCTGCCCTTGGAGACCCGAGGATCATGATTTTAGCTATTTTGAAAGAGGTCAATAAACTGATGCTTCATGCAAAATATCAAGGCTCTATGCCTTCTGGGTCAGGAGGAGAAGATTTTTAAAGATTATTTTGAAATTTCACTTTTGTTGCCATGGCAACCAGAGTTTTTAACGGATTTCAATTCTTTTTGCTATTTTTGAAGGGGACCACCTAACCAACATCTCTGCCAAATTTGGTTCAAATCGGCCCAGTGGTTTGAGAGGAGATGTCATTTAAAAAATTGTTCTTTATTTCAATATAAACCCCACCCCCCTGGGGCTCCGCCCCTGGGGACCCGAGGATCATGATTTTAGCTATTTTGAAAGAGGTCAATATACTGATGCTTCATGCAAAATATCAAGGCTCTACGCCTTCTGGGTCAGGAGGAGAAGATTTTTAAAGATTATTTTAAAATTTCACTTTTGTTGCCATGGCAACCAGAGTTTTTAACGGATTTCAATTCTTTTAGCTATTTTTGAAGGGGACCACCTAAGGAACATTACTGCCAAATTTGGTTCAAATTGGCCCAGTGGTTTGAGAGGAGATGTCATTTAAAAAATTGTTCTTTATTTCTATATAAACCCCACCCCCCTGGGGCTCCTCCCCTGGGGACCCGAGGATCATGATTTTAGCTATTTTGAAAGAGGTCAATATACTGATGCTTCATGCAAAATATCAAGGCTCTATGCCTTCTGGGTCAGGAGGAGAAGATTTTTAAAGATTATTCTAAAAATTCACTTTTGTTGCCATGGCAACCAGAGTTTTTAACGGATTTCAATTCTTTTTGCTATTTTTGAAGGGGACCACCTAAGCAACATCTCTGCCAAATTTGGTTCAAATCGGCCCAGTGGTTTGAGAGGAGATTTCATTTAAAAAATCGTTCTTTATTTCAATATAAACACCCCCCCCCCTGGGGCTCCGCCCCTGGGGACCCGAGGATCATGATTTTAGCTATTTTGAAAGAGGTCAATATACTGATGCTTCATGCAAAATATCAAGGCTCTACGCCTTCTGGGTCAGGAGGAGAAGATTTTTAAAGATTATTTTAAAATTTCACTTTTGTTGCCATGGCAACCAGAGTTTTTAACGGATTTCAATTCTTTTAGCTATTTTTGAAGGGGACCACCTAAGGAACATTTCTGCCAAATTTGGTTCAAATTGGCCCAGTGGTTTAGGAGGAGATGTCGTTTAAAGAAATTGTTGATGGACGACGCACGACGCATGACACACGACGCACGACGCACGACGGACGGACGCCGGACAAAAGACGATCACAATAGCTCACTTGAGCACTACGTGCTCAGGTGCGCTAAAAATGCTGCAGACTACATTTTCAAGTTGATGGAATTTAGATTTTTTGTCTTTTTGAATAGAAAACATCATAGAAAATGAAGAAATTGCTCGAAACAATGTCTGCATTTTCTACATTTTCCATAGCTTTTTTTCTTTCAAAACGTAAAAAGGAGGGATTTTGTGGGAATAGGTTAAATGCAATAGAGCAACATTTCTCTGAATGCATACTTCTTCCAAGTGAATTATTTTGTGCTTTTTTTTAACAAACATATGGATCGCTGACCATGACTGCTGATCTTTGGTAAGTCAGTTTTGGTCAGTTTGTTTGAATGGGGTTTTACGCCGCTTTGAACAATCTTTCAGTTATATCGCAGTGATGGAGCATCTAACAATGGAATCCTGGTATTTCTCACCCCAGTACTACCATTACAGCCTTTCCTAGCCTCCAGTTGCTATCCCACATAGGTCTTCAATTATCGACCAATTGGTGAGAGACAAATAGTTGGAAAGGATGAGAGCCGCCGTCGGGGATCGAACCCGGGACCTCTAGATTGACAGTCTGACGTGCTACCAACTGGGCTATGATGGCGGCAGTTTTGGTCAGATATCAAATAACTTAAATTTTCAAAATGACTGGTTTGGAACTGAAAGGTATGTGTTGGTTGGTAACCTTCAACTTAATCAATGCAGTTTGAATAAGCTGTAGTTATGACAGTTAAGTCTCTCAACCAACAACAAGAGGACCATGATGGTTCTATACTGCTCCCCTGAGTATTATGGGTCAATGCTTTAAGATTTAAACAAGTGTGGAAGCCCTACACCAAATTATTTTGGAGAATATTTTTCAAAGATTTTCTCATTTAATCCTAGGTATATTGAGGATCCTACCATTTAGAACTAATTTACAGAGTACAGTAATTCTTTGAAGTATTTTGGTAGAGGGGTCTTAGATGACGATTTATACCAAATTTCAAAGTTCTAATGGCTAATGGTTTAGAAGGCTTAGATTTTCAAAGATATCCTCCTTTATTCCTGTATACCGTAAATCTTGGATTGCAAAGAAAATGGCTTATTTAAGAACACAGTAATTCTCTATGCCTTATGGATTGGGAGAAGAAAATTTTCAAAGATTTTCCTCTTTATTTCTATGCAAAATCAGGTATCACAAAAAAAACAGGCTAATTTTCAGGGTATGGTAATTCTTTGAAGTATTTTGGTAAAGGGTCAATAGACTTTGATACATACAAAACAATACGATATCAGCCTTATCGTTTGGGAGAAGATTTTCAAAGATATCCTGTAAATTCAGGGATCACACAGAAAAGGGCTAATTTTCAAAGTATGGTAATTCTTTAAAGTATTTTGGTAGATGAACAATTGACATTGATACAAACAAAATAATAAAGCTCTAGGCTTTATGGTTTGAAGAAGAAGAATTTTAAAGATATCCTTCTTTAATTCTATTTAA
The DNA here is from genome assembly GCA_946902895.1 of Fragum fragum. Taxonomy (NCBI): domain Eukaryota; kingdom Metazoa; phylum Mollusca; class Bivalvia; order Cardiida; family Cardiidae; genus Fragum; species Fragum fragum. Next base: position 61,688,508 of record OX336371.1, on the reverse strand, counting down.
AATCAGGGATCTTACAGAAAAGGGTTAAATTTCAGAGTTCAGTAATTCTATAATGTACTATAGTACAGGGTCAAAAGATGATTTATACCAAATGTCAAAGGTCTAGGCCTTATGGTTTGGGATAAGAAGATTTTTGAAAACTTCCTTATTTATTTCTATGTTAAATCAGGGATCACACAGAAAAGGGCTAATTTTCAGAGTTTTGTAATTCTATGAAGTATAATAGTACTGGGTCAATAGATGATGTTTTTTACCACATGTCAAAGGGATATACTCTATGGTTTGGGAGAGGATGATTTTTTAAAGTTTTCCTTCTTTATTTCTTTGTATAATCAGGGATCACACAGAAAAGGGCTAATTTTCAGAGTATTGTAATTCTATGAAGTGTTATAGTACTGGGTCAATAGATGATGATTTATACCATATGTCAAAGTTCTAGGCCTTATGGTTTGGGAGAAAAAGATTTTTAAAGTTTTCCTTCTTTATTTCTATGTAAAATCAGGGATCCCACAGAAAAGGGATGATTTTCAAGATACGGTAGTTCTTTGAAGTATTTTGGTAGGGGGTCAATAGATGATGATTTATACTAATTATCAAAGCTCAAGGCCTTACGGCTTGAGAGGAGAAGATTCTTTAAGTTTTTTCACTCTGTTGCCATGACAACCAAAGTTCATCATGGAATTCAATTCTTTGAAGTATGACCTAAGGATCATTTCAGTGCAATTCATGCTCAGGTGAGCTAAAAATGTGACATAGATGTCAGAGGTCAACATTCACTTTCGTTCCAACTGAGTGTTTTGATTGGTTTATCAAAATTATGAAATAAATTGATGATCCTTCATTTCTCCAACACTATCCTTCTTTTTTACACTCAAGAAAATGGTTTAGGAAAACATTGTGGAAAATGAAGAAATTGCTAGATACAGGCAGTTTCTTCATCATCCACAATGTTTTCTACCGAAAACTGAAACATAAGTGTTGTGCAGGTTAGAAAAGATTGCAAGAAAAAGAAAATAGCTTGAAACAAGCAACCTCTTCATTTTAAGAACGATTTCTTAAATATAATAGCTTGAGAGTGTGAAATGTTGGAATCACGTGATAATGGGTTGAAGGATTGAACAATGAGTTTCTAATGGTAATTTTCTAAATGGTTCTTCAAATGATTTGAGCAAAACATTATGAGCAAATCTGATATCTGCTTGTATACTGACTTGCAAAAGTTATAAAATGTCTCTGTATAGAAATGCTCATTTAATTATAACAACATGCAAGAGGAGAAAAAAGCAATAAGTTAAGTCAAATCATAAAGATAACGACAAAAACAGGAAAGTTCCGAATATAGCAACTGTAGGTAATATTTGGAAATCAAACTCAAATTCTGTAAAGCCATTGCCAGACAACAAAATTTTAGACCAATCAAAATTGTAAGAAGTTGCAGATGACAAGTTTAAGTTGTTGAAATTAAAAGATTCTTTGGTGTTTTTATTTTTTAAATTGTTGACAATGAAGAAATTGCTTGTAACAAGCAATTTCTTCATTGTCAACAATATTTTCCCAAGCTTTTTAACCTGGGACATAAAACAGTGGGTTTGTGTGGGGATTTGGTTAGTTAAATCTTATTGCAAACTGTCAGGTTACTGAAAAATTTAACAGTGGATTCCTCTCATTTGAATATTGCTATTAGCAATCCATAGCTTAATTGTAACTAGTTTTTTCCCCCAAAATAACTAGGATTTATAGAACAGGTAGTTCCTGTTAATTGCAAAAGAAATTGATAAATGGGTATTGCCATTTACAGGATACCACTGTATAAAGAATCTATAGATATACATGTATAGGTGCTGAATAGTTTCCAACCTGCCAAGTTAAAATAACTACAAAAATACATTGTATAATTTATTTCAGCATTTTACCACAAAATTTCTATTAACTCATTACCAGACAACTAAGTTTCAGACTTGTCCAAATTCAAAGATGTTTCAGAGAACAATTTATTGTCAATAAAATTGTTAAAAATCATTGCCTTTTTGGAAAGAAAATGTGGATAATGAAGAAATTTCTTGTTACAATTTTTCATTTTTCCACAATGTGTTCCAAACCATTTTTCTTATGGGTGTAAAAAAGGGGGAATGGGTTAAAAGAATGTTCAGATAAGAAAGGTGCATATAAAGAAAATGACAAAGCTAAGTCCTGACAGCATTTTTTCTATAACCATTATTAACCCTTTCCTGCACAATCACTGGTTTTTCATCCTTGTGATTTTATACTTGAAAAAACATTGTGGGAAAAGAAGAAATTGCTTGTTACAAGCAATTTCTTCTTTTTCCACAATAGTTTCTACCCTACTGAATGGTTATTTTTCAAATTAAATCCACTGTAAAATTGTCTGCAAAACCTTTGAATTTGGACAGGTCTAAAAAAATCTAAAACAGGAAAGGGTTGAACACTTACCATCATTACTGATTAAGCCATTACTAAAAAATCACTTATTTTTATGCCCGAAGAATTTTATTGAGGAAAAACATTTGGTGAGAAATGGTATGTGTTTCCTACCCCTTTTGGCTATTAATTTTCAATATGAACACACCCTGAAATGTCATCTGTATTTTCTTTTAATTTGGACTAGTCTAAGATCTTGTTGTCTCCAAATGGTTCTAGTAAGAAATAGTAGGGCTTTGTGGAAATGATTGACAAAAGAAAAGACTTCAAAATTGGTTTCTTATACCATAATGAATGAAGTTTCACTTAACCCATTACCAGACGGCAAAATTTTAGACTGGACCAAATTGAAAGAAGTTGCAGACGACAATTTAATGCTTTAGAAAATTTGATATTTTTACTTAAAGGGTAAAAAACATTGTGTTTAATGAAGAAATTGCAATTTCTTCATTTTCCACAATGTTTTTCAAAGCTTTTTTCCTTGAGGGCGTCTAAAAGGGTCATTGAGTGGGAATGGGTTAAGTACCTTCCAACATGTCTGTCTGAGGTAGTAATTGAGGGTCACTGACCCCGCCCACTTACCTCGACAGGAACGTCTAGATACTGAACAGAGTTATCTTGCGGAATTTATTGCCAGTCACATGTAATTAAATAGTACAACAGTTGGTTGGTGACCTTAACCCTTTCCTGTTTTTGGAAATTTTAGACCTGTCCAAATTCAAAGGTTTTGCAGACGGCATTTTGAAGTGGATTTATTTGAATAATAACCATCCAATAGGGTAGAAAACATTGTGGAAAAAGAAGAAATTGCTTGTTACAAGCAATTTCTTCTTTTACCACAATGTTTTCTCAAGTATGAAATAACAGCAACGTAAAATCCCGTGTTTGTACAGGAAAGGGTTAACATGAGCTCATGACGTTAAGATAGCTAAATCAATAAAATAAGATACATAAATGCCTGACAATGTTGGAGTTCAAAAGTTTACTTCCAGTCTAAAATATTAACCCTTGTCATGCTAAACCCGGAATATTCCGGTTTTGGCAGGGGGTATAGACCAAGATCAGCCTGCACATAAGTGCAGTCTGATCTTGGTCTATGCCTCATGCTTGTACTGTTCTTGCCAGAGTTATTTATGAAATTGATTTCTAAAAGAATATTGACTTTTGAGCAAGTTCTATCAGTGCTTTCAGCCCTTTGAATTTACAGCAATTCAGTAAGGTAATTTATATAGCATGACAAGGGTTAATATAACTGGTCCATCCATTTTTTGATCGACAGCCGCAACCCGGTCATTTCTTCTCCAAAGTAGATACTTATCATTTGGTAAGATGACTGCATTGATTGCACAGAAAATAGAGTTAGTAAGAGTAATGGAATATAAAGATTTCCATATTCTTCAAATAAATAGAGTTCTGTTGTGAGCCCTATGTTATAATAAGATTATTTAGTTTTGTGCATTATATATGAAAAATAACAATACATCTAACAAACAACAAATTGATATTAAATAATTGTTCATATTTAGAGAAAAACTAACAAAAGTATATATAATCTTTTTCCTTTAGTAACAGTTACATCTATGAATAATATAAACAAATTTGAGATACTTGACAAGTCCCTTGTGGCATGAAAAGCTTTGAACCTAGGCAGACTGACCTGGGCTGAACAGTTTTGCTCCTGTACATTCAAATGACAGATTGCATGGCCCTGCCCACTGACTCCACTGAAAACACCCACAGACTCCGAAAGGAAGTTCCACTTTGATATTAAACAGCATTGTTTTTCGAAATTCAAAGTTCACTTTCAGTCTACATGAACTATTTGATTGGTCTGCTGATTTATTTTATTGACAGCCGCGATATGTCAATTCACAGAGTTAACAAAACGGAATATGATAATTAATTGAAAATTGACTCAAATTGCAAAATCGAAAAAGGGTTTTGTTCTAACTTTAACTGTACAATAAGTGTAATACGCAACAATTTACCAATGGTTTCTTTTAGTTTAATGTACTTACAATAGTATCAAAGCAAATGTACATCTTTAACTGTTGTCATACTGATAAAGTTATTGTCAAAATTTCATTAAAATCAAAGTGCTGAAAATACTGGAGGCACTTGTTGTTAGTCAGTATTTCTTTTGAAAGATTAGTTAAAAACACTTCTGGCTTGAAAGGGAAAACATGTGGTGTAGACTAATGGCCAGACTGCATAATCATCTGCAGGCTGACTTTTGTCTATTCCTCTTGTCTAAACTGGAATATTCCAGCATGAAAAGGGCTTATCTTTACTGAAAAAGTGAGTAATTTATCTATCCATTTTTCTGTGTGTGGCATGATCTCTTAGAAAATCAGCAAAACATGAAATACAGCTAAACTTTCATCAATCCATTTTCGTCTAGTCCAAATTGAAAGAAGCTGCAGACGATAATTTGAGTTTATCAACATTTTGATTTTTTTATCTTTCTGGGTTGAAAACATTGTGTAAAATGAAGAAATTGCTTGGTTCAAGCAATTTCTTCATTTCAGACAATGTTTTCTCAATTGTTTTTCTAGAGGGGCATCAAAAAGCATCATTTTGTGAAAATAGGTCATTTGGAAGTCTAAAATAATTTAAAGGACTACCTTAAGAAGGCTGACACTCAGATGTTGGGAGCCGCATCGTCAATTTAAAAGAATTTAGGCTGAAAAAATTAGGTTGAAAAGGGACTTGATTGTTACAACAAGAGGCTTTTCTGCAACTGAATCACTCAGCCAGCCTGAATTTACTTATCATACAAGAGATTTAGTTTTCTATCATACATTAATAATAAATTTTCTATATTTCATCAAAAGATTGTTATTTTGTTCTTTTAACTATATCGTTAATACCATTTTGTTTTGTTTTATAAGTAGAAATTTAATCAATTAGAGAACAAGTTCGAACAAACCAATACAATTAAAGCTAAGGAAAACACTTTCGGATCAGAGTAAATAATGAGATATTGCAAAGAATTTACACAACTCATAAACAAATGGGGTCTTGAAAACTCTCCCATTTCGCTAACAATCAGTTTCCTTTAACATCCTCTTCTCTGTTAAAACTGAACACATAATCACCCACTCCGGCATGTTTACGGAAATGGGTTAATCCAATACCATTTGGCAAATTTTTAGACTGGTTCATATTGAAAGGGATTGCAGACGACAATTCAGAGCTTATGAAATTTTGGCTTCTTTTACTTTTGGGGAAGAAAACATTGTGGATAATGAAGAAATTGCTTGTAACAAGCAATTTCTTCATTTTCCACAATGTTTTCCCAAGCTTTTTTCTTTGGGGCATCTAAAACCATCATTGAGTGTGAATAGGTTAATCAGTACAGCACAATTTTTATCAAATTCATCTCCTGTTTGCTCTTTTCTATAAACCTTAAAAGGAAGGATCTGATAAGCATTGTTGAAAAAGAAGTACCAGTAAACAGTATATCCGTTTATACCACTTATCCCCCATCTTAATGAAAACATTGTGGGTAAGGAAGAAATTGCTTGCTTTAAGCAAATACTATATTTCCAACAAATTTTCCCAGACCTTTTTTCTTGAGGGGCGTTAGAATGAGGGATTGTGTGGGAATAGGTCAACCTATTCCCTCACAATACCGTTTTTTACACCCTTGAAGAATTGTATTAAAGAAAATAATACGAGAAAAAACAAGCAATTTCTCCTTCTATCACATTGTTTTCTACCCGATTTGGCCCTTCAGTTTCAATTTCAAAGTAATTTGAAATGTCATCTGCAACTTCTTTCAATTTGGACAAATCCAAAGTTTTGTTGTGTGGTAATGGTTTAATAGTAAACTGTCATAATCTTAAAAATCTTGTAACATTGACAATTCTAGAACACTGTTGTCTGAAAATATTTTAACCCATTCCCACACAATCCCAATTTTTTGCTCCCCTCATGAAATGAGCTTTGGAAAAGATTGAAGAAAATAAAGAAATTGTTTGATACAAGCAATTCTTCATTTCCCGAAATATCTTTTCCCAATACATCAATGAATATTTTAATTTCTCCATTTTTTAAATTGTTGTCTGCAACTTCTTTCAATTTGGACAAGTCTAAAATTTTCTCATTTGGTACAGGTTAACAAGCATTCTCCCATTAATGGTAGGAAGGAGGAGGACCTGAAGGTTTAGTCTTAGGTTGTATGCCATGTGCCTTCATGTAGGATAGAAACTGATCGGGGATCTCTGCCAAAACTTCTTTAGCCAATGCTGCTTTTGCCATACTTGGATCACCAATAGAGTTGCGTCCAACAAAATTACGGAATGGTACAAACTGAAATATACACATGGAAATTTACTTTTATTACTTGTTATCTTTAAGAATTGATATAAACAATTTTGTTAACTATCTCTCTTAACCCATTTCAAAATGAATACTTGGGTTTTCTAACTAGATGGTTGTTCCAGGACATCTGCTGTCAAGCCTGCAAAGTTTTGTAGGCATCATGCTCCGGACAAGCACAATTTTAGTGTTTGACCTTGAGCTTTGACCTTGACATTAGAACTATCCCAAAAAATCTTTCAAATGGAACATCTACTCATGATGGAGTATAATTGTGCCGAGTTATTTGGAAATCCATCCATAAATGTAGAAGTAATTGTCCGGACAAATTTGGACGGACAGACTAACAGACTAACACACATACATCAACTTGTCATACACAACTATATCTCGCTCACCGCAAGCGAGCTTGACAAAAACCTCAGAAAATACTTCAGGAAAGTAAGATACACTATTCCTTAGCAATTACAGTCTCTTCATTGGAACAATTAACCCATTACCATACCTTAATTTTTTAAACAGTTCTAAATTGAAAGAAGTTACAGACGTTTATGAGATCTTAGATTTTTCAACTTTCTTGGTAGAAAACATTGTGCAACATGAAGAAATTGCTTGTTACAAGCAATTTCTTCATTTTACACAACTTTTTCCAAATTGTTTTGCTTGAGGGGCCCCCAAAAGTGTCACTGTGTAGGAATGGATTAAGATTATGGACTAAATTGTCACTTATCTATTTCATAGAGATATACATGCTAATGTACCAAAAGCAGAATATTCTTGTAATGGATTAACCCTTTCCTTTTCAATCCCTGTTTTTTATGTTCCTGTTGTTTTCTTATTGAGAAAACATTGTTGAAAAAGAAGAAATTGATTGTAACAAGCAATTTCTTCAATTTCCAATATATTTCCTACCTTACTAAATGACTTTTTTTCAGATAAAATCAACTTAAATTTGTAGTCTGCAAAACCTTTGAATTCCAACAGGTCTAATTTTATATGAAACAGGAAAGGGTTAAGTACTTGTCTATGATCAATGTTTGCTAAATAGGTACTGGCAATCAATCTACTTTATGTATCACAATGTTTGCTATTTAGCAAAGTTGTACATTAACTAAAAATGTAAAACAAACACACACTACTGTAACTACCACAAAACATTACATGCATCGAAATCTTATTTTCTCCCAGTCTGTGTATAATCATCTCTCTACCATTTATAAACCTTTCTTGTTTTGCAAAATTTTAGACCCATCCAAATTCCAATCAGTTTGGCAGACAAAAATTGAAACTTGATTTTATTAAATAATAAACATTCAGTAGAGTAGAAAATATTGTGGCAAAAAATGCTTGTTACAAGCAATTTCTTCTTTTCCCAAAAAGTTTCTTCAATCATAGAATCACAGGGAAATAAAGACCATGGGATTAACCAGAAAAGGATTAAATTGATTATTCTATGCATTTCAATCTTACTTTCAATTTTTGAAAACTTAAATGCTTGAAGGTCAGAGACTGGTGAATAAACCTCCGATGATATTTATAAAGAATTTAAAACACACTTTACTTAGTCATAACTAGTGCCTTCAAGACATAAAGGCTTGCAAATCATAAGATATAACTAGGGTATTGTAAAGAGGGAACATCTTGGAACAAGAACCATTCATGTTTTCATGTACAAAGTATGGCAAAGAACATAAAAAGGACCCTAAAAATAAATCTGTCTAGGCAGTCAGGACTTCTAAATGCATTTTAAACCCAAACCCAAACAGGCAATTAAGACCGATTTTCATAAATCAAATGTTATATCATACTTAAATTCAACTCCTCAAATGATACCTAGAATTGTCGAAAAGTGGACTTATAACCCCCCCCATTTTTTTACTCAAGTAGCACAGATGACCTTTGACTTATGTTACCCAAAAGACAATAGGGCACCTCCATGAGTCATGGATAACATTAGTATAAAGTTTCAAGGTCCTTGGTCAAATAGCTTATGAGTTGGAGTAAAGAAACTGTTTTTCAATCAAAGCTCAATTGTGACCTTGACCTTTAAAGGCTCTCTTACTCTTGTAGGGACAAAATTTTCAAAACATAAAAAAAAATTAAATTCATTTTCATTTTCTATTCAGCAAAGATTTCTTGTCAGCTTTGACCTATTCTAAAATTATTTACAGATGGTTCTGTAAACAATTTTAACAAAGATTTCAGGATTCCACAATGTTTTCTAGCTTAAGTTATGGTTATTTTTCGATTTAAATCCTCTTTATATTAATGTCTCTTTGACAAAAATAGGTACTACCGTAAAGCATTTCTTTTATGCAGGGACTTTATTTCTGCTTTGTATGTGGGCACTGACTGCAGAGTTATAATCCTTAAACTAGAGGCACAAGAGTGCCTGATTCCACAGGCTTAAATTTACTTATCATTCTAGAGAAATTTATTTGAAAACCATCTGGCAATTTGCAAGAATAAGATTTTCAAAATTTTACTATATACCATATAAGGAGGCAAGTCTTCCCCCCCCCCCCCATAAAAGCTGTAATTTTCATCTGAGCCATATTTTATGAAGGAATCTGACAAAGAGTAACCAAAGGATCATTCTGTCAAATTTTATAAATATTTACTGGTGTATTCATTTGAAATCAGAGAAGATTGTAGATTTTCACTGTTTACCATGTATAGAAATAAGCCCTATCCATTAAAGCCAATTAATTCATTTTTTTTAGCAATCTAATAAGGGGTTACCAAAAGATAATTCCAGTGAAATTTGGTTGAAATCCATCCAATGGTTTCTGAGAAGAGGATTTTCAAAGCTTTCACCATACATGGAAATTAGCCCTACCCATTAAAGCCGTATTTTCTGTCCTATCAAAATTCTTTGAAGGAACCTGATAAAGGGTAACTAAAGATCAATCCAGTGAAATTTGGTTGAAATTTATCCATTTGTTTCTTAGAAGATTTTTACTGATTTCACCTTATATGGAAATTAGCCCCGCCCATCAAAGCCATGTTTTTCATCCAATCAAAATTCTTTAAAGGAATCTAATAAAGGGTCACCCAATGATCATTCATGTATAATTTGGTTGAAATCCATCTATTTGTTTCTGAGTAAAAGATTTTTAAAAGTTTCACCATATATGGTAATAAGCCTCGCCCATTAAATACATTTTTTTCATCATTGTCAATCTTCTATGTTGGGCAACTTTAACATTGTAACTACATCCTATTCAAGCTGTAGTTACAATGTTTAGGTCACCAACCAACCATTTACTTTTTTGTTACATGCTACTGATGATAAATTTTGCAAAAATATCGCAGTTAAAAGTCCAAGCCATACTTCCTGTCGGAGTAAATGGGCAGTGCCTAGGAAGACAATGGGTGGGGCCAGCGTTTAGTCCATTGGTTGAGTCTCTGTAACAATACACATTTGTATCTATTGAAGACCACAACAACATTGTTTGTCAACAATATCAAACAGAAAGTTGAACAAGATTGATAAATAATCAAATAAATTCAATCCTTCTTCTGGCAAGGTAAATGACAACAGAAAAATGTCACACAGAAATTTTACACACACACACCCTGGTATGGCGAAAACCCACAAAATACAGACCCTGCAGAAATAAGGTGCTATACAGTATTTCAAAACCTAGATATTTCCTTTACACATCAAAATGCCTACTATAGAAAAATCCTTACTTCATTTATCCTAAGGGGGCAGGGGCCAAGGCAGGGTTTCTTGAGCGTGGAATAACATTGTGAGATTTCATATAGTCTAGAACCTGCTGGGGAACCTCAGCCAAAACCTCCTTAGCAAGGGCAGCTTGTACACCCTGATTAGACTGTTCTCCACGCATGATAAAATTACGTAGGGGAACAAACTGAAACAAATTACAAATGAATTATTCATTTGATCAATAGACGTTTCTTTTCATGAAAACAATTTTCTATGAATGGTTAGCAAAGTGCTTTTAATATCTAAGAAATACCATATTTAATCTAATAATCACTGGGCAATTATAACTCTGAGCCCTGGGGTAGGTGATTGTTAGTGATATTTTACATAGGTTTTGCAATCATTAGATGTGTTTGGTATGAAAACAAAATTTTCAAGAAATAATAACCAGCGGTAGCTGTAATAACAATCTTTTGGGAGGCAATCCCAAAATATAATACATAGTAAAACAAACGAATAGCAATCTACCTTTTACAAAGCTTAATCATTTTTTGAAAGATAGGATGAAGTTTGACGCTAACCTTGACCGAAACACAATTGTCAATTTAACCGAAACAACCAATTAAGCAAGGTCCATTTTGCTGGATTAGGTTTGGTAGGATCCAGTCATTTCAATGCATGACTGAGTAAACAGGCCTAGAGTTCAACTATGTACATATGCATCAGCCACCAAAGAGATATCACTAAGCAGACCTTGTCTCCAGACAATTTATATCCATTTCCTTCTGGACCTCATTTTAGCATGAAAACAAATTACGAGAGAATTTTAATGTATATATTATAATTATTCATTACCCAACAACCATTATGTGATTGACCAGATAAGCATTGAAAAATCTTTAATGTATGTGATTTTTTTTCCTCTTTTTATTGCCTAAAATCAGGGAGAGGGGTGTCAAGGTAAAGGTCTTTTTTTGAATTCATTCAAACAGAAAAGACAAGATTCTGGGCATTTTTTTAAACAGATTTTATTGGTTTTTTTTTATCCATCCAATTTTTATTTTTCTCATCACAGAAGAAAGTAAACACAACCAAAATTATGTTAATACTTTAACAAAATTATACACTGGTATGCCTAGTTCTCCATCATTTATCACTTTTATTTTCTGTCAGAAACAATACCACTTTTCATTTAGCCATATAAAATGCAATTTTTATCAATGAAATTATCCTAATCATCCTAATTCAAAGCTTTCTCTACAACAAGAGGCCTGTAGGGCCTTATCGGTCACCTGAGTCCAAAGAGCACAAAATCAAATAAAAGTCCACAAGATTATGCTACATACTAAATATCAAAGCTCCAAGCCTTATGGTTTGGGAGAAGAAGGTTTTTAAAAGTTTTCACTGAACGAGCCTTTGATAAACTTGTTACATCTTGGGATGGGCTAATTCTGACCCTGGGGCCATAATTCATACAATCTTGATGGGGGTCCACCAGGTAAAGATACATACAAAATATCAAAGCTCTAGGCCTATCTGTTTGAGAGAAGAAGATATTTAAAGTTTTCACGATATAAGCCTATGTTAAATTTTTGACATCCAGGAAAGGGCTAATTTTAATCCTGAGGCAATAATTTGTATAATCTTGATAGAAGTCCACAAAAGGAAGCTGTATACCAAATATCAAAGTTCTAGGTTCTCCTTTTTGGGAGAAGAAGATTTTTACAAATTTCACTATATAAGCCTATGTTAAATTTGTGACATCCAGGAATGGGCTAATTTTAATCTTGAGGATATCATTTTTATAATATTAATAGAGGTCTACCAGATGATGCTGCATACCAAATATCAAAGTTCTGGGCCCCGCTATTTGGGAGAAGAAGATTTCCAAAAATTTCATTATATAAGCCCTTAGTAAAACTTGTGACGTCCAGAAATGGGCTAATTCTGTCTCTGAGGCCATGATTTATATAATCTTGATGGAAATTCACCAGAAGATGCTGCATACCAAATATCAAAGTTCTAGGCCCTCCTGTTTGGGAGAAGAAGATTTTTACAAATTCACTAAATAAGCCCATCTAAAACTTGTGATTCCGGAATGGGCTAATTCTGTCTCTGGGGCCATGATTTATACAATCTTGATAGAAATTCACCAGATGATGCTGCATACCAAATATCAAAGTTCTAGGCCCTCCTGTTTGGGAGGAGAAGATTTTTACAAATTCATTAAATAAGCCTATGTAAAACTTGTGATTTGGGAATGGGCTAATTCTGTCTCTGGGGCCATGATTCATACAATCTTGATAGAAATTCACCAGATGATGCTACATACCAAATGCCTAAGTTTTAGGTCCTCCTGTTTGGGAGAAGATTTCCAATAATTTCACTATATAAGCCCTTTGTAAAACTTGTGACGTCCAGAAATGGGCTAATTCTGTCTCTGGGGCCATGATTCATACAATCTTGATAGAAATTCACCAGATGATGCTTCATACCAAATATCAAAGTTTTAGGCCCTCCCGTTTGGGAGAAGAAGATTTTTACAAATTTCACTATATAAGCCCATGTAAAATTTGTGATACTGGAATGGGCTTATTCTGTCTCTCAGGCCATGATTTATATAATCTTGATAGAAATTCACCAGATGATGCTATATCCCAAATTTCAAAGTTCTAGGCCCTCATGTTTGGGAGAAGAAGATTTCCAAATATTCACAATATAAGCCTATGTTAAACTTGTGATGTCCGGGAACAGGCTAATTTTGATTATAATTTATACTTTATAGAGGTCCACTAGATGATGCCACATACCAAATATCAGCTCCTTTGCATTGGTAGTAAAAAGAATCAAAGTTGTCACTATGTAAGCTTTTGCCACCCACCCCCACCCCCTAGCGCAGCCATTTCTTGACAGATTTTTTTTCTTGTGAAAACTTGATAGTCCTTGCCCTAAAGACTCTAAATACCAAATGTGAATCTAATCTGACAGCCGGTTCATGACAAGAAGATTTTTAAAGATGTACCCTTTTTGGCCCCTTATCGAGCCCCAAGGGGAGATAACTCCATGATGTGGACAAATCTTAAGCACCTTCCTATAAGGATGCTTCCTGCCAAGTTTGGTTGAAATCCATCAAAGGGTTCTTAAGAAGAAGTCTAAAATGTAAAATGTTATTGCACAGTGCACAATGCAAGACCACGGACAAAACACAATTGCAATAGGTCACCATGACCTTTGGTCAGGTGACCTAAAAAGATATACAATTAAATCCAAGAATTTCACATTGACGGACAGAGACAATCAGAACCCCATGACAAAGTTTGGAATCATTCAGAGTATTGCATGAGAGTGATCAAATATCTCAGAAACAATGGGGATTAACTAGAATTAAGGCAATTATTAGAATAAATATGGTATTTCTAGTCGTGGGACCTTCTAGTTGAACAACATAAACATCAAATTTCAAGTCATTTACTGTTGATAAGGGCAGTTGCCTTTAAACCCTTTAAAGTCTTATGTTGTTGATCATATAGCAAAAAGCTGACAAAATTTTGGGTTAAGCAAAACAATAACAATTGCAGATATAAATCTTTAGAAGCGTGCATAGATAAGCGTTTAAATAAACAGTAAAATGAGAACTAATCTACATAATACCATCAAGTCACTGTACAGCTGATTCAGAAGACTTTCTATACAAAATTATACTAACACCAAGATTTTTTTGTAAAACAAAAATGCCACAAAACACATTATTTCCAGCAATAAGCTGCTATATTTTGCCTGTCATTTCTTATTGAGATACCAGACCATACTAATATGTTGATTAAATTTTAGAAATGTTTGTATATTGGAGTAGAAAACGTTGAGGATAATGAAGAAATTGATTGCAACAAGCAACTTCTTCATCTTCCACAATGTTTTCCAAAGCTTCTTTTCTTTGGGCCATCAAAAAGTGTTATTGTGTTGGAATGGGTTAAATTCAACTGACTTGATTTTGTTGTCTGTAACTGCTTTCAATTTGGACAAGTCTAAAAACATTGTGTGGTAATAGGTTTAACCCATTCCCACACAGTGAAATTTTAGACTGGCTCAAATTGAAAGAGGTTGCAGACGACAATTAAAAGTTAATGAAATTTTGGATTTTTTCAACTATCCAAGTAGAAAACATTGTGGAAAATGAAGAAATTGCTTGTAACAAGCAATTTCTTCATTTTCCACATTGTTTTCCAAAGCTTTTTTCCTTGGGGGCGTTTACAGGCGTCACTGAGTGGTAATGGATTAATGTACATGGATTAAAATATTAAAATGTCTTATTCTCCATGTATAACCTTTTCAAACACAAACAAACACCTACACCAATAAAAAAAGATATATATACTCTATACCATAAAGTAAGATCTGTCAATTGCATGTCATAGACAGATTGCTAAGCCCACCCACTAACCTTCAACATAGCAGTTCTTCTGAGACAATTAATGACATTAGGCTATACATATTGTCAGGGACATTAATAAAAGACAAATTGTTGCCGATCTAAACCTTTGGTAAAATGTTACAAAGTCAATCCTAAGTTTCAATCTACTTGTTTATTATACTCTACATTTTTTGCAATGTTTTTCGAATTGCTTATTTTTGAGGGGCGTCAAAAAGTGTCATTGGGTGGGAATGAGTTATAAAGCTGTAGTTACAGCATTTCAGTCACAAAACCTACAAAAATTATCCAGATA
This sequence comes from Fragum fragum, assembly GCA_946902895.1. Classification (NCBI taxonomy): domain Eukaryota; kingdom Metazoa; phylum Mollusca; class Bivalvia; order Cardiida; family Cardiidae; genus Fragum; species Fragum fragum. The sequence continues at coordinate 61,673,349 of OX336371.1, read as the reverse complement.
AATGTCAAAAGTTTAAAGTTCACTTTCTATCTAAATAACTGAATTGATTAGTCGGTTGATATTTTGATAGAAAGCTGCAATCCATCATATCTATAAACTCCTTCAGCACACAAAACAATTTCAAAGGTACTATATCAATCAATCCTTCCTGTTCCCCCAAAACATGTGTATTTCATCAGACATTCCACCTGGACAGATCCTAGTTTTAAATTTCAGGATGTACGATGGAAAAATGAGGCTTTTTGAAATATTACTTTCTTATTTACCTCTACTCAACTGTGTATTGACATGTGATGAAAACTCCATTTCCACAGTTTATAAAAAGCTACTCACCAAAAAACTAATTTAAAGAACAAAACAACAAAATTTCAGACTGTTATATATTGAAAAGAATTTTGGACAAGAATTTAAAGTTTATGAATCTTTCTGGGTGGAAAACATAGTGCAACAAGGTGCCAAACTGTCACAAGATACGCCCGTCACACTGCTTAATATTAACTGGGGGTTTGAATAGAAATGAGGTTATTTTGAATGAATTTTTTTTGTCAAACAAAGTATGAAAAACAACAAAGGGCAATAACTCAAAAAATAGGCACTGTAGAGTTATGGTTCTTGTGCACTGCACTCCCCCTTGGTGAGATCTATACACCCATGAAATTTCATGATTCTAGCTATTATACTTTTAGAGATATACCCCGGACAAGATTCAAGTATGAAAAACAACAAAGGGCAAACCTCAAAAAAAAGGCTAGGTAGAGTTATGGTTCTTGTACACTGCACTCCCACTTGGTGAGCTCTATCCATCCATGAAATTTCATGATTCTAGCTATTATACTTTTAGAGATATACTCCGGACAAGATTCAAGTATGAAAAACAAAAAAGGGCAATAATTCAAAAAATAGGCCAGGAAGAGTTATGGTTCTTGTGCACTGCACTCCCCCTTGATTAGATCTATACACCCATGAAGTTTCATGATCCTAGCTGTAATAATATACTCCGGACAAGATTCAAGTATGAAAAACAACAAAGGGCAATAACTCAAAAAATAGACTAGGTAGAGTTATGGTTCTTGTACACTGCACTCCCACTTGGTGAGCTCTATCCATCCATGAAGTTTCATGATTCTAGCTATTATACTTTTAGAGATATACTCCGGACAAGATTCAAGTATGAAAAACAACAAGGGGCAATAACTCAAAAAAATAGGCAAGGTAGAGTTATGGTTCTTGTGCACTGCACTCCCCCTTGGTGAGATCTATACACCCATGAAGTTTCATGATCCTAGCTATAATACTTTTAGAGATATACTCCGGACAAGATTCAAGTATGAAAAACAACAAAGGGCAATAACTCAAAAAATAGACCAGGTAGAATTATGGTTCTTGTACACTGCACTCCCACTTGGTGAGCTGTATCAATCCATGTAATTTTATGATTCTAGCTATTATACTTTTAGAGATATACTCCAGACAAGATTCAAGTATGAAAAACAACAAAGGGCAATAACTCAAAAAAATAGGCCAGGTAGAGTTATGGTTCTTGTGCACTGCACTCCCCCTTGGTGTTATCTATACACCCTTGAAGTTTCATGATCCTAGCTATAATACTTTTAGAGATATATTCCGGACAAGATTCAAGTATGAAAAACAACAAAGGGCAATTACTCAAAAAATAGGCTAGGTAGAGTTATCGTTCTTGTACACTGCACTCCCACTTGGTGAGCTCTATCTATCCATGAAATTACATGATCCTAGCTATTATACTTTTAGAGATATACTCCGGACAAGATTCAAGTATGAAAAACAACAAAGGGCAATAACTCAAAAAATAGACCAGGTAGAGTTATGGTTCTTGTGCACTGCACTCCCCCTTGGCGAGATCTATATACCCATGAAGTTTCATGATTCTAGCTATTATACTTTTAGAGATATACTCCGGACAAGATTCAAGTATGAAAAACAACAAAGGGCAATAACTCAAAAAATAGGCCAGGTAGAGTTGTGGTTCTTGTGCACTGCACTCCCCCTTGGTGAGATCTATACACCCATGAAGTTTCATGATCCTAGCTATAATACTTTTAGAGATATACTCCGGACAAGATTCAAGTATTAAAAACAACAAAGGGCAATAACTCAAAAAATAGGCCAGGTAGAGTTATGGTTCTTTTGCACTGCACTCCGTATTGATAAGAAGAATATAACTGCCAAGTTTAAAGTCAATTGGACTTAAGGTGACAGAGTTATGCTCCGGACAAAGAAGTGGACACCGCCGGACAACCGGACGCCCGGACGCCCGGACGACCGGACGCCCGGACGACCGGACGCCCGGACGACCGGACGCCCGGACAACACGGGTGATCCCATAATACGTCCCGTCTTCGACGGGCGTATAAAAATGGAGAAATTGCCTGTTGCAAGCTATTTCTTCATTTTACACCATGTTTTTCCAATTGTTTTTCTTCAGGGGCATCTAAAGCGTCATTGTTTTGGAATGGGTAAAATGGCAAAATGTAACAAAGTCAGAACCTCTGTTTTTATTCTACTTATGAACACTTAACTGGCCTCAAATTTCATCTTACTATCTTTAAACTTTCCATATGAGATTATCTTGGCTGGACAACAAATGTTAAGTTGAAGGGCATAGGGTCAAAGGTCAATTTCATTGCTTAAAGTCTTTGACTTACACTTAAGCCATTCCCGTTTTGTTGTTTTTCTTTAATTCTAGACTGGTCCAAATTGAAAGAAGTTGCAGAGGACATTAAAAATTGGTTAAAATTTGAAATGAAATCATCCAATGTGATAGAATATATTGTGGGAAAAGAAGAAATTGCTTGTTACAAGCAGTTTCTTCTTTTACCACAATTTTTTCTCAAATATAAAATAACAGCCAAGAAAAATCCGGGTTTGTACAGGAAAGGATTAATGCTTCTGGTGTAAACAAGGAAAACTTTTTTATTGTTTTATTGATATGTACCTACCTGAACAATATCTCTAGCCGCTACCTTACCACCATAGGACAGCCTTACATCATCTCCATCTAAAACATCCATAGCTGTAAGGGAACAAGAAAAATTCCATAATAATATCCATCTTCCCATGTGATATATCACATGACCAAATCTACACAGCTGTGAAGAGGTATGTGTATTTCAGGCAAACCTAGTATTAAATCTCAATGCTCTATTAGTTTCCCTCTTGAGGGCTCTACTGTTATCCCCCGCCCCAAGAATCCCTCCCCTTTACCCCCTTCAAAAAAAGCTTAGGAAAACAGTGTGGAAAATGAAGAAATTGCTTGTATCAACAAATTTCTTCATTACCCACAATGTTTTCAATCCAAAAAAAAATATATATAAATAAAAAATAAAATTCCATTGACCTGAAATTGTTGCCTGCGGCTTCTTTCAAATTCATTCAGTCTCAAATTGTGTTGTGTGGTAGTTCGTTAAAGGAGAACAGAAGTTTTGTACTAAATGCAAAGAAAGCAACTCATTCTTCACTCCAGAAAAGTTACTTCCCTTGCACTAACTGAAAAACACCATGATTAAACACTTTTAGATTTTTTAAAAAGAATCTTGTCACCTTAGGATCATTCATATAAAATTTGGCTGAAAGCAGTTGAAATTATAGATTTCAAAATGATATTCAGTTATCACTATTGTTCCTTGTAGGGAATAGACCTGCCGATATAAGCTATAGCTTTTATCCAATCAAATTGCTTTAATGGAATCTGATGGAGGCTCATCATTGGAACATTCTTGTGAAGTTTGGTTGAATTAAAGGCAGTACTTTCAGGAGAAGATTTTTAAGGAAAAGGTTTATGGATAGATGGAAAGATAGACACACACTTAAAACACAATACAATAGTCCCAGTGGCCTTTGGATTATGGAGCTAAAAAGAGACCCAAGAAGGCCAGAGATGCTCTTATGGCTACTTTTACTGTCAAAGCCTTAGTGTAGTGGAAACCATCTGTAAGATAATACAGGCATTCTTTGAAAGTTTGAAAACAATCTATCAACAAGATGCGTTTGAAAAACACAAACTAATTACCCCTTCCCCAAAATAGCAACTTTCCCTACAAATGACCGTGACATTTGATTTGAACATGACCTAGAACTTGTCATCAACAGATCTGTATTGCTACAAAGAATTTTTATGTGAAATATCAATAACCTATACTTAACATATCAAAAGTTATGGCCTATTTGTTGTGTGTCGGATAACTTTACATACGGACATATCAAATTTATAAGATCCCTATCTATCAATACAGGTACACAAAAATATTTTTTTTCATTGTGGAATATAAATGGATTGATCAAACTTGCAAAAAAAGACTTTTATTCAATTTTACAAAAATGCATGTTTTTGGTACTCATTACATTTGTCTCATTGAGGCTGCAAAAAAAAATTAGTAGAGAAAATTAATATGCTTTGTTAAATCCACTACTTATTAAAGCATCACCGGATGAAACAATTTTAAGACTGGACCAAATTAAAAGAAGTTGCACACAACATGTTTTTTCCAATGAAATTTTAAAAATCTTTTCTAGATAAGAAAACATTGCAAATAATGAAAAAAATTCTTTATTTTCCACAATTTTTTCCAATGCCTTTTTCTTGAATTGCATAAAAAAGGAGAATTGTTGTCATGTGTAATAAATCCTTGTCAGAATTGATTTACAAAATGGCCAAGATAACCTTAGATTGTTCACAAGAATTTAAATTCTCAAGCCAAATTATCAACTCAAATTTGATGACAATATAGATATTTTAACAAAGTTAAATGGATATAAATTCAAAGGGTTTTAATAAGATGTGCAGAATACTGCTAATGCTACTAAAGTCCCTTTTAACTTCATTCAACCCTTATCATGCTGAATAAAAATCCTGTTTAGAATTGTACCAAAATCAAAGGCCTGAAATCACTGGAAGCGCTTGTTGTGGGTCAATATTTGATTCAAAAACTGACTTTATGAACAATTCTGGCTTGAAAGGGACAAACAGGTGGTGTAGACTAAGATCAGACTGCACATATGTGCAGGCTGATCTTAGCCTATACCTCCTGCAAAAACATGAATACTCAATGGGGATATTCCTGCATGACAATAAAAGCATTCACATAAAGATTGAGACAATTTGAGCCAAAAAATGTGACCCAAAGAAAGGTAAAAAGGAAATTGTCATTTAGGCCCTTTTCCCCTTGATATAAGACATAATGTTCTCATATTCAATACTGTTCTTCCTCATGACCATACAAACATTTTCAGCAGGTTTGAGAGTGATTGTTACCTGTAGAGTGATAATAGGGAAATTGTCAGTGAGGCCCCTTTTCTGGTGATATAATCAAAAGGTCACCATTTTCAGGGTACTTCTTCATGCCCATTAAACCATTTTCATCATGTTTGAGAAAGATCTTGCCCAAATTGTGACCTGTTCAGGTGGTAATAGGGAAATTGTCAATAATGCCCCCTTTACCTTGATAGGAGTTAAAATGTTACCATATTCAATAGAGTTCTTCTTCTGGACTAGACAAATGTTTCAGCAAGTTTGAGAAAGATTGAGCAAAATTGTTACCTTTAGAGTGGTAAAACTTAATTCTTGATAGGCAGACGATTGGAATTCTAGTATCACAAAAGCTTAACTTGACAACTTTGTGCTCAAACAAAAGTGCTGAAATGAGCTAAAAGTCAAAGTACTGAAAGCAATGGAAGGCCCTAATTGTGCATCAATATTTGATTTGTTAATTAATTTTATAAATAACCCTAGCTTAAATAAAATGTACACATGTGCAGGCTTATCTAAGTCTGTATCTCCTGCAAAATCAGAAATATCTTTCAGCATGACGAAAGGTACAATGACATTGGAACTTGCTTGCCTCATACAAATGATCATTTTATCAAATCAAGCCAGCAATATTGACAATGTAAGACAAAATGTAAAAGAAATCTGTTATTACCTTCAAAATCAGCATCTCCTACCCCTACTATAATAATAGACATTGGCAATGTAGAGGCCTGAAATTGAAAAAACTAAATCTATCAGTGATGATAAGTGATAAATCATAAAAGCTACTTGGTCATTGGAATTATGATATTTTCAACAAATATAAACAAGAGTGCCACAGTCACAATATATGCCACCATATAATTGCTTTTTTTAACCCATTACCATACAACAAATTTTTAGACTGGTTCAAATTCCAAGGAGTTGCAGACGACAACTGAAAGTTTTTGATATTTTAGATTTTTTTTAACTTTCTGAGTAGAAAACAATGTGGAATAATTTCTTCATTTTACACAATGTTTTCCCAATAGTGCTTGTGACAAGCAATTTCTTAATTTCACACAATGTTTTCCCAATAGTTTTCCTTGAGGGGCGTCCTAAAGCCTCACTGTGTGAAAATGGGTTAAGAAGGTAGCTATGGAGATATAAGGCATAGATCTCAGTATAAGGATTAGAAGGACGATACACCATGGAGAACAAGTAGCCACAACAAGAAAATTTTCATTAACTTTAGACTGAAATGGCAAATTTCGACAATATGTGAAAGTTCGGGTCACTAGGTACATTCTGTGACAGTTTCATTCAAATTAATCCCTAGATGTAGGAGAAGAATCATATTTGTCAATAGTTATAGTAGGAGATGTGTTAACAGAATTTTGTTAACCCTTTCCTGTTTTTTGAAAATTTTAGACACAAGTCCAAATTGAAAGAGGGTACACACAGAATTTAAAATTGGATGCAATTTGAAATGAAACCATCCTATGTGGTAGAGAATATTGTGGAAAAAGAAGAAATTGCTTGTGCTTGTGTTTTCTAAAGTGTAAAATTCACAGCAATCTAAAATCCCGGGTTTGAACAAGAAAGGGTTAACCTAATTTTCTGTGATGGCAAGACCCCGATTATATGTGCAAGGGCAGGTCAGTTGAAACATTCTCTGAAAATTTCATTCAAATTTTGTCCATAAAAGGAAGGAGGAGATATGTTAACTGAAAGTGGATGTACATACTTATGTTAGGACAGACAGACAGAGAAGATTTTATCATTGTACAAGCACTTTCCTCAATTTAACATGATTAGAAGTCTTTTTGGAAATATAGCAGGCAAGAAATTGATCAAAGTTTCATAAGAAAAGTCTAAATTGAATCCAACCAAAAGTTGATGTAAATTTTCATCTAGATTGCATCATCTCATTCATCTAATACTGAGAAAAAGCAATGAACACAAACTCAAATAGATCAATTGATTGGCGTTTTAATATAACATAAAACAATACAAAGACAGCAGTATGGTATATACAATATCAATTAAGCCGTGAAACAAACAACTATAATGATGACCCTTTGGTCACTTTTACAATTTGCCAGTTGTCACCCATGTTCAGAAAGATAAAAAAAATAAATTCTATCAAAGGCCTGAACTGCATCAATTTCCTTCAAGACTGAATATCAATAATTGGCATGAGAATAAAGCTATTCCCTAAAAGGAGATTTTGAAGTACCATTTGCAGAATTCTATCTCTGCATTCAATGCTATATTGTATTTGATAAACAAGACCATTTGTTTATTTATTGATTGATTAATTGAAAGGGATTTAATGTCATTTTTAACAGTATTTCGGTCATATTTTGGCGGCTGTAGAACCTAACCATTGATTCCTAGTATTTCTCACATCCAAAGAGTCTACATAAGGGAATCGTCCTTATTGGGTCATGTGATTTGGTCAGAACATTTGACCTTGAGCGGTGACTTTGAACTTGGAACTATTCAAAATTCATTTCAAACGGCATATCTACACATGATGAAGAAGACTTGCATCAAGTTATTCTTTATATCCACCAACAAACATAGGTGATATGCTCTAGTCAATCTCAATTTGAACACCTGACCTTTATCTGTGACCTTGCCCTTGGAGCTATCTGTAACTTTGTTTCAAATGATGATGTAAGTTCTATGTTACCTCCACAGTTGATTGGCTAGTTTGAGGTATATTTGTGACATATTTATTGAGTATAGCGACCTTAATTAATTGTTACCTCAAAAATAGTTTGTGTAGTTTGAGGCATATGTGTCATATTCATTGAATGTTGTGATGTGAATTCACTGGTACCTCAACAATAGCTTAACCCATTCCTACACAGCAAACTTTTAGACTGGTCCAAATTGAAAGAAGCTGCAGATGACACTTTCAAGTTGATGAAATTTTAATTGTTTCATCTTTTTGGATAGAAAACATTGTGGATAATGAAGAAATTGCTTGATACAAGCTATTTCTACATTTTCCACAATATTTTCCAAAGCTTTTTTCTTGAGTGGCGTAAAAGGAGGGATTGCGTGGGAATGGGTTCAGTAGTTTTAAGCATGTCTGTGACATATCTAATAAATGTAGAGATGTAAATTCATTGTTACCTCAAAAATTGCTAGAGCAGTGCAAGTCGTATCTGTGACAATTTTTTTAGTGAAGTAATGTAAATTCAATATTATCTCAATAATGGCTTGAGGGGTTTGCGGCATATATGTGACATATTCATGTAGTGTAGTGATTTAAGTTAATTGTTACCTCAACAATAGTCTGTGTGGTCTGAGGCATATCTGCAACATATTTATTGAATGCAGCGTTGTAAATTCATTGTTACCTCAAAAATTGCTAGAGACGTATCTGTGACAAATTTTTAAGTGAAGTAATGTTTATTCAATATTATCTCAATAATGGCATGAGGGGTTTGGGGCATATATGTGACATATTCATGTAGTGTAGTGATTTGAATTGTTACCTCAACAATAGTCTGTGTGGTCTGAGGCATATCTGCAACATATTTATTGAATGCAGCGTTGTAAATTCATTGTTACCTCAAAAATAGCTTGAACGGTTTAAGACTTATCTGTGAAATATTTATTGAGTGTAGTGATATAAAATCATTGTTACCTCAACAATAGCTTCAGTGATTTTAGACATAACTAAGACATATTTATTGAGTACACTAATGTAAATTCATTATTACTTCAAGAGTATCTTGAATGGTTTGGGTCATATCTGCGACAAATTTATTGAATGCAAGGATGTAAATTCATGGTTACCTCAACAATTTATTGAGTTCTTTGAGGCATATCTGCGAAATATTCATGCAGTGTAGTAATGTAAATTCAATGTTACCTCAACAATAGCTTGAGTGGTTTGAGGCATATCTGTGATCACTCCATCTGTAATGATCAACAAAACAAAATATGCCGACCCATCCATCTTGGTACGGGCAAATCTACAACAAAAATGGTTTATTTCATTATGTTATTCACCGTAATTAATATATGAATACTTCTTGTTGATTATATAATTAAAATAATGTTTAAAGCTGTTACAAGACAACAAACACTCAGACATATCAGAGTTGAAATAGGATTAAGCAACTTGTATGCATGAATTTGTTTCAGTAAAACTTGCGTCAGAAAAAAATTAGAAAAGAAATGTGGAGAAAGGAAACGAAAGATATTATTAGATGTTTCTCCTTTTCTACTTTGTTTTACATAATTGTATTTCTAAATTGTAAAGCTTGTTTGGTAACAGGTAAAGCAGTGATAAATCCCTTTAAACCATTCCCATACAATCCAGCCTTTTTACACCCCTCAAGAAATTAGTTCTGGGAAACAATGTGGAAAATGCAGAACTTGCTTGTAACAAGCAGTTTCTGCATTTCTGACATTGTTTTCTACCCAAAGAGACAAATACTTTAAAAATTTCAACAATTTGAAATTGTATGTAACTTCTTTCAATTTGGACCTGTCTAAAAGTTTCGTTGTGTGGGAATGGATTATTAACCTTTCTCCCTGATTTACAGTAGCTAGTTCCTGATCAAGATAATACCTATATATACAAATTAAAATGTACATGTTCTGTTATCAACACAGAGAAAGAACTATATTGGCCCAATGGTTTTGAAGGAGATGTTGTTAAACCCTTTCCTGTACAACCCCAGATTTTACATTGCTGTGATTTTACACTTGAAAAAATAATGTAGAAAAAGCTGAAATTGCTTATTACAAGCAATTTCTGCTTTTCCCACCATATTTTCTACCACATAGGACCATATCATTTCTAATTTTCATTGTCATCTGCAACCTCTTTCAATTTGAAACAGTCTAAAATTTCAAAAACAGGAAAGGGTTAAAATTCATTCTTTATTTCTTAATAAAATCCATTCCCATGGGGCTCCACCCTCAAGGACCTGAGAGTCATGATTTTAGCTATTTTGAAAGAGCTCAATGTACTGATGTTTCATAAAGAATATTTAGGTTCTACACCATTTGAGTCAGGAGGAGAAGATTTTTTCAAAATTTTCACTTTTTTTGCTATGGCAAAAAGGGTTTTTCAGGGATTTCAATTCTTTAAGCTATTTTTAAAGGGGACCACCTAAGGAACATTTCTGCCAAATTTGGTTCAAATTGTGGTTTGGGAGGACATGTCCTTTAAAAATTCTTCCTTATTTTTACATAAACCCCATCCCCTGGGGACCCCAGGGTCATGATTTTAGATATTTTGATAGAGACCAATACAATGGTGTTTCATGCAAAATATCAAGGCTCTACGCCACCTGGGTCAGGAGGAGAAGATTTTCAAAGATTATTTTAAAATTTTACTTTTGTTGCAATTGCATCCGGAGTTTAAACGGACTTCAATTGTTTCAGCTATTTATGAAGGGGACCACCTTTCTGCCAAATTTCGTTGAAATTGGCTTAGTGGTATGGGAGGAGATATTGTTTAACTCTTTCCTGTACAAACACGGGATTTTAAGTCCCTGTGATTTTATACTTAACAAAATGTTGTGGGAAAAGGAGAAATTGCTTGTAACAAGCAATTTCTTCTTTTCCCACAACATTTTCTACAACATTGGATGGTTTCATTTCAAATTGCATCACAATTTACATTGTCATCTGCAACCTCTTTCAATTTGGACCAGTCTTAAATTTCGAAAAACAGGAAAGGGTTAAATAAATTGTTGACAGACAACAACCAAAGGGTGATCACAATGGCACACATGAGCACTTTGGGCTCAAGTGAGCTAAAAATTGAAAGTAAAGCGAAAATATATTATGTCCGTAATAGCAAATTTATAATGTAAAAGTCATACAACCTGAAGGGAAACAGAATTGATCATTTAAATATGTTACCTTTATCAATGCTTTATTTGTGGTTGACATATCACTTATATCATTGGCTTCCACTAGTATTTCAATCACTATTGACTTCCATGAATAACCACCTTACATGATATATAACAATGTTCCAAAGTAGGGCATTCGGACGATACTACATTTTATTTTAATTTAAAGTGATTAAGTAGATTTAAAATGAAGAGAGAATGTATATTATGAAAATGATTAATAACTCCTGAAAAAGCAGATACTTTTATTCCATCAAATTTTCAAGAAAATTTGTTGAATAGTGGAATTTAGAAAATTTCTGCTTTTTACGGAAGAAAATATTGAGGTTAGAAATTACTCGTTACATACAATTGTTTTATTGTCCAAAATGTTTTTCAAGCTTTTTTCTTGAGGAGCAACAAATAATCAGGAGTTTGTGGGAAGGGTTAAGTGGAATCGAGGGACTACTTTCTGGATACAGTAAAAGTTCTAAGTACATTGATAGGAAAGTATTTCTCACATTTTAAAAGGTATAATGTTATATGACTTCAAAGAAAGTGATTTTTCCCTTATAATGCACAGAAAATGTACAGCAGTTGCTTTTCATGTAATATGGAATACACTCTTAGATTTCTGTTTGGTTAAGTTGTGAATGATATTCAAATTATCATGATAAATAATGTTTTCTTTTTTTATAAGGAATCAATTAGTTTTCTATACCAGTTGATGGCTGTTCCCCTTGCCCTTCTTTTTCCCTTAACCTCAAGACAATACCATTTTTGCTAGTTTTAGAGGATGATATTCCTTAACAGAAAAAGGCTGACTGATTGGTTGTTTGATTGAATAGGGTTAAACATCGCTTTTAACAGTATTTCAGTCATATTGCAGTAGCTGGAGTATCTAACCATAGATTCATGGTATTTCTCACGCCAGTACAACCACTACATCCCTTTTGAGCCTGGAACTGATAATATCACTCAGATTCAATAATTCTTTAAAAGTTTCAAGAGAATTTGACCAAAACAGTGGACTCTAGGTTTTTAAGAAGGAAAAATTAAAGGACGGCTGGACACACAGACGCCATACAGGAAACACACCATCACTATAGCTCTTCTGGCCTTTGGTTCCATTGATTTCAAATCTTTTGTAATACGTAAGGGAACAACCAAAGAAACATTCCTGTTAAATTTGACTTAATATGGTCTGGTGGTTTAGGAAGAGAACATGAAAGACACTGTAAACAAACATTGGATGCAATACATAGGGTGATCACAATAGCTTAACTTGAGCACTTTTTAAGCAGGCAAACTTATAAAACTGTTTTTCTCTTACCTAGCTACATGATTAATACATGGTGCAAAGTTGGTAGGTCCATAAAGCTGAACTGATTTTAAAGCATTGTAATAGGCTCCCAAAATACCTGGTACACCTTGACAATATGGGTTCTGTATGTTGAAATTCTGAAATTAATTTTAAGTGTGCATTTTCAGTAATAAGTCAACAATAAATAAAAAGTATTTCAGTGATGAAAAAAATATTAACCCAAGTCAGATATGGCAGATTATGGCAGCCTGACATTGTCTGAACAATGCAGTCTGATATTAGTCCCATTCAAGCCTGAGTTATCTATAAATTCATTTTTGAAATAAATTTTGATCCACAACAAGTGATTTTTGTGCTTTAAGGCCTTTGATTTTAATACAAATTCAGAAAGGGGTTTTATTCAGAACAAGGGTCAAACTGGGATATGATGTATGAATCCATACCAGAGCAAATTCATGTTGTACACTGCCATCAGGGAATCTGGCACCAAATCCAAGAGCTGGAAACAATTTGTCACTGAAATTAAACATTTAAAACTGAGCAATAAAGGTACCTTTCATCAGCTTGAGTCTGACTCTTTCTGATGCTTTCAAGAATCTCTATCATGGGAAAAGAAAAAATTGTTTGTAACAAGCAATTTCTCCCTTTCTCACTATGTTTTCTACCCTTTTTGACATTTGTTTTCCAATTTTAGCACAATTTGAAATATTGTCTGTTACTTCTTTCAATTTGGACAACTCTAATATTTTGTTGTCTCGAAATGGTTTAACACAAAACCTTTTGTTCTTGATTATTAAATTTTTGAACTTGTTTCACTGAAAGAAACTAAAATGAGCAGAATATCAAAGGTTTTCAGAAGAAACTACTTTATATAAGGGGGCAACTGCAAAGTTTTTGGCCTAGGGCAGAAATAGACTTCTTATAAACATACCAGTTGTATATGTAGATAAAGTATTACAATCATATTGCAGTCACAGTAGGATTATTTTATCTTTTGTTTGAAGGAATTTGATTTCTTTAACCTATCCATACTTAGTAATTCTTAACAGCTACAAAAACTTTGGTCATCATTCAATTTTCAGTACCTAGCCTCAAGGCTTAACACATAAGGAAATTCTTAAGGACATGCATGGTAGCAAAGCTGAATTTAAGCATGCTAGAGCGTCTTGAAGGTGACCCACCTCCAGCTGGTAGGCCACTAACTGTCACCTCAAAAGAATATCATACATAAAGTCCATGATATGGCAATGGTAGATCAGTGAATTACATAGCAGTACATAGCTACACAGGTAGGTATTTCACAGAGACAATTTCATACAATTATTCAAAATGATTTGCAAATGACAAAGGTTTATGCTAGAGGGTCCCAAAGCTTCTAAGACTAAGTGCTGACCAAAAACAAAGCTGGGGCAACATAACAAAGGAAAACCTGCCAAGTTTTAATGGGATCTGCAGTAATTTCTGAAGCAGTTTGTAACTGTTGATGCAACTTATATATGAGACAAAACAACAGTCATTACAGCGGAAATGCCAATGATTAAAACCACTGAAAAAAAAAAACAAGTCACCAACATCAACTTGGAAGGTGATGCCAACCAGTTTTCTAGCATGCAATTGGATAACATTGAAAAATGTCACACTGTAACTGAATGGTATCATTCTTACCTAATAAGACAGCTTTGCAAAACTAGAAAGTTGTCCAGAGAAAACACATTGAGCTTGCCTAATATTTGACCTTGAGTTGTGACCTTAACCTTGTTTGATACCTCAAACTGCCATGTCGGAGTTCAATGGGTGTGGCCAGCAATTCAGCAATTTCATCACAGTTACTATGAATTAAACCAGCATACCTGTCATAATCCTGAATAATTTCTCCCACTGCTTGTATTGCAGTAGCATATTGGTTTGGACCGCCATATGGGTTTAGATAATGTAGTGATGAAGGGTTGGCAGGGTTACCATTAGATGCAGTGAAATCTATTGCAACTGTAAAGGCCATCTCGGTTCTGTAATATATCAACAGTTAGAACTCAGAAAACATGAAGATGCGAGTCAAAACTCATTGAATATTACCCTTTCTAGGCAATGTCCTTAAAAAAGAAATAGATAACATGCAGATCTTAAGTCAGTAAGAGCAAGTTAAACCTCCAAGCAAATTTCAAGTGTATGCTGTTCATAGTTTTTGAGAAAAAAATGACAAAAAACACTTGTTTTATATGGACAGAAGCAAAACCAACCAGATAGAATGACAGAAAGGTGTAAATCAGTATCCCTACCTTTTCTTTAACAAAGGAGTATAATTAATTAACCTTTTCCTGTTCAATCCCTGGTTTTTACATCCCTGTGATATTTGAGAAAACATTCTGAGAAAAGAAGAAATTGCTTGTTCCAAGCAATTTCTTCTTTTCTCACAATGTTTTCAACCCTTTGGGCTTGTTAATTTCCAAATTGCTTTAACTTTAAATTGTCGTCTGAAACTTCTTTCAAATTAGACAAGACTAAAAATTTTGAAAAAACAGGAAAGGGTTAATCAATTTTAACAATGTTTCTTCCATTTAAAACCAGGAAATAATTTAATTGTTAGTTTCTTCCATCAATAATGAGTGTTTTGACCGGCCAAATTATTCATACCCCCATGAACAAAATTTCTAGCATGCAACTATTATATATGCTTGTGCATCAAATAGTTCCATAAAAAATGTATTAAAATATGTAAAATAATTATTTTTGCTTGATGTCATTAAATAAAAAGACAAGAAGAGAATATTTTTGTTTTCATGGAGGAATGAAACAAAAAAACTAATCCCACTTACAAATCTTCTTTGCCAATTCATTCAGTGTGAATAGTTCTAGTGTTTCATACCTCCATGAAAACAAAAAATATTTTTTTAATCTCTTTTGGGGAAAAAAATTGTAAAACGTAAAACTATTATTAAAATTAGCTGACCAAAGCTCATAGTAAATTTTACTTGCAACTAAATTCCTGCAAGCTTCGATACTTATTTGGATAGCTACATGTTTAATTTAAATAGTAGTAACAAGGTAAGTTTGAGATAAAAAGTACTTTGAGGTCTTGAGAATAAAATACCTTAATTTCATCCCAATCCAACAGATTGACTTTTTTATATTTCATTTATCTTGAGAAACCGATTATACCAAAAGTTAAATTAATGGATTGTGGCTGTCAATAAAAATTGATGGACAAATCATTCAATTAGTCAGGAAGAGAATGTTGAACTCCAACATTTACGCTATGCATATTTGTTAAATTGGCAACTTAAACATCATGACTGCAGATTTATCAAATTGTACTTACAACAATTAGGTTGCCAACAAACATTTAATTTTTGTTATGTATTACTGACCATAAATTTTGCAAAATGCAATTTTAACCCATTCCCACATGATCCTTCTTTTTTACACCCCTTTAGAAAAAGCTTTGGAAAACATTGTGGATAATGAAGAAATTCCTAGTGACAAGCATATTCTTTGTTATCCACAACATTCTCTGCCCCAAAAAACAAGCATTTAAAAAAATAATAAACTTTGAATTGTTGTCTGTATCTTCTTTGGATTTGGACCAGTCTAAAATTTTGTTGTGAGCTAATGGATTAACCCATTCCCACTCAATCCCTCGTTTTTACGCCCCTCAACAAAAAAGCTTTGGAAAATATTGTGGAAAATGAAGAAATTGCTTGGATCAAGCAATTTCTTCATTATCCACAAAGTTTTCTATCCCAAAAGACGTAAAAATTCAAAATTCCATCAACTTGAGATTGTCGTCTGCAGATCCTTTCAATTTGGACCAGTCTAAAATTCCACTGTGTTGGAATCGGTTAATAGGTAAATCAAACTTCAAGTTAGAGGTAGAAGAAGAGGCCAACAACCTGTAATTTTCAGTGCCTGTTTTAATATCAGTTAATGGAATGCTCCAGACAGAAATTGTCCACACTCTAATTACAATTAACTAGAGGCACTTGAGTGTCTGTATTGCTCCACCAGCTTGATTGTAATGATTGAACAAATGGTGTTTTCAGGAATCATATTCACAATGTATGGCAAATAAATCTTGTCAATGAAATCCTTTTAATACTTCAACCCTTTCATTCTTTTACAAAGTCAATTCATTTACCAAGTCAGATTGAAAAAGTGATCATAAATTAAAAAAATTCTGGATACCTTATATGGACATAAGCCACAACCATAAAAGCAATATTTTCAACGAATCAAAATCAATTGATAGAACCTGAAAAGAGTCACCAGAATATCATTCCAACGAAATTTAGATCAAAATTCTATGAAAAAATCTGTTCAAGGGTCATCCAAGGATCATTCCTGTAAGATTAGATTGAAATCCGTCCACTTGTTTTTTAAGATTTCACCATATATCGAAATCTGCTTTGCCAATTAAAGCCATGATTTTCATCCGATCAAAATTCTTTGAAGCAAATTGATAAAGGGTTATCCAAGGATCATTCCTGTAAAATTTGGTTGAAATCTATTTACAGTAAAATCCCTCCTTATGACCACCCCAGAAATAGAGGCACCCAGCTATTACAACCAAGTTTTTACAAAACAGAATTTTTTGTTCTTTATTTCAATGGTTGTGAACCCCTCTAAAACGGCCCACTGCTATTACGAATTACGACCGCTAAATTCAGTACCAACTATTGCTGATACACTATTTTAAACCCCACTAGAAAGACCAATAACTTCACACATTCAGACCGACAACCTAAGATAAGAGCGACACTAATTGGGTACAAATGCATTGTCAATACATATTGGATTTTTGATTATGTGATATCGAACCCTTATTATGATAGGCGTTATTCCTATTAGATAGTTTTAAATGGCCAATCACTTTTAGAAATTATAGCCTGTAATATATTTAATTGTGATTTGAATATGTCACTGGTTTTGACTTGAGTAATAAAGTTGAAAGTGAAAAAGTATCCGAGAATTTAAGAATAGTTTATTTACGGCGTTCAGAACTGTTAATTAGCAATTAAATTTTGATTTCAATAAATTGATGTTTAATATTCGCAATATAGAAGATATTAACAGTTTGAACCTGTACTTACATATAAATAATCTGAAGTCGGATTTCTGAATCAGATCAAAATGGAGAAGAGAGAAAGTAGAACTTATCAAAGATTTTAAATTTGAAAATGACATAAGATTCCGCTGTAAAACATGTTTCATAGTTTTATTTTTTGTATGTATAGTACTATTATATTCAAATAACAAAGATAAAATAAACATGAATTAATTGACAACAAAATACCAAACCACAGTATTACAACCAGCCCGCTATTACGACCACTTTCAGTAAGTACCGCAAGTGGTCGTATTAGAGGGGTTTTACTGTACTGGTTTCTGAGAAGATTTTTAAAGGTTTCTCCATATATGGAAATTAGCATCGCCCATTTAAGCCATGTTTTTCATTTGATCAAAATTCTTTGAAGGAATCTGATAAAGGGTCCTCCAAGGATCATTTTGTGAAATTTGGT
Organism: Fragum fragum; assembly: GCA_946902895.1. Taxonomy (NCBI): domain Eukaryota; kingdom Metazoa; phylum Mollusca; class Bivalvia; order Cardiida; family Cardiidae; genus Fragum; species Fragum fragum. Next base: position 61,655,376 of record OX336371.1, on the reverse strand, counting down.
TGAATTCTGTTCAATACTTTCCGAGGAGAATATTTCTAACCTAAAAGTTGATGGACAAAACGCCTTGACAATAGCTAGCTGGTTTTCAGCCAGTAGAGCTAAAAAAGGTAAAAACTGCATTGTGCAATTTGGAGAAAATTTTTTATGTAATTCAAAAACTAACTATAGCTGTAGTTATGAGCTTTTGGAATTACATTTACGAAATGCTTTTGTCTATTTCATTTTTATGCTGTGTCTATTGGATTCAAACATAGTAATAATATTTACTATTTCATGAAATGATAATGCAAATCTGTTAAATCAAAGCATTCAGATCTGTGTTTTAGAAACCCGCTTGATTTCAACAGAACAAGACATAACTCTCTCTTAACCCTTGTTATGCTGAATACATAGCTCTCTATTTGCATCAAAATAAAAGGACTAAAAGCACCGGATGGCTTAGTTGTTGGCCAATATTTCCTTAAAGAAATATTTTTTATGAACAACTTTGGCTGAATGGTGATAAACAGGTGGTTTAGATAAAGATAAGACTGCAAATATGTGCAGGCTGATCTTTGTCTATACCTCCTGTCAAAACAGGAATACTTAGGGTTTGGCATGACAAGGATTAATTTTGAACCAGACGTGTAGATAAGAAACCTTTCGATTTTTTTTTGAAATTTTAGACTGGTCCAAATTGAAATTGGTCGTAGACTACAATGAAAATTGGATGCAATTTGAAATGAAACCATTTTATGTGGTAGAAGATATTGTAAGGAGAAATTGCTTGTTACAGGCAATTTCTTCTTTTTCCACAATGTTTTCCCAAGTAGAAAATCTCAGCGACGTAGAATCCTGGGTTTTGTACAGGAAAGGGTTAAAATTATTACTTCTTGATAAAACCCCTTTGAGGTGGGTATACATTTTAATTGACTCAATGAGTGTAGTCGAGATAGGGTGTAGGGTAGTTAAAATTTGAAATTCCAATAACTCCCTCTATTAGTATCTTTGATTGTATCACCCGATTAAATCACCAGCAATTGTAGAATAAGCCCATTCCAAATTGACAAAATTGCAGAAAGAGGTTGCAGACAATAAAACAAAGGTTGGTACAAATTGAAAAATATGTGCTGTGTGAGGTAGAAAATATTATGAGAAAAGAAAAAATTGCTAACAATGTTATCAAAAGCATAATTTCTTGAGTGGTAATAGATTAATTATCATTTAGCCCTTTCCTGTACAATTCCTGATTTTTACGTCCCTGTGATATTATACTTGAGAAAACATTATGCCAAAAATTGAAATTGCTTATAAAAAGCAATTTCTTCTTTTATCAAAATATTTTTTATCAAAAAGGATGAATACTTTTTGAATTGTGCTTACTTTATTATGTCGTCTGCTACCCCTTTGAAATTGGACAAGTCCAAAATTTTGATAGACACTAAAGGATTAAAGAAATTAAACTGTGTCTTACAATAGACTGAAGTCATTTCTAAGGGATCAACAAAAGTTAAATTTACCAGTTTTCCTTCTTACATATTAGGCTTTATGTAGAAATTAGTGAAAAGAAATACTTTATAGTAAAGTTCATACAAGTGCACTTGGTACACAAAAATCTATCTTTCTATAGGTTAATTTGTACAAAGAAAATGTATGTACGCTTACCCAGAAGCTATGTAATCTAGGAATGAATGTTCAACGGTGACTTGACAGGACAATAAAATGGCCTGGAAAATAGAAAAGATACATTAAACTAGTGTAAACTTTCGACAGTTCTACGCATTCAATAAAGCCATAGTTGTTTTTTTTCTAATTTTTGGAAATGATTTATTCATTTTTCTTTAACCCATTACCAGCTGGTAAAATTTAAGACTGTTCAAACTTGAAAGAAGTTGCAGACAACAATTTGAAGTTTCTGAAATTTTAGAACTCTTAAATTTTCTGGGTTGAAAACATTGTGGAAAATGAAGAAACTGCTTGTCTACCCAATTGTTTTTTTATGAAGGGCTTCTTAAAACATCATTGTATGGGAATGCGTTAACAAATACTGTTCTTTCAAATAGCTAGATTAGGTTAAGTTGAACCAATACAGATCATTCTTTCCAGGCCAATATCCTAAACAGTTTCATTTGTGATCTTATGCACAAAAAAGGATAATCTAGGTACATCAAGTATCAATCCTAGTCAAACTAAATGGACTGCATTGGTAGATCTGGGTCCATACTTTCTCATTTAACCCTTTCCTGTTCAATATCTGGTTTTTACATCCCTGTGATTTTAAAATTGAGAAAGCATTGCAGAAAAAGAAGAAATTGCTTGTGGCAATTTTCCACAATATGTTCAACACTACTGAATGGTTTATTATTTTTCAAATTCAATCCACCTTAAATTTTTGTTTGAAAAACCTTAAAAATATGGACAGGTCTAAAACTTTGCAAAACAGGAAAGAGTTTGAAATTCTGAATGGTCATTCTACTAAACTAAGTTAACTTTGAAGATGCAAGTGCAGTCTGATCTTGGTTTATACCGCCTACTTGTCCCCTTCCAGCCAGAGTTGTTTCAATAATTAATTTTCTAAAGAAATATTGAACCTCCTTCAGACCTCCCAGAGCTGTCAGTCCTTTGATTTGAAAGTAATTCTGTATAGGATTTTTAATTCAGCATGACAAGGGTTAATAGTATTTCCTGTTTGTCAAAGTAACATTTGCAGGTCAATCTATGTAATATTTACCTGTCCAGAGTTTTTATATTTTCCTTTCTTCTTTGCCCTTTTTTGTTCGTTTATAACCTGAAATAAATAAGTATGATTTAGAGCATAAACAAATTACTTTAATCCATTACTACAAAGTTCTACATTTTGATGCAATGAAGACATTGTGAAAAAGGAGAAACTAGCTTATAACACTTGTTTTTCTACGATTTATGCACTCATTTTTCTGTTATCAAACTTTGAAATATTATCTGCAACATCTTCGAATTTCGATAAGTCTAGATTTTGGTAATCATCTAACCCATTCCCACACAATGACGCCTTTTGACACCCCTTGTGAAAAACAATTAAGAAAACATTGTGGAAAATGAAAAACTTGCTTGCAACAAGCATTTTCTTCATTTTCCACAATGTTTTCTACTCAGAAAGTTGAAAAAACCAAAATTTCACAAACTTTAAATCTTTGACTGCAACTTCTTTGAATTTGGACTGATCTAAAATTCTATTGTGTGGGAATGGGTCAACACATTCCCATACAATGATGATTTTTGACGACCATTTAGAAAAAAAGTTTTTGGAAAACAATGTGGAAAATATAAAAAAAAAATGCTTGTGGCAAGCAATTTCTTCATTATCAACAACATTTTCTACCCAGAAAGAGAAAGATTTTTAAAATTGTTGTCTGCAACTTCTTTGACTTTGGACCAGTCTAAAATCCTGTCATCTGGGAATGGGTTAATCTCTATTTCCTTTATTGACCAAAGCAATTTTTTGTATATTTCCTTTAGAATATAAATTGAAAACCACATAACAAAGAAACTTCCTTTACTTGCTTCAAAATAATCGGCCATTTAGAAGTGTTTCATGTAAATAACAGATTTAGTTATATTTAATAATGAAATTTACATGAACAGTTCATATTACGGAAAGATTATATTTAGTATTATGCTACAAAACTCTGATTTACAACTTAACATTCATGCCAATAAACTTTTGTAACTCATTGGTTAAATTCCCTGCTAATCAGCTCTTTTCTTTTTCAAAATTTTCAACTTGTCTAATTTCAAAAGAGATGACATTTTAACCAATTCCAACACAATGACAATTTCAACACCCCTAAATATAAAAGCTTTGAAAATCATTTTGGAAGATGAAGAAATTGCTCATTGTAAGGATTTTCGCCAACACCCACAATATTTTCTACCACAAAAGACAGAGAGATTTTAAAGATTTCATCTTCAGCTTCTTTGAATTTGGACTGGTCTAAAATTTATCACATGGAAATGGTTTATAGTAAGTACAATTTAAAAATTAACCATCCTATACTATAGGAAATATTATGGTAAATAAAGAAATTGCTTGTTACAAGCAATTTCTTCTTTTTCCACAATGTTTTCTCAAATATGACATCAACAGGACATAAAAACAAGGAAATGTGCAGGAAAAGGTCAAAAAGATATTTCCTGTACATAGAAAACTGACAAGAAGTTCCTGTCTGGTTATTTTATTCTACATTTCAAGGGTTCATTGCAATACTGTTCCAAGTGTTTATAAATTATATAGACACTTAGAACATAATCACATTTAAGCTTTAGAAATCTTTATTTCTATTTCATAGTTTACATCAACTTCTTTTGAATGTAACCTAAACATAAGAAATCTTCGCTATTGGCTAATTGCAATGATATTTGAGCAAGATTAAGTGTATTATCAGATTGTTACAAACATTGCTATATTTGCATGATGAATACAAAACATTACTTACATCATATGCATTATTGGGCCCTGGACCTCTGGTTAATTCTCTGAGATTTGTTGTAAATTGTCCTATATAATCGGCACTGAAATTAAACCACAAGTAATTATAGGTAGGTTATGTAAATGACTAATTGCTAGCCCTGCCCACTAATTCCTTTGGCCACAACCACTGACTTCGCCAAGAAGTCCTGCTTCGATTTGAAACATAATTTTTTTTTTGCAAAATTTATGACTTTCAGCATATTACAAAAAAGTAGAATGGTTATTTGGCAACCTAAGCAGCATAACTATAGCTTGAATAAGATGTTTAAGTTGCAAAACCAAAAAAAGGGCAACAAAAATGGCGGCCAATATCGAAATGAAAGCTCGGGTCCAGACTGAATTAATGATTTGATTGGTCGGTTGATTCCTTGATTGACAGTCGTGATTGGTCAATTACAATGTGACTTGATAATTAAAGAATGGCTGGTTAAGCCCTCTGAGTTCCAAAAGGAAGTTCAGCTCCGACATTTTGCAAAGATTTATGGCCTGAACATGTAACAAAAAAAGTCTAATACTTTCTTGGCTACTTATATGTCATAATTACAGCTTGAACCAACAAAAGTACTAAACATCAAGATGTTTTTGTGAAACACTATTCCCCCAAAACAGGAATTCTTTAGAAACGGGGTAAAGGGTTAAAATTTTGACCTTGACCTTGATGCAATGACCTTCTCCAGTTGCGCCTTGTTGAGACATACCAAATATTAGCATTGTAACTAAATCAGGGTTGAAGTTATAGGAAAATGTTTAGTTGGCAGGTTAATTTTTGCAGACAGACAGACCGACAGACGAACAAACAGACAGACGGACAATGGTAAAACAATATGCCCTGATCTTATCCATGCAGGGGCATAAAAATTGCTGGCCTATGTCCAAGTTCAAAGTTCTCTAGACTTGGCTTTCATTTTTCACGGCCAAAATATCCTTGCATGGTGCTTTGTTATAGGGATAATAGTACAAGTATTATGATGCTGCAAGATCTCAAAAATAATGTAACAAATTCATGATTTTCGTGTAAAGTTGCATCTTTAATGTCTACAACTAATAGAGACACATCTGCTCACAAAATGTGAGCAGATGTGATGAGGACAATCAAATTCTTCCTTTGAATTGACATATTGCTGGCCCTCCAACTTAACCCACTTGCCCTGCCCATTGACTCAGACAGGAAGTTTCACTTCAATATTAGATGGTATTCATTTGACAAGAGGACCATGATGGTCCTAAATCACTCACCTGAGGTATCTGCAAATTACAGTACTTTTTTGTATAAACACAACTTGAGCAAAATAAACAAAACAAATATAAGATTTTGGGCTTTGTTCAAACCAATCCAGTAATATTTTACAATAATATTTGGCCATTGGCTTTATAGTTTAATCCATTACCAAATTATCCCAGAATTTGTCACCCTCAGGGATATAGGTTTAACAAGAGGGCCAGAATGGCCCTAGAAATCGCTCAACCGACTAATTTAAATGCTTCCAGACGTGTAGATTGTCAATATCATGATAATGATAATTAATTTCAATGTCTATTTACCCAGAGTTCTCTTTATCATTGAATTGAATGCCATTTATTGCTTTCGTATCCAAATTCAATTCATGTCCGGTTACTGGTACACTTAAGATGTTGCTTTGGATTTTCTCCTAAATATTTGCTTTATGTACTCTAATCATATATATATTTAGTAAAATTGGACACCTACCTCCATTCCTAGTAGAAAACTAAATACAATGCTTGTATATTTTGTGAAACAAATACCAAATTCTCTTTCTCGGCAGACATTGTGACGTGATAATGCATCCCAATGTAATTTACACTGTGATCAAACCTACTGCCGGGGGGGGGAATACTTGTCAACTGTTGGAACATTTACTTTAATTGGGTCTTACATCTTTCATCAAATTGATCCGTCTTTTTAAAGATATCACAAAACCAAGATTTTTTCCCATTTTATCGGAAGCCTTGGAACCCTTGAAACACCATGATAATAGATTGGGTGTCTGACGTATTTCTTACTGGCTATGGTGGCAGCCCTGAAGTACTCATAGACATAACAGCATGGTTATAGCCCCATTGGCCATTGTCAGTGAGATTCATGCCCAGTTTGATTGAAATTGGCCCCATGGTAAGGGAGAAGATTTTAAAGTCAAAAACAGGCACGCCCATATTTGGGCTTCATTCAAAATTAAACAAACTAATATTGAAAAGGGTTACCCAAGGAACATTCATGTCAAGTTTAGTTGAAATTGGCCCAATGGTTACAGAGGAGAAGATGTTTAACATTTCTAAGTAAAAAACTACCCCACCCTGCCACGCCCATTTTTGAGTGTCTTTCAAAATTTCACCAACATCTTTTGAAAAGGGTCACCCAAGGAATATTCATTTCAAGTTTGGTTGAAATTGGCCAAATGGTTACTGAGGAGATAATGTTTAAAGATTTAAAGAAAACTGCCCCACCCTGCCATGCCATATTTGGGAATAAATCAAAATTACACAAACACCTTTTAAAAAGGGTCACCCAAGGAACATTCACATATCAAAATGAGGTGGTGGTTATGTGATTAGGGAGTTGATGATGTTGAATATAGAAGATTCATGGAAGAATCTTAATTGTCGAGGGGGTGTATTTAGCCGGGTAGTGTATAAGGGGTGCTTATACTGCCTTGCCGTACGAGCTAGCTTTTGTAGCGACGTGGTAGAGTGCTTGCTTCTGGACAGAGAGGTCCCTGGTTCGAATCCCGAGGGAGTCGAATATTTCTTTGCGGGTTACATTATTATTAGCTGAAAAGAAGATGTTTAAAAATTTCTAAGTCAAAAACTGCCCCACCCTGCCACGCCCATATTTGGGCATAAATCTAAATTTCGCGGACACCTTTTGAATAGGGTCACCAAAGGAATATTCATGCCATATTTGGTTGAAATTGGCCCAATGGTTACTGAGGAGAAGATGTTTAAAGATTTCAAAGTCAAAAACTGCAACGCCCTGCCACGCCCATATTTGGGGGTCAAACAAATTTCTGATAAAGGTCACCCAAGGAACATTCCTGCCAAGTTTAGTTAAAATCTGCCCAGTGGTTACTGAGAAGAAGACGTTTAAAGAATTGTTGATGCCTTCCGACCCATGACACATGACGGGCAAAAGATTATCACAAAAGCTCACCTTGAGCACGTTGTGCTCAGGTGAGCTAAAAAAGCAATGTGAGAAAGGGAGTGGCAAGTAATTTCTCCATTTCTCACGGTGTTTTCTACCCTGAAATTCTTTGTATTTAGATTTCACTCAAACTCTAATTACTGTCTGCAACTTCAATGGTCCTTGGTAGAGAACAATCTGGGCGTACTATAAATCAAATATGAATGCATTACAACTTATACATTAGGAGAGGAAGATATTTGAACATACTCTTATTTAGCGTTTTTCATAACTTTGGATGACTTGGGAAAGGCCATGTTTGTCTAAAGGATATAATCATGGTAGATAACAATAAAATTATCCTATGTTTTTTATGTAAATGCTCTAGGACCTATATTCAATGCAATTTAAGCAATTTTCGACCCAAAGAGCAGAGGCGTTTTTTATCCTAAGAGCATATTTTTCTGTAAGATAGTACAAAATTATTTAGTCATTGTACATACCAAATATGAATGCCCCTCACCTTATATTTCAGAAAGAGAAGACTTTTGAAGTTGCTCTAATTGGGTGTTTTCAAAATTTTGGACCTCTGGGGCAGTGCCGTATTGTATCCCAGGGCTAAGATTTTAGCTAACATGGTAGAGAACCATCTAGTTATGCTATATACCAAATATGAATGCCTTAGACTTAGTAGATCGGGAGGAAAAAACTGTTGAATTTGGTCTAATTTAGCATTTTTACGAACTTTGGACACCTAGGGAAGGTTTGTTTTTTAACCTACAGGCATAATCTAATCAAAATTGATAGGTAACAGTCAGGTTATGCTTAATTCAAAATATAAATGCCCTCTGCCTTAAAATGAAGAATTGTTTTCTTAACATACTCAAATTTTGTGTTCTCCCAATTTTGGACCCCTAGTGCTGGACCTTTTTGACCCTAGGAGGACAACTTTTAATGATATAGTACAAAACCATCTAGTTATGCTACATACCAAATTTGAATATCCTAGACCATATAGTTTAATAGGAGAAGTCTTTTAAAATTGCTCTAATTAAGTATTTTCCAAACTTTGGACCTCAGGTGCGGGCCATTTTAACCCCAGAGATTAAATATTTAAAAACTTGGTAGAGAACCATATGATTAAGCTCTATAAAAATATAAATGCCTTTGGCCTTGTAGTCTTTCAAAAAACAACAAAAAGGATTTACTAAAATTTCCAATTTCATATGCCGCGGTTACAAGAGTTTTTCAAGGAATTAAATTCTTTTAATAAATTTTGAAGAGCTTCACCCAAGGAACATCCCTGCAAAGTTTCAGCTTGATTGGCCTACTGGTTTAGTAGGCGAAGATTTTTAAAGATATTTAAAGATTAACTAAAGATTCCAAATTCTCAAATGCCACTGCAACCAGAGTTTTGGATGGAATTAAATTCTTTTAACAACTTTTGTAGAACTTCACCCAAGGAACATCCCTGCAAAGTTTCAGCTTGCTGGCCTACTGGTTTAGGAGGAGAGGATTTTTAAAGATTTACTTAAGATTCCCATTTTCAAATGCCGGGCAACCAGAGTTTTTGACGGAATTAAATTCTTTTAACATCTTTTGTAGAACTTCACCCAAGGATCATCCCTGTAGTTTCAGCTTGATTGGCCTACTGGTGTAAAGGAGAAGATTTTTAAAGAAGTTGTGGACGGACAGACACATGGACAGATGGATGGACGGACGGACTACAGACAATGACCGATCACATTAGCTCACCTCGCACTTTGTGCTCAGGTGAGCTAAAAATATATGGCTAATGCCATTAAAAAAGGGTAATGACGTTCCAAGACCGCTAAACTTAGATGCTGCAAAATTCCTCATATTGGCAATGACTTTTCCAAAACTTTTTTTTTCCCAATCTCTTTTCTTTTTCTTAACTGCTCTCTGAATTTTAAGATCTCTTTAAATTCTTGACTTGAAAGGGGCACAGCAGACAACAACCTTTCCCAAAGAACTTTTATCAGTATCTTTTTAGCAAGATTTACTTGCAAACCACAACATAGGGCCAATATAAATCACATCATCATAACCTCAAGTATTTTAGTAGTTGACAATCAACTAATGCTCACAGATGAACAGACAACAGAGAACCATTGATCACAATAGCTCTCAAGAGCACTTCATGCTCAGGAGAGCTAAAAGTAAAATTGTTGGTTTGTGACCTAAAAGTTGTTACCAATGTGACTAACCAATACAATACTTTCTAAAAGACAGATGAGCTTATTACTTGAATGTGTTTTATTCTACAACCATACTTTTCATTTTTTTTATTTTCCAGTATGTGATCTTACCTGCCATTACTATTCCAATCCCAACATTTGATCAATATAGACCTGAAAAGACAGAGAGAAGAACTATCAAGAATCTATTCTTTGAACTCCATTCTCTTTCCATTCATAGCTTGGATGTTTCCCTGTAAAATAGGCTTGATGAAGTCTATAATTGTAATGGTATCCTTTAAGGACTATATAAATAAACAAAAACAGGTATATATATATGTAAAAAAGAGGCCTAAAAAAGATGTTATTGCTCTATTTGCACATTTGATACATCTAAGTGAGAGAAAAGGTGGAGTACACACAAAGAATTATTTTTACTTCCTTAACCTGGTCCTGTTTAGCAGAAACTGTACTATCAAGTAATTTCTTCTTTTTCCTCAATACTATTCTGCCTTATTGAATTTTTTTTGTCTGTAGCATGTCTCTGGAAGTATAACAATCATTAATTTGAAAATTCAAAGGGAGAAGAGCATTGCACTTGAATAACAGAAACTCTTGCTAGATTTTAAACAAGATAAGTGTGTGTTTTTTAAGTAGTACTAGACGTGTTTTATTTTCTAAACCTATTCCATTTCAGTCCTGCTTTTTGACACCCCTGAAAAAAAGAAACTTAGGAAAACATTGTGGAAAAATTAAGAAACTACTTGTAATAAGCAATCTTTCTTACATTTTTTCAAACTAGAAAGACAAAAGAAAATTAAAATTTCATGAACATACAATCTTTGCCTGCAATGTCTTTCAATTTGGACCAGTCAAAAATTTTGTCATCTGGTAATATGCTTGTTAAGGAATTTCATGCCCATCCCATTTTCTTCCAGCTTTGATGATGGGTGGCAATATGTGTTTAACCCATTCCCGCTTTTTTACAACCCATAAGAAAAATCATAGGAAAAACTTCTGGAAATTGAGGTAATTGCTTGTAACAAGCGATTTCTTAATTTCTCACATTTTTTCCTCCTTGTAAGACCAAAATGTTCTAATTTCTTTGACTTAAAATTGTCATCTGCAGCTTCTTTCAATTATGTCTAGTCTAAAATATTGTCATCTGGTGATGGGTTAACATTTCATTACATGTTCCATATTCTAAGCCCAACACATCACACCCATGTTTTCTATTTACCTATCATAGTCTCCATTACAGAGAGATCTAGCTGGCACAGAAAAGTGTCTCCATGTTGGGTTTAAGGTGTTCTTTATAACTTCTGTTCTATGTACAACTGTAAAACTGAAATAGATATAAAACTGGGTAGTATATAAGGGATGCTGATACTGCCTTGCAATACAAGCAAAAATTTTATAGCTTAGTGTAAAATATATCTTCAGGGTCAGGAGAAGATTTTTAAAGATTATTTAAAATTTCACTTTTGTTGCCATGACAACAAGAGTTTTTTTTACAGATTTCAATTCTTTTAGCTTTTTTTAAAGGAGAACACCTAGGGAACATTTCTTCCAAATTTGATTGAAATAGGTGCAACAGTTTGGGAGGAGATGTCGTTCAAAAATCATCCTTTGTTTTCATATAAGCCCCTACCCCCTGGGGCTCTGCTCCTGTAAACCCAAGGGACATGATTTTAACTGTTTTGAAAGAGGTCAATATACTTATGTTTCACGCAAAATATCAATGCTCTAAGCCTTCTTGGTCAGGAGGAGAAGATTTTTAAATATTATCTTAAAATTTCATTTACGTTGCCATGGCAACCAGAATTTTTAAAAGAATTTTAATTCTTTTAGCTATTCTTAGAGGGGAGCACCTAAGGAACTTTTCTGCCAAATTTGGTTCAAATTGGTCCAGTGGTTTGGGGGGGGGATAACATTTAAAGAAATTGTTGACAGACAATGGACCACGGACGACAGATGTTGGGCAGACCCTGGACAAAATGTTATCAAAATAGCTCACTTCATGCTCAGGTGAACTAAAAAACAAGCAGTTCACAAGACTTATACAAGAGGACCGAGAAGGTCTTTGATCGCTAACCTGAGTAACAGTGCACATATTGATCAAGGATTTGACCTAGATACCTACTTTTTTCCTTTACCCATTCCAACACAATGAGATTTTAGACCAGTCTGAATTCGACAGACTAGACAGACACTTCTAACTTGATGAAATTTTCAAGATCTTTGTCTTTTAGCGTAGAAAATACTGTGGATAATGAGGAAATTGCTTGTAACAAGCAATTTCTTCATTTTCCACTATGTTTTCCAAAGCTCTTATATTGAGAGGCGTTTAAAAGCGTCATTGTGTGGAAATTGGTTAATGAACTTCTCATTTGCAATAGGAGATCTTAATTTTAAACAAATAAATAATCTGACCAAGTATTATAAGACTGAGCCAAAACTGAAGCCTCAAGTGTAAAAATTGAAATTGTAAATAAGACAGCTATTCCCTTATTTTCAAAACTGAAATTCATTAAAAGATTTAACCCATTCCCTCACAATCAGGCTTTTTGATGCCAAAAGAAAAAAGTTGGGGAAACATTGTGGAAAATAAAGAAATTGCTTGTTACCATCTATTATCAACAATGTTTTCTATCCCATAAGTTAAAGATTTTTGTAAATTCATTAATACAAAATTGTTTCTGCAACTTCTTTGAATTAGGATCAGTCTAGTCTTTTGTCAACTGGTACTGGGTAAACAGATGAAATATATACACAATATTCATGTTACTGAAATCCTTGATGGTCCCTTTTTGTATGACAGGTTACAATGTTTGTGACCTGTTTCATGAAAAAGGGGCCATTCAGGAGGCATATATCTACCTGTTGTCTTCATTTACTCTCTGAAACTCCAAATATGGGTCTGACTTTCCAAAGAAATCCTTTTTGTCTAAGTTTGTACATTTGAACTGCATATTAATCAATTCCTGAAAAAATAACAAATATCTGGCTAACACAGCACCAATAAATATATGTTAACCTTTTACTTTATTTTAAAATGTTGGACTTGTCCAAATTGAATGGGGTAGCAGACAATATTATAAAAAAAAAAGTATAATTGCAAAAGTAACCAATCATGATAGAAAATATTGTAGGAAGAGAAGGAATTGCTATAAAAGCAATTTCTTCTGTTTCCCCAATATTTTCTCAAGTAAAATATCACAGGAACATAAGCATCAGGAATTGTAAAGGAAAGCGTTAAGCCATTTACATCCTTTATGAATATATCAAAAACTTGCAAAATGATATATGCTAAAAAAGGCAAATACTCTTTAAATTCTATTCTTCTTTTACCAAAAGTGTTTCTTGTCCATTATGACGGTTTTTTTCTTCTTCATTTTTCAACATAACTTACTTTAGCTGTAGATCCAAACATCTAAACTATTACAAACATGTCTGCATAATTTTATACTGAACCAAGATTTGTAGACTTACAGAGAAAATTGTTCAAAGGCAACTTTTCACTGGACAAATTTTCAACAAAACATCTATGTGAATATTTCATAGATTAACTTACCAGGATGTGATTACCATTCTTTGTTTCAATTGACTTTTACACATTATCATAGCAAGTGATTAAAGGCTTTATTAATGTAGGGACAAAAATTCTCACCAAAAGGAATCATGAATTATTCTTAACACTGTTTACAGAAACCGTTACCTATCATTTCAGAATAGGTCACAAGCCAACTATGAAAAATGTTGCTGATCAGAAAACAAAAATAAATTTCAAAATTACTTCATATTGACAACAAATTAATTCTGAAATAAATTTTTGTTTCTTTTCGAAACACTTTTCATAACAAGCTTGTGACCTTTTCTGAAATCAATTGTTGATGGGTCTGTGAACAATTCTTCTGAAGATTTCGGGATTCCATTTGAGGAGTTATATTGCTCTCTTCGAGAGCTGTAGAGCCTTAAAATTTACTTTTAAATTACATAAGCTATCAACATTTTGTTGGAGGGTATCTAATATTCAGAGGCAAAGCTACGCTAGATATTGTAAATGGAAATTTTAATTTGACTGAAATAGTAAATTTTCAAAATCTGTACCTTGAAAGACAATCTTGACCTTGACAGGTGACCTTGACCTTTGTTTGAGTAGATGCATATCAATGAGTGCTAATACCACACAAATATGAGTTTCCTATATTGAATGGGCCAGAAAGTAAAGTGAAATTTCGAATTTTTTGGTAAAGTTTTGATAAGAATTATTTTGGTAAGGGATTACATTTTTTTCTTTAACCCATTCCAACACATTGAGGCTTTTGGACTTTTGGACGCCCCTCAAGATAAGCAATAGGAAAACCATTGTTAAAATGGAGAAATTGCTTTTGACAAGCAATTTCTTCCTTTTACATAGTTTTCTACTAGGAAACTTGAAAAAATTGAAAAGTTTGTAAACTTTAAATTGTCATCAACACTCATTCAATTAAAAAAAATCAACATGTGCAGATTTGACAGATATTGACCTTCAAATTAAAATGATGAACTTTTTAATCTGAATACACAATTAAAAACAACTTTGGGGTGTTGATGAAATGTGTACTTGAAATCGATTTGAAAGATCTAAAATCTTGTTGAAAAGTTCAGTGTGAACCAATTTCCTCATAAATTCTCAAACACTAGTTAGAAAATAAGTATCTTTGTAGTTATTCAAGAAAATGTACATTGACCTGTTCCGACACAGTGATGCTTTTTGATGCCCTCAAGAAAAAGAGGCTTAGTAAAACATTGAGAAAAGGAAGATTGATTAAATGGGGTTTTAAGCCACTTTTAACAGTATTTCAGTTATATCGAGCGGCTGGAGCACCTAACAATGGATTCCCGGTATTTCTCACACCAGTACTACCACTTAATCCTTTCCTAGCCTCTAGCTGCTATCCCACTTAGGTTTACAACTATCCACCCATTAGTGAGAAACAAATGTCGGAAAGAACATGTGCCGCGGCCGAGGATGACATCCCATGATTGGTGAAAAGGAAGAAATTGCTTGTTACAAGCAATTTCTGCATTTTGTACAATGTTTCTACCCCTAAAGACAAAATTCCATCAACTCAAAATTATTGTCTGCAACATCTTTCAATTCAGACCAGTCTAAAATTAGGTTGTCTGGTAATGGGTTAACTTTTTGATAAAAAATAATTTAGAAATTTTCATAATATTCCTAAATGTTTTAAGTTTATATTGCACTTTATTTAGAAATAATTTGACATTATTTAACCCATTACCAGATGACAAAATTTTAGACTGGTCATCTTTCTGGTTGGAAAATAATCTGTAAAGTGTAGAAATTTCTTTTTTTTACACAATGTTTTACAACTGTTAATGTTGATGGGCATCAGACAGCGTCTTTGTGTCAGAATGGGTTAAACTGAATGTATCCCTACCTATCAGAGATTTGTAATGTATTCATAAAATCAAACTTAAAAACTTACCTTACAATTACTCAGTTCTTCTGCTCGCACTGTTAAATATAAACATATGTCTGTTTAAGAAATGAAGAGAGTATTTCTTTTCTTTGAGGTAGGAACTTAACCCATCCCCACACTATGACACTTTTTGATGCCCATCCAGAAAAAAATTCGTGAAAACATTTTGTAAATAGAGGTAATTGCTTGTAACACAGAAATGTGAAAAAACCTAAAATTCCATGAAATTTAAATTGTCTTCTGCAACTCCGAGTCTAAAATTTTGCCCCTTAGTAATGAGTTAAAAACTTAATCTGTATTATTACACTGAATGAATAGGCTAAGTAGATTCAACATTGGTGTAATTAGGTCTTTAGGTTCATAACTAAATGAAAACAAAAATATTTTCTTCATCTCTTATAATTCAATGAAAGCAAAGCAAAGCAAATAATTCACTAATTTTTGTAAAATCATCTGTGTCTACTTTGGCATACAAAATAGTAGCCTGCTAAAAATTTTGCTATTGGAAGTATGAATATTAATTACAGTCAATCAAAATGCTTGAAAGACAAAACAAAAATTAAATTACAAACAAATATCATGAATCTACAGTCTGGCATTTAATTCAAAATTAAGTAAAAATCTAAACAGATCATCAAGAATTTCAAAAAATGTTTGAAAACCTTTGACATGTCAATCCTCTATTTTGATGAGGTGATGAAAAACTCTTTAGTAAATAATATGGGAACGGAAGAAAATGCTTGAAATTGCAGGCCCTTTATTTACTGTGTTTTCTATCCTTAATTGCACTACCGGTAATTTTTCAGTTTAAACCATTACCACCAATCTGTCTTCCCGACACCCTGGAGAAATATGACTAGTTAAAGGTTCTCCTTTTCTCTCAATGTTTTCTATCCTAATTTGCACTTATTCTACAATTTAAGGTTGCCTGCAACTTCTTTCAATTCCGACCAGTCTGAAAAATTTTGCTGTACGGTAATGGAGTAATTGTTACAGCAAATTATTTCATTTTTGATAAGTTGGATGTTATGTTGTTTGGAGATGGGTTAAAAGAACCCATTTGAATGTGACATATCACATGCCAAAGGAATATGACAGAATACTAATAAACATGTATTCTGAAAACCAATCAAATCCAGCACTTTGTTGAACAGGTTTGGTATTCAAAATATAAAAGAATTTATGATATCTTAAGTTATGCTGTGTTTTCTTTTTCTTTGCACAATAACACAAGATTAGATGTCCTGACAAGATTCATGTTATCGGACTATTAAGATGGCCCTTTTTGGTATCCGATAACATATTCATAAATGTAACTACATATACTTACATAATATTTTTCCATTGTTCTTTGTTGGTCCCCTGGAAACAGAGACATGTATTAAATAATTCGGATGTCTTATATTTTTGTTTAAAGTCTATTTTTGATTAGACCACTTAATACATACCATCACTTTACATGATTAACCCATTCCCACACAGTGATGCTTTTAACCGCCCCTCAATATGAAAGCTTTGGAAAACATTGTGGAAAATGAAGAATTTTTTTGTTACAAGCAATTTCTTCATTATCCTCAATGTTTTCTACCCCAAAGGACAAAGGTTTTAAAGATTTCATCAACTTTAAATTTTTGTCTGCAACTTCTTTGAATTTAGACTGGTCCAAACTTTTATTGTGTGGGACTGGATTAAACAAAATTTTAAACTGGCCATAAATTGAAAGAAACAGCAGGTAAAAGATCAAATTAATACCATGAAAGCCATAATAAGAAATAAGAAATTGTGTGCTACAGAATGGGTAGCATTAACCCTTTTCTGTACAAGCTCTTGTTTCTACATCCCTGTGGTTTTGTACTTAAGAAAACATTGTGGGAAAACATTGTGGGAACAGAAGAAATTGCTTGTAACAAGCAATTTCTTCTTTTTGCACAATATTTTCTACCCTGTAGGTCGGTTACTTTTCAATTGCATTCACTTTTAAATATCTTCTGCAACTTCTCCCAACATTTTGAAAAACTGAAAAAAGTTAAACTAAATTCCTTTATCAACGAAACCCTATGTTCTGGGTACTAATCTGAATTGACGGATCAGACTTGTCAAGCAAAATATTGATTGCTTAAACAAATCCTTCATTTTGAACAGACGTAATTTGGCCTACGTTTAGTAGGTGGGTGACTTCAAGCTGAAGTTAAGACATTAAGGACGCCTTCCAACAATTTGCTTTTTATTTTATGTATCGGACAAAAATGTACAAATTAACATCATATGAAATTGCAGTCAAATCACCACATCAGAGGATAGTAGGTGGGACCAGAGATCTGTCTGTCTAGATTAGTTGATTCCAAAATTGACCCTCTCGAGAGAATTTTTTTAAGCGCCAAAATATGAATACGAATACGAATATTTTATTTGTAAACAAAGGCCTCCGGCCCATAATACAGCATACAATACAACATATAAATACAAAGAAGAGTTGCAGTTAACAATTTTCCAGAAATATTTCACATATGACATACTAGGTTTAACTAATTATCCTTTAAAGACATGATTGAAAATACATATCTAGCTACTTTTTTGATGATGAAGTCATTTTTACTTCTCATTAAATTATAGAATGATATCAAATCAGTTCTACCATTATACCAGGAAAATAACAAATTTTGCCTCTCAAGTTTAAACATTGAACAATGAAAAAAAGCATGATATTCGTTTTCAATAGTCAAGATGTCATTAGTCATCAAACAATAATGGCAAATTCTATCCTCTCGTTCAATGTTGAGATGCCTTCCTAATTCGATATTTAATTTATGGCTTGAGCATCTGAACCTAGCAAAAGCCCTTCTTAAATTCCGTGAAATATCAACAATGAGATATTTCTCAGGATTTAATAAGGAAAAATGTTTTTATAAAAATCACATCTAGTTGAGTTTTGGATAGTTTCATCTAAGTATTGAATTGAAATATCAGACACTCGCGTTTTAAATTCTCGGAGAAAGAAATCGACGTTGCCTACTTCTTGCGATATCCATACGAAAGCAAATCCATTTGTGAAAAGAAGATTTTTAACCCGAGTAGCCCAATTAACTTGTCCCATATCAGTGTGTGATTTAAGCATTTGATAGCATTGTCTTGGGTAGCAGTGATTTTCCATATGTAAAAGTTTACACCTATTTTTTTATCATTTTAGTTTTGTATGTAACACATAATGGCAACCTTCCGCATTCAGATAATACAATAGAGTTATTAACAGTCTGATTTACACCCAAAAATCTTGACAATATTTGAGATGAACATTTTCTATCACTTCAGTGTATTCAAACCCCCAAATTTCAGAAGCAAATACAAGGATTGGTAACACCATACTATCGAAAAGTTTGAAATATTCATTAAGATAAGAATAGCCGAAATGGGCATATTGATCCTCTTAATTTTTAATTTACTCATCTAATGTACTACATATCATACAGATCTATTGATAACTTTAGATCTTTATATCGTATAGCATTTAATTTCTGTGGTGCCAAAATTCTTTGTGTTTTTTTTTCCAAAACCATTGGGTTTAAAATTCTGTGTAACATTTTTCTGTGGTAATTTACCTTGCCAGCTATATGGAATAAAAAAAAATATGAAAATTTGGAATTAATTCATGAAGTTAAAATTTGTCTGCTTACCCAGTAAGACTAGCCTGAAATTTTATAGCTGGTAATGGGATAAATCAACATAATAAATCTGTAAAATCGACTGGAAAACAGTGCTATATAAAGGTAAGTGCAGGGCCTTCGCTGGAGATAGCCAATGTCACCAAATGCGAAAATTAAATCTAAGTGGCGATAAAAATCTGGCAAAAACACTGGCGATAAAAAAAAATGTCCATGGAAGCAGTATTGATTTACTTATAAAGTACCACTTGTGCACCAGAAGTTTGTATCAGACTCGACCAAGGCTGATTATAGTAGTCTAGGTGCTAAAACAGTGATAATCGTGTAGAAATTTCAATAAACATGCGAGTCAGTCAATAAACGAAGTGTAAAAACACTAATCTAATGTATGACCGACAATGCAAGTGACAATTTCTGACCTTGATCGTAAAGATTTCATAAATGACAGTATACGTTATATAAATTAAATTGAACAAAATCAAACCAGAAAATCTTATACCAGTGGGTTTACAATAAATCCAGAATACATGTTCGACAAAAAAATAGTAAATTGACAAATATATATAAGTAACTGATTCTCGTGCACAAATCCGAGTCTAAATTCTACTCTGAGGAAATTGTGCAACGTTGGAAACCCTCTCAAGGCTGTTTCGTCAGTCTCTCTGATGTACATCACAACCCTACACTCCCGTAGAGTAGAATGGTCAGACCCCAGATTTTTATGATGTCAGCTGTGTTTTTGCATCAACAGAGGAATATTTTAGGGTAACTGGTTGACTGAAAAACGCAATTACTTTGATCTCTGTTAAAGTAAATCATCAACACTTTGGACATAAAGTTTAGGAAAAGAAATTTACAACAAAACTAAAGTCATTTAATCTCCATTTCACTTTATAACATTGATCCATTTGACGATTAATAGGATTCAAAACAGTAACAAAAAACTTGTTTGTGATTCTCTGTGGGTTGGTGGGGTACTGTTGGTGAGATACTGTTGGTGAGATACAAATTTTTAGTGAAATATCCCGAAATTGCTTGAAAAATTATGGCTTGTCTGATTGAATTCAAATTGATAGGATGGGTTATGTATTCAGTTATTTAGTTTTTTTTGTGTTGGATCTTTTTTGCAGTCAGTAGTCTCCTAGCTCAGCGGATTTCAGTGGTATTTGGCTTCTCTTTTGGCTTCATGGCAATGGATTTGGCTCCATTTTTTTTTTATTTGGTAAAAAAAAGGCCCTGGGTAAGTGTGAATAGAAAGAGGTGTCAACCTTTTATTAATCAGTCAAACTTATCAAATGATTGTTGATTGATGAATAAAATGTCGTAACTATAGGTGAAAAAAGGCTGTAGTAATAAGTGATATACAGTTTGAGATTTTTAAAAGGGAATCAACAAAAGCAAGAAAAGATCTGTTGGAACTTAAAAACTTCATAATTTGTACTTAATGATTCACTGTTGAATTTCTATTCATGAATCACTTTTTTCATTGTTTTCATTCCTTCACAAGTTTTGACATTCTCGAGAATTTCACGATCAATGACTCCAAAATTTAAAAGACTCACACAAACTCTGATTAGTTTGTTGGTCGCCATGGTCAAAATAAAAGGTGAATTGTCCACGGCAAATCTAATGTCATAACCCATTACCAGACGGCAAAATTTAAAACTGGTCCAAATTGAAAGGAGTTACAGATGACATTTTAAAGTTGATGAAATTTTAGATTTTTTCGACTTTCTGGTAATAAAACATTGTGTAAAATGAAAAGATTGCTTGTGACAAGCAATTTCTTCATTTTACACAATGCTCTCCCAATTGTTTTTCTTGCAGGGCATACAAAAGCATCACAGTGTGGGAATGTGTTTACCAAATCTTGAATAAGCTGTAGTTAGTACATTTTTGTTGCCCACCAATGAAAATGTTTTACATTATTTAAGAATTAACTATGACCTTTATAACAAAAGAGAAAACTCACACTAATGGTTTTTCAAACTTTCCTCCATAAGCAACAAGTTCACCTAGCGTACATTCTATTCTACCAATAAAATCCTAGAAAAACAAGAAGTAATGTTAGCAGTAAAAGCATCAAGTGATAGATCACTGGCCACGCCCACTCAACTCTGGCTGGAAGTTCATCTTTTATATATGACACATAATTCATGGCAAGAACGTGAAAAGTAAAATGGTCCTAATTGCAGGTTATACAAGCTGTAGATATGCCATCTAATTTGCCTATCAAAAAAAAATGCTTCAAAAAAATGTCAGCCAATGTCAGAGTCCAGTTCCCTTCCAGCTTAATTGAATAATTTGATAGGTTGATTGATTCTTTGATTGGTGGCAACTATTCATCAAAATATTAATCGACAATCAGAAATGCCTAAACTAATACCAAGGTGGTTGTATGTAAATGTTACAATGAAATATTATGTCTATGAGGTTTGTATGTTTGAATGAAAGCACAATTGATTTGATTTGAATGGGGTTTTACGCCGCTTTAAACAATCTTTCAGTTATATTGTGGCGGCTTGAGCACCTAACAATGAATTCCTGGTATTTCTCATACCAGTACCACCATCACATCCTTTCCTAGCCTCCAGCTGCTATCCCACATAGGTCTACGATTATCGACCCAGTGTGAAAGTAGAAAAGGATGAGGATCGAACCCGGGACCTCTAGATTAAGAGTCTGACGCGCTACCAACTGCGCTATGACATTGGCTGAAAGCACAATTGAAAGCTTCAATGTAATCTTTTGTAATCTTACAAATCTTGAGTTATACCTAGAAATTAAAGGACTGTTAACTTCCAAAAAAACATCAATTGTCCAATCAAATCTTTCATTTATACCGGAAGTGAACTTTGAACTCCAACAATGATGTAAAACATTTTTGTTGATTTGGTGCCTCCAAAGGCACTAATCACATTAACATGTCGTCATGTAATACACATGTGAAAAGACACCCTTTTATAAACTTTGTCAAAAAATATACATGTATATACAATATAAATGAAAAATTGTTTTTTGTTTGCTTTTCTTTCATGTAAGACTGATAAATTTTCATTTCATGAACAACAATAGTGTTCACTCATAGGTCTGGCACAGGTGAAAATATAGCTTTTGTTGTTCACTCAATGATAGACAAATAAATCATTAATCTTACACAAGAACTATCAATTCACTCATTACCACAAAATTTTAGACTGGTCAATGATCAGAGAATTTGCAGACATATTTGATGAAATTTTAAAATTCTCTGTCAATTGTGCTAGAAAACATTATGGATAATTAAGCAATTGCTTGTCACAAGCAATTTCTTCATTTTCCACTATGTTTTTCAAAGCCTTTTTCTTATAGGGCATCAAAAAGTGATATTGTGTGGGAAAGGGTTAATCTCAGTATATCGTTATAACCGATTACTATTCTTACAAAAGGACTTCCTCAAAAGCAACATATAACTATAAATGGTGTGCACTGCAATTTTCTATACATTTTTTTACTTACATGATCAGACAACCTTGAACTTTTTGAGTCAACATCATATCTGTAAAGTACATTTCATAGAAAAATTATTAAACCAAGATGTGTTTGTGAAACACCGTGCCCCCTAAACAGGAATTCTTTAGAAACGAGTGATTTTTATTCATTTTTTTCTTTGTTTTAGGGAAAAGGGTTAAAATTTTGACCTTGACCTTGATGAAATGACCTTCACCAGTTGTGCCTTGTTGAGACCTATCTACATACCATATATTAGCATTGTAACTTAATCAGGGTTGAATTTATAGGAAAATGTTTAGTTGGCAGGTTAAGTTTTACAGACAGACAGACAGATGAACAGACAGATGGATGGACAAACAGACAGACGGACACTGGTAAAACAATATGCCCCCGATCTATCGATGCGGGGCATAAAAATAAAAAGAATAGAACATCTTAAACATCAAAGTATTATTTACAAGTTATCACTAAATACTTAAGTCAGCCAACACTCAATAGATCCAAGTACAAAGTTCAACTATGATAAGGTTGTACTGAGATAAAACAGAAATGTTGATGCAGAGGGGATAGAAAACACTTATTCCTTTCCTGAACAATCCCTGTTTTTTTACTTTCAATTCATTTTACACCTGAGAAAAAATTTATAAAGCATTTTTCCCCACAATGTTTTCTACTCTGTAAATAGGTTACTTCTCAAATTTCACTAATTCTTAATTAAATTTTTGTCTGTTGCTTCTTTCAAATTACACAAGTCTAATATTGCGAGAAAAAGGAAAAGGTTAAATGATGTGAAAAGTATCAGTACTTTAATCCATTGTCACTCATTCCTTTATACAATTCTAAAGAAAACAAGCCTTGGAAATCATCATGGAAAATGAAGAAATTATATGTTACAAGCTATTTTGTCATTTCCATGATGTTTTTTAGCCCAAAAGACACTGTTTTTTAAGATTTTGTCAACTATTCCAACTAGAGGCGCTTGAGCGCCTGTATCGCATGAATTTACTGATTAAGCAAATTTTTCATTGATTCAAAATAAACTGATATAAGGAAAATAAATCAGAGTCACCATAATCTTTGGATTAGTTCTAGAAAAGCATTTAAATTTTTTCATTGCTTTTACAAAAGTCAAGTCAAGTTTTGTATAATCCATTAACTGGGGACGATGAATAGGTATTAACAAAATTTAAAATTTTCTCTGTACATCATATATGGACATAAGCCACAACCATAATAGCCAAGCTTTTCAACCTAGCACAGTCATCTGAGGATCATTCCTGTGACATTTGGTTGAAATCCGTCAATAGTCCATTTTCAGTATACACCATATATGGATATAAGCCCTGCCCATTTAAGCCATATTTTTCTTACGATCAAAATTTCTGTTTGATAATCTGATAAAGAGTCAAATGATCAATTTGATAAAATTTGGTTAAAATCCATCCAACTGGTTTCCAAGAAGAAAAATTTCAAAGCTTTTACAAAATATGGGAATTAGCCCCACCCATTAAAGCCATGTTTTTCATTTGATCAGAATTCTCTGAAGTAATCTGATAAAGGGTCCCCCAAGGATCATTTCTGTGAAATTTGGTTATAAACAGATTTCTGCGAAGATGTGAAGATGATTTTCAAAGCTTTCACCATATATGGAAATTAGCTCAGCCAATTACAGCCATATTTTTCATCCGAACAAAATTCTTCGAAAGAATCCAATAAATGTTGACCCAATAATCATTTCTATAAAATTTGGTTTAAATCGATTAAATGGTATCTGAGAAGAAGATTTTTAAAGGTTTTATCATATATGATAATAAGCTCCGCCCATTAAAGCAATGGTTTTTCATCCTATCAAAATTTGTTGAAGGAATTTTAATAAAGGTTCACCAAAGGATCATTTCTGTAAAATTTGGTAGAAATCCATTGAATGGTTTCCGAGAAGAAGATTTTTAAAGGTTTACCATATATGGAAATTAGCTCCGCCCATTTAAGCAATGTTTTTCATCCCATCACAATTCTTTGAAGGAATCTGATAAAGGGTCACCCAAGGATCCTTTCTGTGAAATTTGGATGAAATCCATCCATTGGTTTATGAGAAGAAGATTTTCAAAGCTTTCAGCATATATGGAAATTAGTCTTGCCCATTAAAGCCATGTTTTTCATCAGATCAAAATTCTTTGAAGGATTCTTATAGAGGGTTGTCCAAGGATCATTTCTGTGAAATTTGGTTGAAATCTGTTCATTATTTCTGAGAAGAAGATTTTAAAGGAAAACTTTATGGACGGACGACCAGACACACACATACTCAACGCCATGACAAAAGCTCTTTGGCTTTCAGCCAGTGAAGCTTAAAACTGTCAATATTTCCTTCAAATTTTAGCCATTCTAAACTTTTGTATTCTGACAAAGGGTTAAACTAGTCTTCACTTTCTGCAAACATTGTCTTGATATGGCTTTGTAAACAACAATGTTAGGGCTGTTTAAGGCACTAGGATTGACTAAAATGCAAGGCATAGCTATACATGTACTTACATTTCAAATTTCAGTTTTTGACTCTCCTCAAAATAATAGTTGATAACAAACTTTTTTACAAAGTCTGGGTTAAGATTATCATTGATTATTTCTGTCCTTCCAAACTGAAATAAGAAAAATGAATCTCTATTAACCTGCATGCTGAACCTGGAATATTTCTGCTTTGGCAGAAGGCATAGACTAACATCAGACTGCACATATCTTTGTCTACATCACCAGTTTGGAATTACAGGTCAGAATTGTTCATAAAATCCATCGTCAAAAGAAATATTTACCCACAATCAGGTTGTTTCAGTTCTTCCAGTTCTTGTATTTTCATGTAATTGTAAAAAAAGGATTCTATGCATCAAGTCTTCAATAATGAAAAATATCTTTAACAGTTTATTTTTAGAAATAGATAACGAATTGATATAAAATTACATCAACCTTTGATAGAAAGAACAGATTGTAGTGCAACATTTATAGACAAGGTGGAATTTAGATTTTAGATTTGAATATCTCTACAGTCAAGGCCAAACCCTTGTGTTCTAGATACAAATTGCCTAGTCCCTACATCTCATATGAGTACTGTAGGTCCCATGAGGATTTGATGAAAAAATGTTGAATTCAGAATGGTGTAACTCCTTCTTATCTAGATCTCTGGCCTGTGTGAAGAGTGAGATAAGTTGTTTTTTGGTACTTTGATGTGAACAAACCATTCACAGAAGACTTAATTTTAGACTGGTCCACTTTCAAAGAATTTGCAGACACTAATTTCAAGCTGATGAAATGTAAAAAATCTTTGTCTTTTGAGGAAGAAAACATTGCTGATAATGAAGTAATTGCTTGTAAACAGCAATTTCTTCATTATCCACCGTGTGCTGCAAAGCCTTTTTTACTTGAGGCACGTCAAAAAGCGAGATTATGTGAGAATGGGTTAACCTGTTACAATTATGATGGGCTAAAGAAAAATAAACTCAAAAACATTGTGATAAAATGGAAAATTGCTTTTAACTATTTCTTCTTTTCTCACAATGTTTAATACTCTATTTGACAATTTTTTTATAGATAAAGAAGAATCTTAAATGATGTTTGAAACTTCTATCAATTTGGAGCAGTCTAAAATTTTGCTATCTGGTTATGGATGATTTTTCTATCAGAAATCAAAATTACCCTTCTTCACAGAAACTGTGAGCTTTAATAAAGTTGAGAACCTCTTTTCTTAAAATAACCCTTGTCATGCTGATCCCTGAATTTTCCTGTTTTGGCAGGAGGTCTATACAAAGATCAGCCTGCACATTAGTGTAGTCTGATCTTTGTCTAGACCTCCTGCATGCCCTCTTTAACTATTACCCTCGAGTTAGTATTTTCTGTGCTTACAGCAGTTTGATTTTAATACAATTTTGTAGAAAATTTAATTCAGCATGACAAGGGTTAGATTACATTCATCTATGAAAATTAAATAAAATTTCTCTTTCTCCTATTCCATACTTTTAGAGGTTCAAATTCTTACAAGCGATTTCTTCATTTTCCAGAAAATGTTATATTAAAAATTATATAAAGCAGGGGTGTGGAATTCCCATGCCCGACTTGTCCGACACGGGCTTTCCTACCTGCGGGCAAGTACATTTTTTGAGACTACTTGTCCATGGACAAGTAAATATCAGGGCAAATCTTGAAATGGTACTAAATAGATAGAGAGATTTAGGAGCATAACATTTGTATCTAAGGCTAGAAAATATTGTTTTAATGAAGAAAATGCTGAGTCCCGGCATTTTCTTGTTTAAAAATAATATTTTCTCAAAATTTATCTGTTCTTCATCTTTTCACGGGCAAGTCAATTTTGATCCTGGACAAGTAGAAAATCACATTTTACTTGTCCATGGACAAGTAGAGAAAATCCATATTTCCACATCCCTGTATAAAGTTGAAATTCTTCTTTTTTTTGCATAGTAATGAGTTTACCTCATAATATTGCCCCGATCTAGGATCCCTTGTAAACATCACACACATTGGATCTGACTTCGAAAAAGTGTCCAAATCTCGTAAACCCCTGAAATAAATTCAAACAGTAAAACATTTATTTATCTATCCTCGTATAAAGTTGAGCCTCTTTCACTTTCAAAAACGACGATCTACAAACAAAATCAACATGTTTATCACTAACTGTCTCTCTGTATCCTGATTGCATTGAAAATTGGCCAGAAACATCAAATTGAATTTTCATCAGATACTTGTTACCTGTGAGTATAGACCATCATTAGGCTACTGCCTCTTTGGCCGCTTTCCTCTTTGACATGTTCCATTGTAATCAGGACAAATGACTTCCTAATTTTCAGTGATAATTTCAGTCAAAACTGAAGTGAGCACAGAAATCTTTACCATTAAGTGTAAGATTGCATAGATATACGCAAACATGGGAAATGGCAGTAATTCAGATTGTGTATCTATGTTTCCTCTACAACAAAAGTAGAGTGGAATTTTGCATAAGTTGTACAATTGCAGGAAAATTAATATTAGAAATAGAATTTATCATAATTTTTCTTGTTCATAATACTCACCATTCAAAAGAAAAGCATTATGGAGAATCATAAATATATCCTCGACTTCTAATTTCCTTGCACACACTGTATTAGGAACTATTGGTTAGTTCCTTAACCTATTCCCTGACAATAATCTAGTCTATTAGACTCGTCCAAATATAAAGAATTCATCTTTCATCTGTTTTCCATTTTTCCTTGAAGATTGTTTGGGAATGTCAGTCTGATTTCGATTTTCATCTCGACGTCAAAAACCCATCTCTGGCCTAAAGAAGATTTGGCGCCGATCAGATGAGTGAATACTTTATGCAAAGGTAAGAAAATAAAATATGATAGGAGACTTACCGGCATGATACACTTATTTCTACTTGTGTTGCAGGCACAGCAGCAGTTCCTGCTTGAAACTGCTGAGAATTTGGAACGGCCATCTTTTTTGTTTACGTTTTTTGCAATGATCAAAGAACGCACAGTATTTCTGAATTTCGGAACACTTCAATTTTTATCCCAACCTGACCATTGACCAAGACGTATCGATTGAAATCTTTTGATTGATCATTTCGAAATTTCGTCATTCAGCACGTGCGTCAAAAGATTTCATATTTCAAAATCACGCAAGATATAGATCTTGTCGTTTTACGATTTATGAATAATAAAAGAAAGCAGATAATTTCCTGAACATCTATTCTTGCGTAGACCCCAGACGGTCTGGCGGAGCAAACGCTCGGCTATAGTGACATTGTAAAGTTTTTAAAAAGGCAGACATATAAAGATTTTTCGCATTAATTTAACAACTAATGAATATGCAACAGATAGAACGGGGTAAAGTCAGCATGCAGATTGCGAATTCTTTCCAAAATCTTTAGGATTTACACCTTTTAGATCAGACAGGTCAACCAAAGGTGGAGGCGTATTCACCTTGGTTAAAGATGCTTTCCTGGCAACAGAGCAGAAACAACTAAAGACTGATTGTGAAATCATTTGGATTAAATTACAGGTCAATACATGTAAACCTCTTTATATCGCAGCCTACTACAGACCGAAAGAATCAGACATTCATAGCTGTCATGAATTCAAAAAATCCCTGAACCTGACAAGAAACCTGAAAGGATCCTTTTGGTTGCGAGGTGATTTTAACTTCCCAAAATTCTAATGGAGCAGTGATCATATACCAGTCTTAAAGTTAGGATCTTGTATGAAGAATTTAATGACTTGCCCCAACCTCATTCAGATGGTAACAGAAAACACCAGAGGAGAAAATACACTGGACCTTTTCCTAACATCTAACCACACTTTAATTAAAATGTAAAATGTATATCAGACCATAGTATTGTCTCTATTCTTGCAGATACAAAACCACAGATGACCAAACGACAACCGAGAGAGGTTTATCTCTACAAAAAAGCTGACTGGGGTAGCTTTAAAATCTACATGGACGAAGTTAAAAATGAAATACTAATAGATTATCATTCTAAATCTGTTGAAGAAATTTGGTTAAAATTTTTAGATGCAATTTCCACAGGTATCGAGAAATTTGTTCCAACTAAAAGACTGCGGAATAAGAGATCACCACCATGGATTACACAGCCTATAAAACGCCTAATTAGAAAAAAGGATCATCTCTATTTCAGATTAAAGAAAAATGGAAACAACAAGATAAAGACTGCATTCCTTGCTCTAAAAGAAACACCAAGAAACAAATAAAAGTCTCGAAAAACAACTATATAGAATACATTTAGGCCTAGATGGAAACACTGAAGACAAGGAGAAAGCCACGAGATTTAACAATAAGAAACTTTTCAGTCTGATTAAAAAAAAAAAAAAAAAAAAAAAAATGCCAAGCAAGAGTAAGGAGTATACCCACTTCAAGTTACACCAAATCGGACAACACAGAAAAGGCGGATATTCTAAA
This sequence comes from Fragum fragum, assembly GCA_946902895.1. Taxonomy (NCBI): domain Eukaryota; kingdom Metazoa; phylum Mollusca; class Bivalvia; order Cardiida; family Cardiidae; genus Fragum; species Fragum fragum. The sequence goes on along the minus strand of OX336371.1, from coordinate 61,625,956 downwards.
TCAACAGTTCCATTCAGTCTTTACTCCAATGACACCGATTTGTCAGGCTCAGTCCTGCCTTTCATCCGTAAGACAAAATATGCTTTCTTCCTCTTTCAGCAAATACCCAGCCATGCCAAATATTACCATCTGCACTAGTGGAGTACAAAAACTAATTTCCAACTTGAAACAAGACAAAGCAGCAGGACCAGACAACATCAAACCTCTAGTACTAAAAAACCTTTGTTATCAAATTTCACCTATCTTAAAATTCTCTTTCAGAAATCCTTAGACACAGGCACCCTCAACCCCAGGTATGTACAAAGGCAAACGTGACTCCACTCTTCAAGAAAGGAAACAAAGAAGATCCTGCCAATTACAGATCTATATCCTTAACATGTATACTTTGTAAAGCTCTTGAACATATTGTAGCATCAAATCTAACTAAGCATTTGACAAAAATAATATTCTTTATGACTTACAGCATGGTTTTAGAGCAAGGCGTTCATGTGAAAACCAGGTACTGCAACTGACCGACCATCTTGCCAGAAATCTTGCCGAAGGAAAACAAACTGATCTAGTTTTGTTAGACCTCAGCAAGGCTTTTGATAAAGTTAGCCACTTAAAATTTTGTATAAATTGCAGGAACATGGAGTAAACAATACTACCCTTTGTGGATTAAATCTTTTCTTATAGGCAGAACACAAAAAGTAGTCTTAGAAAGTGGATGCTCACCCGAAGTTCCAGTCACGTCTGGAGTACCTCAGGGATCAGTGCTGGGTCCTCTTCTGTTTCTCTTATATATATTAATGACCTTCCTAATACCATCACCTCCCAAGTTCGTTTGTTTGCAGATGACACTGCCGATTACTTAGCTATAAACAACAAGCAAGACTGTATCACCCTGTAAGAAGATCTATACAAGTTAATGCAGTGGGGGAAAAAGTGGGAAATGGAGTTTAACCATAGCAAATGCATTGTCCTAAATATTACTAAAAATAAGAAAAAGATTTCCTTTGATTACAGGCTACATGGACAAGTGCTAGAAACTGTGGACAATGCCAAATACCTAGGAGTTACAATTTATGGAGATCTTTCATGGAACAAGCACATTGACAATATAACATCAAATGCAAATAAATCTTTAGGTTTTCTCCGCAGAAACATCCAGACCAAAACAAATAGATCAGAGAGACAGCGTACAAAAAATTGGCCAGACCCCAGGTAAAATACGCATCAACCATTTGGAGCCATTACACAATAATCTTTATCAACAAAGTGGAAAAAAGTACAACGTAGAGCAGCAAGATGGGTTCGAAATAATTTTTCTTTTTATGATAGTGTCACTTGCATGCAGAAGGAGCTTGGCTGGTAAACTCTTCAATATAGACGAGACGTTTCCAGAGTCACCATGTTTTATAAAATCGTTAATAGTTTTGTTGCAGTGCCCGTACCAGCTTATCTTGAAAGACCAGTTAGGACCACCCGACATATGCACACAGTATCTTTCAGACAGATCCACACAAATGCTTCATTATTATATTATTCTTTCTTTCCCTACACAGTGATACGTTGAAACAGCCTACCATGGCAGAAATAATAGTACAGCAACATGACATTGCATCGTTCAAACAGTCTCTATTCTTTTCAGATAGTGAGCCGTCCCTGAATGACCAGAATATGTTTTATCAGATCTTTTAATCTAACATTCACAATACATGTACTTTTAAACATGGCACAATGACTAACAGTTTTTATTCCAGCACAGACGCGCACCTGCCAGTAATACCCGAAAGGGGAGTTAGGTAGTATATATAGATATATAGAATTTATAATATCAAGCTATTTGTCAATATTAGATTTGGATGAAAATAGGCACAGGCCTATATCATATGGATTGAATTCTTATATATTCTAGCTTCCATAAATATTTTATATAACTGCTGCAAATAAATATTATTCTAAAATTTGACTCGCATGCACCATATATCCCCCCCAATTATTGTGTATATATAGATTACCTTTTGATGCTAATGCTGAAGGCATGATATTCAATGCTAACTAATTTTTCTTGCGGTTACTGCCCCGGGTTGAATATTAACCCATTCACACACGACAAAATTTTAGACTGATCCACATTGAGATGATTTGCTAACATCAATTCAACTTCTATGAAATTTTAGATTTGTTTCAACTTTCTGAGTTGAAAACATTGTTTAAAATGAAGAAATTGCTTGTCACAAGCACTGAATAACTTGGACTTCTTTTTGAATTGATGTTTCTTTGAGTTAGTATGTTGTTTTCGATGCCAATGAGTGAGCGGGGACGGCGACAAGATAAACAAGATTATTCAAGATTCTGCAAAGAAATACTAGGCCTTCGTCTGTACGTATCTCCATCCGAGGTTTCGGCACTACAGAGGTTTTAATTTTGCGGTTAAACTATTCTATCTTTTGTAATCGTTCTTAACAAACTCATCCTCGGATACCCAGTGGCCTCCTGATTTTCTACGCTACATCTACGCCGATGTAACGTAGCAAATAAGGAGACCCCGAGGTGCCTGAGTATGTAACAAACCGTGCTACCCTTCTCACATGTCTATGCTTCTTTTTTTTCAAACAGGGGTCCCAACTAACACTTGGGCAGTACTTCTGACGAAGATCTATAACAGTTCAGCGATATAGTTAAGGCTAATGCTCTGTGACCAAACCATATCTGAGCAATTATAATAGTGATCATGATATGCCACATTCAAGTGTGTTATCATGTGTGTGTGTGGGGGGGGGGGGTGGATGGGAGGGGGGGGTTCTAGAATCCAGACACGAATCTTCCATTTGAAATGGTTCCTTGTATTTTTAACCTGTCGCAAAACTGCTGCCGCCTCAGAAGAACTCGCGTCTGCAGACGGCTTGCTAGCATTTATTCCATTCCCAAAAACTCCTACACTTTGAAAATGACGGACTGCTGATCACGCCCACTAACTCCGTCAGAAAGTCCTACTTCGGTATCTAACGATCTATTTTTTTGCAAACTTTATGCACTCTAAATGTAACAAAATGTAACGAAATGTAAAACGGTTGGTCGGCGACCTACACGCCGTTACTACAGATTATAATGATATAGTTACAACGTTTAAGTAGCTAAACCAACATTAACGCTTCACAGAAAAGTAGGTAAATGTTGAAGTTAAAAGTTCACTTTTCGGATCAATAAAAAAATCAATAAGTGTCTATCGATCAATTAAGTTGTATCTTTGTTAGCCTCCTTCTGCTTTAGGGTTACACTATGTCAGCATATCTGTCCGCCCGTCCGTAAGTTGGTATGTACCGCCAATCGTTTTTTTATGTTGTTGTTGTTTTATTGATGTTGTTGTTTTGTTTTTTCTAAACGTTTGTAGGTATTCAGTTAGTGCGCAGTCGTTAGTTAAAGACCGAATTCAAGTTTCGTTCCGGTCCATTGATTTTGACGAAAATACGGATGCTGGACCACAACGTCAGTATTTTTCCAGCTTTTTCCATACGCTTGTATATCTGATTTATTGTGTTTTAGTCTTCAATAATGCCCTGAAGATCAAGTTCAAGTTTCGTTCCAATCTATTGATTTGTGACGAAATACGGATGTTCGTCTAATATTTGTTTACAGAAATTCAAGTTGTTTCGTTTTTTTCCTAATCGTCTGTAGATATTGAGCGGCTTTTCGGTACGTGAGTTTCAAAAAGAGTTTGAGTTCGCCCCCAGTCCATTTACTTTTGCCAACAATACGGATGTTTGACCGTTTTACATAAAAAAGGGTCACACGGCCTTTAGGGGCTAGCCATTGCCATTTATTACTTCACAATACTTGTGTTAATCAATTCCCACGCAATTGCGCTTCTTTACGACCTCGAGATAAGAGGTTGGGAAACATTGTGGAAATATAGATTTTGCTTGTAATACACAATTTCCAGATTTCCTACCATGTTTTCTACCCAGAATCAGGAAAATCTTTGCTCATTATTCACATCTTTATTATTCTATTATTCAGTCTGTAGTTACGATGATTATGTCGCTAAGCAACCAATTACTTTTCTATTACAAGTTACTGACCTTAAACTTTTTGCAAAATAACGCCGTTTAACCTGTTCCCACGCAATGACGCTTTTTAACATGCATTAAGAAATACAATTGGGAAAGCGGTATGTAAATTGAAGGAATTGCTTGCAACAAGCAATTTCTTCATTTTCACCAATGTTTTAAACGGGAAAGTTTAAAAATATATAATTCGCCAAACTTTTAAAATTAAGATTAATTAAACTTAAAAATTTTAGTCTGCAAATCCTTTCAATTCGAGCCAGTCTAAAGTTTTACCGAAGGGGAACTTCCTGTTGGAGCTCAATGGGCGTGGTCAGACATCCGTTAATTAATCACAATCTAGCTCGTTTAGATGTACACGAATACTCGGGCTACACGTAAGAATTTTTATGCATTGGCATCGAAGATCTACACTCTGTGCCTTTTTGCAAATAGAAAACCCAATTTTATTATTTCATTTTTATCGCATGTAAGTGAATATTATCAAACCGTGATAGGGCCTATATATATATATATTTGTTGTTAGTCATAGCTACGAATCTGATAAACAATAACGGATAACCTTTTCCTGTTTTGCAAAATTGTAGACCTATCAAAAATCAAAAGCTTTGTAGACGAAAACTGATAGTGAATTTAGTTTGAAAAATAACAATTCAGTAGGGTAGAAAATATTGTTGAAAAATGAAGAAATTGCTTGTAACAATCAAATTCTTCTTTTTCCACACTATTTTCAAAATTATAAATGTACGTCAAAAGTTCAAAACCAGGGATAGAACAGGAAAGGGTTAATTTGATAACACATGTTTATTGGAATGTAAGAGAAAATTTTATGTCTGTATGTTTTAAACCGTGTGGAATTACATTAAATGTCGGATTTTGTGATAAAATTTGTATTTATCAATGTTGTGGCCAAAAGGCATAAACAGTTAACAAAAAATCACAGGAATTTAATTGGCAATGGAACTGAATTTATGCTCTGATTAAATGATATAGGTCGTGATGAATAATTGACGTAATTCATTCGCAGTAGGTATTGTATTATTCATATTTATTATATACCTATAAAAGATATGGATTAAAATCTGGCTATCTAATACAAGTCGACAGAAAAAAAATCAATATTCGGCGTGTACTAAAAACCCGTATTCGCCGACCGATAAACACGGACTAGGGGAAAATTTGGTAAACTCGGACGAGTTGGTAATCTCGGGAAGTGGGTCATTTAAAGAATTTTTTTAATGTCATGTCTAAAAGGTATATAATAAAAGGAATATTACAACAGTGTGTTTTTCTATTTGTTGTTAATGTGTTCTCGAATCGTGTGTAGGTATTTTTATTGGATGAGACCTTCGGTCTTATCCAATAAAAAATACCTACACACGATTCTCGAACACAATAACAACGCATAGAAAAAGACACTGTTGTAATATTCCTTATTTATTATATACCCATCAATTTATATACTTTCCACATAGACAAAATCGGACACGCCAGAAAAATTATCCGTATCCGACAGTGTCAAATACGGTTCCATATAGGTAGTCTAAGATGTCGTCCTTTTCATTCCGTATGTGACGTCATAATGAGAATAAACGTAATCAGAATGATCAAATGTACAATTTATTTTTTCGTCCATCAAAATTTTCCTCCGCATCTCAAAGCATATACGAAATGTTGTATCTCTATTGGTTATATAATATTCCCTATTTATGAGTCGTAAGTTATCTTTTTCGAAGATCCTGCGTTCGGCTTGGGAGCACTTGGTCGATACGAAGTCTCTTTAGTCTAAGACGTTCAGTCTTTCATTCTTCTGTCCGCCAAGGCCTCATTCTCTTTCTCCGGACTGAAGGAAGCTTAACACTTGTCATGCTGTATAAAATTACCTTACTGAACTGCTGTCAAATCAAGGGGCTGAAAGCACTAATGGAACTTGTTGTTCAAAAATCAATATTTCTTTAAGAAATCAACTTCATAAACAATTCTGATAGGAAAAGTACAAGCAGGAGGTGTAGACTAAGATCAGCCTGCACATAAGTGCAGTCTGATCTTAGTCTTCACCTCCTGCAAAAACCGGAATATTCCGGGCTCAGCATGACAAGGGTTAAATCACCCTTTTTGAATAGGTAGGGCCCAAGTGAAGTTAGGGACTCTTGTTAGCTCGGCTGTTTCCGGAGACATCCCGAGGTATTGCCATAGCTAGGTCGTCGTCAGCGTCGTCGCCGTCCGAAAACTTTGACATTTTGTATAATATCTCTGGTATTAAAGTATTCCCACACAACCCTGCTATTTTACGCGCTGAAGAAAGGAACTTCAGAAAATATTGTGAGAAAAAGAGAAATTGCTTGTAACAAGCGATGGGTTATGAACACATCCACTTGAAACTCGGACTATATGTTCACTATCAAAAGAGCAACCTTTACCAACAGGTGGGAGAACTGAGAATGAATTTTTAAACGAATTTTTGATCCCCTATCAAGAACTATGCTCTTGCTCTCTATTTGGATTTGGTGTGCAATTCGCAACAATTGTAAAAAGATGAAACTCGCAATCAGGAATAAAATATCCAACTCAGTATTGCTATCGACGGTTTTCGACAAAAAAGTCGTATTATCAGTTTGCATGAAGATGTAGTCACGACATTTTGGTTACCCACCAAAGATATGGCCTGCCCAAATATTATGTGTATAAATATTGTCTCGAGTTTGACGGTAATGAATGCATTTTTAGATAGATTTGTATTCTTATTAATGGTGTCACGATATAAACCATTAATTACGCACTCGTTTATTATAGAGGGCCACCGTAGCTTTCTCTTCTCTAAAGACGGGTCTAACGCCAAAAAGTAATGTTTGGTTTCATTATCTAGTCGCTTAGTGCTTGACAAGACTAAATAGGCGGATCCCGCCTGTCAATCAAAGAATCTATAAACGTGTCAAATTATTCGGAAGTGAACGTTGAACTCTGACCTTTCTGTCTGGTCGCGGAAGTGGAATCGACCTGGTATTAAAGTGTCAGGGTCCGAAGATATCAATTCTGCCGGACTGTATCTGTACAGAGGAGGGTTAACCCTTTCCCATATAACAAAATTTTAGACGTCTCTAACTTGAAAGAAGCTGCAGAAGAAAGACATTAAATTGGAAAAATAACCACTTTAAAGGGAGAGACATAGTGGGGAAAGAAGAAATTGCTTGGAACAAGCAATTTCTTCTTTTCCTGCAATGTTTTCACCAATACAAAACCTAGGGGTCGTGAAAACAAGTGATTGTACGGGAAATGGTTAAACAACATGAATTCGTGATTTCTACCCTATTAGTAAGCTATACTTTGTAAACAGTAATCACCTCAAAGACCAGGTTAGTCTCCGTTTGTTGGACAGGTTCTCCGCTCAAAGAAAAAAAAAAATTCTAGTTCAAGTTCATGACAAGGGTCATCACCTTTCGTTTACCTTATATTACGTAGATATTTATATACATTTACAAATAACAGTTTTTACAACTCAAAAAGCAAGGAACTAGAGATAAGTGACACCTGAAAATACGACATCTTGAAAGATAAAACAATTGATGTTTACTAATAAAAAAAAAAAAAAAAAAAAAAAAACGAAAAAAAAAAAAAAAATTAAAAAAAACGGAAAAGCGGGAATCTTTTTTTTTTCATATTTTTTTTTCATGAAAAGAAACTAACGGGGTTAATTCATATTTCATAGAATTGATTTTGTTTTCTGCAAATTTAACAAAAGAAAGAAAAAAAAACACTAGGAAATGTGGTAGCTTCCATGGTCTCACTTCCAAGAACTATACCTGAATGGTTCAGTTGATTTGTTTAAGACAAGGCTTTCTTTGGACTTAAAGACCAAGATAAAAAATAAAATAAAATAAAAAAAAACGATTAACATATCCAGCGATAAAGTTCTACTACTGTTGAAATGGGTCCGCCAAATACAAAATAAATGAACCTTTGAACAACATTTCGAACAGTTTTACACATGCTTGAAGCACAGACAATGGCAGATCGCGGTAATTAATCAACGCATTGATCGACCAATCAAATCGTTCATTTAGACCGAATGTAAACAGTACGATGACTAGGTCGCCAACCAGCCATTTTACTCTTTTTAAACACATGACTAGCCCTAGATTTTGCAAAATATCTAAGTAGAACTTTCTTTCGGAGCTCAGTAGGCGTGGCCAGCGATCCGTGAATAAGGCATACAAGACAGCGTAATAGTGCATTGAAAATAAGCGCTGATATACTGATACTAGTACTGCTTGAGCATTATCTATCTACAAAACGCTTAGTGAACAATCTGATTACATTTTACGGATGCAAAGGCTGATCTGAGTCTATTTCCAAGGTTGGTATCTGATCGTTAACCGTCACCTCCGATTATGACGATATATCGTCACAATGTAATTTTTCCAAATAAATGGATTTTTATCCCCTTGATCACGTTTGTTTTTTGACACCAAGGTTAAGCTTATGAAAATCTTTTCATCTGGAATCAAAATTACGACATTTCTTTCCCAGAGATGAATTATCGGCCAAAACGATTGCCTACACTCCTTTATAGGGTTTTAAGAAAATGCTTTGAATTTTAAATAAAAACATTGTCCTAAAGTAAAAAGTGTTATTCAATTTTAAGCCACAATATACTTGCACAAAATGCCGTAATGAACTTAGTCATCATGGTTTTCTAAAGCTTATCATAGTTTACAAAATGTCAAAATCTTTCAGAATCCCAATACATGTGATGATTAACCATCATATTTTTTCTTACATGTGACGGCTAGCCGTGATTCTCTCTGATGCTATTTTTAAATTTTGACTTTAAAATTAGATTGCAATGGTCAAACATCACAAATAAGAGATGAAGAGAATAATTTTTGTTTTCATGGAGGTATGAACCGAAAAACCTTATCACTCTGTATGAATACGCGAAGCGGATTCATACATTGTGTGATTAGGTTTTTTGGTTCATACTTCCATGAAAACAAAAAATATTCTCTTCATTTTTATAATTAATAGCATCGAGCGAAAAAAAACAGAAGCTTTACAATTTTGATACCTTTTTGTATGGGGCTATTTTGTGCGGAAGCATACAAAATCGCTGCGTGCTCAAAATTTTGTTCATGGAGTTATGAATATTTTTTTTCGAACAAATCAGAACGCTCTTTTTTGATAGACGAAACTTAAAATTAAATTATTGGAAAACAAACGTGTTACTATTGTCCATCACAATGAATGGTCTTGTGAAATTATTGAAAATGTCACGCACAAGCTTCGAAGTCTTTTTTGTTTGTAAAAATAAACGAAGAATATGTAATTAGGAAGGAAATAAAAATAAAGAGCACCGCAAGGGGATGCCATCGCGCAACTTTTCATTTGCTTTATTGTTGATAAACATGTAAGTCGACAAAGGGGCATTATTCGTCCAAAAATGTTTGAGAGTTAACCCCCTTGAAGGTATAGATTGCTCTTTTGACACTAAACATATACACTGAGTTTGAAGTGCGCGAAGGCAGTAATTCCAGAGGGGTAACAAGGTATAACAAAAGGTCAAAGTCCTAGGACAACGTCGAATAAACAATATACGGTAAAAAACAGTGGAAATAGTTCATCGTTATCAAGGGACTATTTTCAATCACATGATGAAATGATATGTTCAGATTAGGCAATGTTTTGTAATGTTATCAATGATATGATTCATTGTTCGAGATCGCTTTTATCAATTAACATATTGCAACACAATTACGCTTTTGACGCCCTAAAAATATATTAAAACACTGTGGAAAATGTAGACATTGCTTGTTATAATATTTTCTACGTTTAAAGAAGAGAGAGAGAGAAAAAGAAAATGGAATTCCATTATCTAAATATTATCGCGTGCATGTTCTTTTTTAATTTTAACCAGTTTAAAATTTTGTCGTACGGTAATGGGTTAAAAGTTTATTATTTCTCGACAGAATTAAGTAACATACGTGTCATCAGAAAGACCGGTAAAAATCTATAAAATCTGTTTGTAAGTTTACTGTGGTTTAACCTTTTTGCTGTTTATTGAACCAAATTGAAAGAGATTGCAGACAACAATGAAAATAGGATGCGATTTAATATTAAACATCCAATGATGTACAAAAAAAAGTGGAACAAGGAGACATTGCTTGTAACAAGCAATTTCTTCTTCTCGCCACTATTTAACAGTATTCCAGTCAAATTGTGGCGGCTGCTGGAGCGCCTAATCATGGATTCCCGTTATTTCTCATACCAGCTCTTTCACAAAATCCTTTCCGAGATCCAGCTGTCCTTCCCATATAGACTGGTGAACCTGTCCCATCCATGCTGCTCTCCGATATTGGTTGTATCGTCAGATTAGGATAGGCTCGCTAGTCAACTTCCCATATAGGATACGATCATCTAACTTTTGATGGTAAAAATATCTGAAATGATAATCGCCGCGGCCGGGGATCGAACCAGTAGCCCCATGATTAGGAGTCATTCACTACCTGCGCCTTAACCGCGGCTCTACAAAAGAAGATCCGATTTTAACAAGTATCTTGACATATAATAGAGATAGCATGTATCTCATTGTAATCGAACTAAACCTTCATATTTTGTGACGATACAAACCCTTAAGTTATCTTGTATTGGTATACATGATTGAAGATCGCTGGACACGCCCACTGACCTCTGACAGTGTAGTTCGACTGATATCAAAGGACATTAGTTTACATAATTCATAGTCGTGAACATAAAACAAAGGGTTAATCGTCGGTTTTCGACCTAAAAGTCGTAACTGCAGCTTAAATAAGCTGTATTTACGACGTTCTATTCGCAGAACCTGCACCAATCCTTGACATCACAATTTAACTCCGTTTACCCATCACCACACCATCACGCTTTCTGACACCCTGACAAAATACCATAATGGCAAACCTTTTTTGGGGGAAAAAGAGTAATTGACTGTTACAACCAATTTCTCCTTTTTCCACAAAATTTTCCCAGCTAATGTGGCATTTATATTCCAATTTTAGAGGACTGCATCGTCTTACAATTTTAACCAGTCTGAAATTGTGCCGTTCGGTTATGGGCTAAATGACTAAATTTGAATTGTCACTTGATTTTGTTATTGACAGCAGGGATCCCTCAATTACCAGACCAAGAACCCAATGACTTAAGTCAATACCAGACGGAAGGATTTTAGACTTGTTCAAATTGCAAGTAGTTGCAGACGACAATTTAAAGTTTGTGAAATTAAGGCTTTTTTTTCAACTTTCTGTGTAGAAAACATTGTGGAAACTGAAGAAATTGCTTGTTGCAGGCAATTTCTTCATTTTACACAACGTTACCCCCCCCCTTTTTTTCCCTCATCGGCGTCAATATACGTCACTCTGTGGGAATAAGTTAAGGCAATATACATGTATATTGTAGCTTTTTGTAGGCAGAAGAGAAAGTATTTTGCAGGTTAGAAACTGACGTTGAAAGACATTTTTATTACAAGAATATACCTGATTTAAAACAACAAGAACTCACCATGAAGACATAAAACTGTGAACAAATTAATGACTTAGAATGGCTGTAGCAAAGCATGGGCTAAATATTATGTTACTGGTTCCTATTCTGAACGTAATGACATTCCATACAAGACCGCCGATCGTCTGTGAGCTGGGAAAAAGAAACACAACTGGACCACGAGCGGTAAGGAAACCCACCAGATTAGCCCTTTCTCGTCTTTCAAAAATTAAGACTGGTTCAAATTGACAGAAGTTTCATGCGTCAAATACAAGTAGGTGTAATTGGAAAAGTAACCAACCTAATGGGTTTGAAAATATTGTGGAAAAAGGAGACGTTGATTGTTACAAGCAATTTTTTCTTTACCCACAATGTTATCTGGGCCCGAGATTATAAAACTTTTTTCGTGCTCAGTTGACAATTTACTCAAACTTCGAGTTGGGATTAAAGATGTATTTTTGGTTAGATCCTATGGTAATTGCATGAAAATAAATGACAATATTTGTATATTGTTACTTACTACTGTTTGAATACAACTGAAATTAAAACAAGATATTTATTCAAATTTGAAGTTTGAAGTTTGAGTGAATTCTCAGGTGAGTACGAAAAAAAGTTTCGAATTCTCGGCCCCTGAAGTATAGAATTACAGAGACTTAAAATCAAGGGACTGTGCAGGAAAGGGCTAACAACTCAATATATATTTTACCCACTCGTTTAGGACTAATGAAAAATACACGGTACTCAAATAATAGAGCACCGAAAACAATGTGGAAAAGTACCGAATGTCAACCATATGCAGCATTTTTGCGTTTTCCACAATGTTTTTCATAATTTCTTAGTATAATTTCAGATTTGACCACGTTATCTATGTCTTTCGTCCCCTTTCAGTTTTAGCTAGTCTTGAATTAATTGTGTCGCCTGGTGTTAGGAGAAGGAAAACTTGGAAAACAGACTTTTTAGATAACCGAATCATATCTATAGAACATTATGATACTATACTTATAAATGTATTTCATATTCAATCATACAGGTGATGATTTATGGCTATCTGAATAATTTAGTCTCTCTGTCATTAATCTGTCACAAATGTGTTGTAAACCCACTTTTTCCTCGACGAGGGAACGCAATGACATACGTGAATTATTCGGGATTTATTGACTTCATTTTGGCTTTTATACTGAATACATAATAAGATGGGCGGATGCGGATTCGATCACACTTCTGCACGAGACCTTATCGTTCGTTAGTTTTTCAGAAATGCTGTTTCTTTACGAATACCAAAAATTACGATATTACTTGTGACATCACTTAAAATAGCGAAAAAGATAGACGCATGGCCCAAGTGCTGTCACAATGAATATGTAACGCGAAAATGTGTCAATTTTTCATTTTGTTAAAGAGTTCTTTCATACATTTTACCGGTGTTGCATATATCCACAAGGCCTTATCGGTCACCCGAGTCCGAATATCAGAAAATATGGATATACGGATACGGCACATACTACGAAGGAAGGGCATAAGAACTATACTGGACGACAGACAAAACACGGCCGTAATAGATCACCATTAGCAATAGTGAGAATTCTTTATTCTAAAAGACAACGGACGTTGAGCCATGGCAGTAGTTCATATATGTAAATCTAATGTTTCCCTATTTAGCAATAATATGATATATATACCACTTGCCTGCCAAGAATCTAAGGAAACACCCCAAATATCCGACAATAAAAAATAATGATTCGATAACCTGTATATTTGACCTTGAATATCCCAAGTTCGTAGACGGTTATGGTAAACTTGACATTTGGTGTGACTTTGGTAAAGTTCCAGCATATAAAGAAGAAAGAAACCACCCAGAGTTACGACTGAGACTGAGATTACGTTGACATGTATATAGACCAGCAGGTCATACATGATGTGAACTTATTAGTAGAATATTTAAAAAAAGTGTCCTATATAAGTAAAGTTATGAAATGAACCATCTGATTTCACCATTTATTTCACCCATTGTATCAAATGTTATGTCACATATGATTCTTCCGGGATTTGTCGATTTAAACTCCGACAAATTTAATAGACGTTTCACCTTCGCGCAGAGGAGTTCCATCAGACAAAACTGCAATTTTGCTTTACACAAAGGCGTAGATCAAAATCTATTTGAAAGAAACGCCATATAAACGTTAAAAGTTCCAAAATTCACATGCCTATAGAAAAACTTGACCGTTTTCAAGTAAAGTGGCATTTTACTGATTTTCTAGTGTTTCGGCCACACCACTGATGCCCGATGGATGGATACCAAAACCCTTGCTCAAATGCGAATCCGATCCAACTGCTGATTCATGACACGAATATTTTTCAGCTGCACTCATTTTTTCCTTTTATGGGGTCTCAAATTGGAAATAACTCCTTTATATATACCAACCTGGAGCGCCTTCTGATGAGGATGTTTTCTGCCAAGTTTGATTAAAATCCGCCTTGTGTTTCTTAAGAAGTAGTCGGAAATTTGAAAAGTTAACGCACGACAACGGCAGTCAGGTGACCGAAAAATGTAGCCTCTACTGCAAACTGGCCAATTCTGACTCGGGAAGCAAAATTTGAATAATTTTGGAAGAGTTGCACCAGATGATGCTACATTCCAAACACCAAGGCTTTTCATTTCTCACTATATCAACCAATGTAAAATTTGTGCTCCTTCCCCGGGGCAAGCTAATTTTGACCCATAGTCTATAATTTGAAATACCTTGACAGAGATCAACCGGATGCTGCTGCATATCAAATTTCTATTCCTTTCTGTTTGGGAGAATAAGAATTTTGAAGTATTTACTATATAAGCCCTATGAAAAACTTATCAATTTCCATATGTAATGACTTAAGTCATCCTGGTTAAATGGCAGAAGCATGATAATATGATTATTACAAAATGGAAATGTATGTGAAAATATCTGTAATTTCACGGTAACTTTATATGCAGCTAGGCTATTGTTGTTTTTCAACCACAGTTAGAATGTACAACATAATGTACTGGAAACTATTAATGGAGTGTTGAGTGTATCATGATCTCTCGTCATAATTGTTTCAAAATTTGAAATGAGACATAAGAAATTAAAATACTTCCAATTTTCTATCACTTGTCGTGAACAAGAAATTAGGAAACTTATGAAGCACGGACATCCAGTTTCTTGTAACTGAAGATAGTTATATTGTACTTGTATAATTCTAAGGACAAATATGCATTAACAGCCCTTTAACCTTCTTAGATATGCTTTAAAAGGTTTAAAGAATGTTCAGTTTATGAAATTGTCACTGTGCTTTGTGTTTCCTTATTTGGTCTTTACCTGATCTCCCTAAACACTTGTACAGTTTCTTAGCAGCCTTGTTTCCCTTTCTAAACGATCTTACTTCTCCGTTTATTTACATTTCTATCTATGATATTGCTTAAATGAATCGTTGAAGGATACACAATCTTGTTCATATTTATTTTCTTTTGTGTTTTCTGGTTTTGTAAATCAACAGACAATAAAAAATAACCAAGGTGTTTTCAGAAAATGACGCAACTCAACGACCTTTTACATTATTATTACTGGAAAATAGGAGAATTGGAGCAAAGTGAGGACCCCCCACCCCCTCCATTTTATTTCACTTTCGAAATGAGCCGAATAATGTACAGCTAAGTAACACCACTGACATATCTATTATCATTTATTATTTCCAGCGTTTTTAAAACACAATATTTATGTTTTTTATACATATACAAAAAGAGGTATATTTGAATTAATAACTTCTTTACATCAAATGAGAAAATGGTTAATCAACGTTTCAGCTGAATAAGATAGATCCATGGTCCCAACCCCAAACTTTTTTTCGCAAAAGTAATTTAAGTATATAGTTTATATGCCCACGTATCGATAGACTCGAAAATGTTGTTTTACCGGTATCCGTCTATTAAATCTGTCTGACTGTCATTTTGTCTGTTGAAAACTTAACTTGTGAACTTGTGATACTATTCAAGTTATAATACAATGGTCGGTATGCAGGTTGTTTTCGACAATACGCAGCTAGTTTGGGTCATATCATCAAGGTCGATGTCATTCTTATAACCCTTGTAGTCAAGACTACCAAAACACTAAACATTTATACTTCAAACTTCTTACAACTTCCACAATATTTTGAATTTAGCTCTTATTTATATGCCTCTGCTGATAGCACGGTCAAGATCATTTGACAAGGTCATCCATCGAGGTAAAATTTCTGAAAAAAATGTTGCTGTTGCACACAAACATTCATTGTTTTCATTTTTGTTAAAATGTAAAAAAAGGTTCAAGGTCAATGACGAATTTTCCGTTTCTTTCTGTGTCTAAACAAGTTCAATATTGCAAGATCTCTTACATTTTAATTGCGAAAATCTATGAAAAAATTTCAATTTTAGAAAGAGGTTCACTTCTCTTAAGTCTAGGAAAATAAAAAAAACAACATCGTAGAACCACTCAACCAAATCAAAGAGTACTGAAAGTACTGATGATAGATGTCCGTGTTGGCATAGTAGAGTGATATGCACGTTTTGGTATAGAAAATGGCATTTTTGGTATAGATAATCTTATTCAAGCATAACATCTCGCCTAGCCTGGTTTGTCTAATAGGTAATACAGGATTTTTTTCTATTTTAGAGTCCTGAGCACGCTCAAAAGTTCGGGAAAAATGTCATTGTTACACACGTCTTTTTTCTTTCACCGATGGAAATATAATAAGTAAATTGCCTGCTCAGTTGACTGAACAGCTACACATGTAATGACCCAAATTTATTGTTGCAGTTGTAAATGTTACTGTGTTAAATTAAGAAGTGCACCCACCAACCGCGGTTTTACTGAAATACCACAGAAAGTGACGTTAAACCAAATTCACTTCATCGAAGTCTAACTAACTTTCAAGATCAATTATGTTTTTTTTACTTTTCCGAGATTATCCTTTTCCGATGACAGTACAAAATAATTAAGATATCATCAAGGAAGTTTGGACAAAGTTAGATTAGCAATATTCATCGTTATTACCAATAAGAAACAAACGAGAGGCGCTGTATGTCTTTTAAACCTTCTGCGATCCAGTAAAAGCTTAACCCGTTCCCGCAAAATCACGCTTTTTTACGCCCCTGAAATTTTGCATTAAACTGCCCTTAGCAAGATCAAATTATGTAAACTCAGATTGTCTGATTATTTTAAACAATATACAAAATAGTAACTTCTTTTTGTGTAAGAAAATCATCTCCGTTCTGTAACTGCGCTTCCTATTGTGTTCCTTTAGAGTCAGAGGTATTACAACTTACTTTCATTGTCGTAACATTGCCCTTTAGCTCACATTTCTACTAAACTCGTCACATATCGTTTTACATTTTTAGACAGGTCCAAAATCAAAGCGGAAGCAGACGACATCATAAATTTATCAAAATTTAAAAAAGTGGCATCCTATATGATAGAAAATATTGTTGAGCAAGAAGAAACTGCTTGTAAGAAGCAATTTAATCTTTTATATATTTTCTCAGGTATAATATAAATCAGGGATTGCACAGGAAAGGGTTAAAAGCTGTATCAAGTTTGTTTGGGTGTCAAAATTGCATAAACTAGTGTATCAGTAATTCCTCTTTTGATATACATAAATGTAACAGTAACATTCAATTTTGTATGTCGAATTTGGAGACAGTAAAATACGTGTAAATATATTCACCACGAAAGCTTGAAAGCTTTAGCAAATTGAATCATTTGATATGTTTCCGTTCATTTCTGTTTGATTCTAAACGACCAGATTTTTATCTTATTTGAACATTGTACATTTTGCTGACCTTTATCTTATAAATGAAGATTTCTGGCATTCAATCTTATAGGTGACGTCGGTTGTCAATTTTCAATGTTTTGCTGTCATGAAATGTTTTGAAAGAAGTATTTATAGATGGCGTTTCTTTATTTTTTTTCTGTATAAAGCGTTCATTAATACAAGCAATCATGCTACAAAATACTTTACCTATACTTTCAGAATACTGAATATGAAATAATCGACATTCAAGATTGTAACAAAAAAAGTAAGTACACCTGCAGACTATAAACGTATAGACCGACAAGAATAACCCCAAAAATCTACATATCGTCTTTGTGATTCTAAAACGGCGTAACTACGGCTTGATCTTAGCAGTAGTTACGAGGTTTTAGAAAGACAACGACGATATATAACGGCCCTTTTTAGACAATGTTTTCATAGTACGCTCAATTATTGTTTCTAGTTGATTTTACTAGAGTTAACAACCTTTCTATTAGACTGTACAACCATCCCTTACTGGCCTGTGCTAAATACAACCTAGAATTCAAACATATTTACCCTTAACATTCTAAAAAATCTTTTGCAACTTTGCATCAATTTCAAAGGACTGAAAACACTGGAATACCTAATTTTGGAAAAAAATTTTCTTTCGAAAATCAATTCTATTAACAACTCTTTGGTAAAAGGAACAAACAGGTGGTGTAGACCAGGATCAGACTACATGTATATGCAGGCTGATCTTTGTCTATACCTCCTACCAAGAACAGGAACATTCCGGGTTGAGCACGAAAAGAGTTAAAAGTGCGGTCTTGGCGGATGATGCTATGTCGTGAAATCCAATCTAGATGTGAAAATATTTTTTTCTGTTTGTTAATTAAAACTAGATTCATGGTTTAGACGTAACTTTCTTTGAAGTTTGAAGGGACGCCCCTACCCATATCTGTCAATCGCAGAAGATGGGCAGTGAAGACAATGATCAGAGTGCATAAATATTCAGTCTGAACTTTATCTGCGCTACTTACCTTTCTTTTTATTTCAACAGAATAATGATTAATTTGATCAACTTGTTTGCAGATCTCCCACCGATAAACTGTACTGTGGTCCCTGGAAGTCCAAGAAATATATCTAGACCGAAAGATATAACAGGATATAGGTTTGGTCTGCAATGGGAGGCAAACGATGGAGCCGGAGGTAGGACTATGATTTCTTATTCATGCCTGTTAATAATCTTTAGCGATAGAACAATATGTGGTACGTTATAGCGGATGTCTCTATGTTAACTTTTGTTTTCTACAACAACAAAATCAAAACAAAACAGAATTAAACGATAACACCACCACCTTGTATTAAATTTGCTACTAAACCTGAGCTTATACTATTTACGATACATGCAAGAAAATTGTTGATTACTTGATTAATATGATTTGACTTAAGTCGTGTCACTTTTAATGTCAAGAGTTTCCCAAATCATTGAGCCACACTCGACCATTTTCGTTTGATAAGTCCATACAATGAACCTACATCCTTTATTGTAACCGTGTTTTCCATATTACAGGAGTCATAAAAGTCTTGAAGGGGTTTGTCATCAATATTGGCGTATTACCATTCGACAGAGGGAATAATCCTTTACAAAAGTGCTTGTATATCAACATAACCAAAACTATCTTTGTAAGTATATGAACGCATGCGTGGCATTTTCAACCATTACACATGTGCGCCAATTAAAAAATCAGTCAGCCTGTGCAACCACACAGTCTGATCAGAGTCTTCACTCAGCAATCTGTAGATAGATACTGACGAAGGATTTTTAAACAATCAGCGAATATTCTAATTGCCCCGAATGGCTGTCCAGGGTGCTCATTGTGTGCGAGTCAAACACATGCGATATGGTTGGATATGTCACGCGTAGACTCATATCCCGTTTTGGTTTCGACATATGCCGCGCCACCAAAGGGAGAATGACCAAACGTTCAATTAAGTAAAGTAAATAGATAGACGAAGACTATAAACGAATTGAAGGATCGCTGGCCCCGCCCACTGACCGCGCTGGTCACTCCCACAGACTCCGACAGGAAGTTCCACTTCTATATCAAACGATGGTATTTTGCAAAATGGCCAGTAACTTGAAACAAAATAGTGAAATGGTTTGTAAGTTTGAATAAGTTGTAGTTACGACATTTTAGTCGCCAAACCAACATAGATGTTTCACACAAATGTCGATCAATGTAGGAGTTGAAAGTTCACGTCCAGTCTAAATGAATGATTCGATTGGTCGGTTAATCCTTTGACTGACAAACGCGATCGGTGAATTAAACTTCGCAGGTCGCTTTAACAAACTATAGGATTAAATCAGTAATTATCCCAAGTAAACATTCTGATCTATTCTGTTCTGTTCAGACAGTTCTCTTCTTTTATGGTATGTTCTATTCTAATCTATTCTATTATTTTGTGTATCATATATACCATTTTAAATTGACATGGAACTAAACATTGCGTGAGGATTGATGAGACACTGCCCGAGCCTTTTCGGGTAAGTTTTATTGAAAAAGAAACTACAAAAAATCTTTTATAAGGCGACCATACAAAGGACGATGAAAAAATGGTCGCTTTAGAGAGTGGTCGCTCAAAATACATCTTTGGGAAAAATATGAAGGATTGATTCGATTGCACATATAAATATTACAAATCGCTCGCAAAATCCTATGTTGTTGGGACTCGTTAGAACCGGCTCACTGAGGATTTATGTATATGCCTCTAGTAAACGCGACCTCTTCTTTATGAGAGCTTTTGATTTTGTCTACAGGATTTCGATTGATGTCGCTTAATGGGAGTGGTCGTTTAATAGAGTTGGTCGCTTGAGCTAGATCGACTGTACTTACAAGGCTTTTGTGATAATTCGGGGCTTCATTTTATGTTGACTGGCGAGCCTGTCCTAATCTGACGTTCAATATCGGAGAGCAGCGCAGATGGGACAGGTTCACCAGTCTTAGCGTAGATGGGACAGGTTCACCAGTCTACATTTTTTGACGGTATCATACAAGATGTCCTTGCTTAAAAAGTGGACACAAACACTTTTTTCTTGCAGCATCTTTGTTGTATTTTCATAATTCTACAAATCTTTTCTAGTACAAAAGTGCTTTTAGTTTTCGTAACTCAAACCGTTTTCATTATTTGAATCTACCTGTGTTGATTAGGGATTTATTTTTTGAGTTAAAATGTATTTACAAATAACGACATGTCATAGGAATTAAAAACAACAATAAAAACAATAACAACAAAACACTTCTTGTTAAAAGAGAAAACCTCGTGAGATTAATTTGATCTGTATTATCATTTTGGCTATAATTTGATTTTTACTTCTTTCTTGCCAAGCCTTTCAATGGCAACTTTCGGCATATCTTCGGTGTCATTCTAAAACCTCGTAACTACAGCTTGAATCAAGCGGTAGTTACGAGGTTTTAGAATGACATCGATTATATGCTGCTTTTTGTAGTGATTAAAGTGCGCTTTCGTGGCCATGATGAAGATTTTCATTAAATATGTTTCATCTAATTTAACACCGGTCCTGTATGGCTCGGTGGATAGTTCGGCGGACTCGTTATCCGAGAGAAGTCGAGGGTTCCGGATTCGAACTCCGGCAGCGCCACTGGTCACGTATGACCTTTTGCAAGGCAATCAGGGCCATAGCTTAGTATACTGGTGATGCTAAGAAAGTACACGAATAGGTGAATTTCGTCGTGCTAAAATTCAAAGCCCCGTCCGTCAATCAATTAATCAGTCAATTGATCGATTAATCAATCGTTCATCCATTCAGCAATCTTTTGAGCAATCCATCCATTCATCCCATTCATCCATCCATCCATCCATTATTCACCCGTCAATTCGTCCGTCCGTCCGTCCGTCTATCCATCCATCCATCCATTCATCCATTCTACCACCCATCCATCCATCGATCCAACTATCCATCCATCCAACCATCCATCCATCCATCCATCCATCCATCCATCCATCCATCCATCCAAATCTTATTTACCGGAGAAATCCGCCTGTGTCTGAGCAGCAATTTTCTTGTAGGTTAGTTCCAAGCTGGTCGCTTTTTGGTCGAGTCTTTTTAAACTAAGTTGAATCCTGTGTTGTTCGAATAGATTTAAACTGCGACGGCGACGCTCGACATGAAATAAAAGCAAACGGCTTCTCAAATACATTGTGTATAATCTCAACATATGACATTCTGGAGCGAACGAAGCAAGTGGGTTGGGCAAGATGTTGCGATTATTAAGCTTCTTAATTTGACATTTTCGATATATCTGTTTTATCTGTTTTCGAAGTATATACTTAATACTAGGAATGTATTTTTAGCATCAAAAGTGTAGATTATATATTGGAATTTGCTTAATTGCAACCCCGAAAATAGCAATTCACTGCTTCATTGTAAATGACTTTATGCACAGACATTACATTTAAAAAGCAAAGTATGTCCTTTTAATACCAACTTCTTTTTAGAACTTGGTGTTGCAATTAAGAGAATTGGTATTAGAGAAAAAAAATAGACTGGTTCAAATTGAAAGAAGTTTCAGACATCTTTTCAATATATGATAGAAAAAGATATATACATTTTCCAAATACGGTAGAAACGCAAATTGTTTGTTGTTTTTCTTGAGTATGAGGTATTTCCGGTTTATTTGGCAACGGATTAAGAGAAGTAATTTTCAAATTATTAATGTGTTCATCACCAAATTCTGACTAGAATTTATGTTGTAAGTAGAATATCAGAGGAAAAGATAGCCAGTCAAGTGTTTCATATGACTTCCATGTAGAGACATTATTACAACTTGATGCAGTTAGACGCTTCGCACCAACCGTTGGTCTTGTTTCTATAATAGTTATAACTAGTAGGAATGTCGGAAGTAAATCACTTTCGCGCCATCTGTCAGCATTTTGTCTAGGGAAAGTTCGGGCATGTCAAAAAAGAAAAAAGTCGATTCTGGTTGGTCATAAATATTGCGGGTGAAAATCAGTACTTGTTTTTCCGTTTTTCAATTAACAGTCGGAATAATTCAGATTGTCTCCATATCTACCTTCCCAGATCCAAGTTCGAACATCGATTAATTTTCCGAGAATCGCTATAATTATAGATACGAAATGAGGGTCATATTAAAACAAAGGTCAGCGATAAAAGGGATCACCATATATATTTTTCCAATTATTTGAGTGTGCGCATGATTTCTCTTTATTTTGATACAAGCCTTGATTTCGTTGCAAACTCGTAGACCGAACTATGAGCAAAAATGTTACAATGGTCGTCTATGGGAAATCATTTACTTCCGACTAACCTGGTAGAATATCGGTTTGCAAGTTTTTATTTACTTTCTGATGTTTGTGTGTGTATTTATCATAAACCATGGGATCTTTCTGCTTTTCTCTTACGAATTCATCCTTACTCCTCGGATATGAATTAGTTTATACTTATTACTTTATTTTCTTCTTTCTGCAAGCAAATTCTTCATTATCCGCAATGTTTACCGGAGCTGTTTTCTTGAGGGTCGCAAAAGGTGGTCTTGTCTTAGAAGGGGTCAAAAGATTTATAACAAATATCTACTTACAGACTATGAATGGATATTTGTAAAACCTTCTCAACCTATATGAAGAAAGGTTACTACGATCTTTGAAAAAATATATGTGCCTCACGATTTCTGCATCTTTCATGTACGTACGTTTTTCCAGAAAAGTCAATATGTAATGGGTATTTTGAGGTTCCAATGTGTGTACCAAGAAGACAGTGAAGTTACGATTTCTATTCAGTCGTACCCCACCCCAGATATGTGTGCAGGAGCGGCCGAGAGAAATAAAACACTATTTAGATTCTTCATTCCAAGCATACAAGGTATCCAGTCTATACAGATACTGCACATACATGTAGTTGTTTTTAATCCTTGTCATGCTGAATTATAAACCCTCTACAGATTTTCATTGAAATCAAAGGGCTGAAAGTACACTGGAAGCACCATTTGTAGGTCAATATTTATTTGAATGTTATCCGATAGACAGTTCTGCTTTAAAGGGACAAGCAGGTGGTGTAGACTTAGATCAGACTGCACATATGTGCAGGCTGATCTTTGTCTGTACTTACTGCCAAAACAGGAATATTCCAGGTTCAGTATGTCAACGGTTAATAAAAAGTTTTATTTGTTGTATACATTTATTAAACAAATAAGAATGGTTGTATTGAAACAATAGATTTTTGACTCCTGGAAATGTGTTAAGTACGCCTAAATTAACAGTATCGAATTTGAAAAAAAAGTTAAATACCTTTCAGGAAGACAGATACAATTGAAATGATTAGCTCTTTATTGAAAAATCAAAAATTAAATGGAAAAAATATGAATAAACTTCGGGTGTTGATTGCTATAATGTTCTAAGTATCTTTACAATGTATGCACATCGCAATTAAACCTCGACCTGTTCTGTTACTTTTACAGATACGACCATCAATTATCATTGTTCAAATATTTAGATAAAATGAAATTAAAGGTGATATGAACATGGTTCAATTGTGTGCCGTAAAAGTAATATTTTTTTGAAATCCTGTAAGAAAAGGAGAAATAGCAGTCGCAAGCAATGTATCTTTTTAACTTTTTTAACCATGATTCCAGATGTTGCGAAGTTTAATTCGCCAAACCAACATAATGTTTAGCATAAATATCGGAGTTCAAAGTTGACTTTCGATCTTAATGAAAAATTTCATTAATCGATTGATTTGGTGATTGACAGCCGCGATTCGGGAATCGTTTGACCCAATTTCCTTTAGTCAAATATCTATATTTCAATACAAAACGGATTTTTTTTCTTTGTGTAAGGTTTATACTCTGACTTTTTGTAAAAAAAATTGAAAGTGAATATTTTCTCATTTGTCTCATTTATCCCCAGATACAGTCAGAGGGTTTACAAAGACAACAACACAAGTTCAGACCAGCACGCCATCCCCTGTTCGGAACGTCATCATTGCGACAGTACTTTCCTGTTGTCTTGTTTTTGTTCTCGTTGTTGTAGCCTTCATTTGCACATGGCATAAAATACGAAAAGGTAAAGTCGTCTGTATCAATTCCATATCCTTTTACATTCACGAGACCATTCTAGAAGCTAAGAATTAAAATTTTGCTGACCCTTTTTAGGGACATGGGGTGGGAGGCTTTACCTAAAATTAAAAGTAATCCGTAATGAAATATAGGACCGCCGGCTAATTTTTCAAGATAATTAAAGTAATGAAAGTACTGTTGGAGTATAATGCTTTCGAAGGAGAGTATTAGAGAATTAATTGATTTTAGAATTTGGTATGTTTTTTTCTACCCAGAAAAAAGTGAGTTTTTAAATTTATAAACTTGTTGTCTGCATATGAACTGAAACTATTTTTCATAATCTAACTTAGTGTGAAAATTTCAATTTAGAGATTCTATTGATAAATCCTTTCCAAACAACGTCATCCTGAAGAAAGAAAAGCTCTGAAAAACATCATTGAAAATAGAGAAATTTCTTGATTACTTACACTATTTTCTTTCCAGTTCGTGAAAGAAATTGAACTGTTTCGTTTTCTTTGTATAAAACAAGCAATTTCTTCATTTTCCTCAATGTTATTTAAAGTTATTTTTTCTTAAGGGGTGTGAAAAGGAAGGATTGTGTGGGAAAGGGATAAGTAGTGTAGAATGTATCTGAACGTATACCAGACTGACCAGGTCGACTGTTCAACTTTTGCACTTCCAAAATTGTTCTTTTTCCCTTGATGGGGCGATGGAAGCTTCTCTTTTCAGTTTGGGTTGCTGGAAATTGAGGTATTACCAGCGCACCTTGGTTTGTTTAACCCATTCCCAAACGACAGAATTCTAGACTTGCCCAAATCGAAAGAAGCTGCAGACGATATTTTCAAGCAAGCAATTTCTTCATTTTCCACAATGTTTTCTGAATCTTTTTTCTTGGGGGGGGGGGGGTGGTAAAAAGGAGGGCTTGTGTGGGAATGAGTTAAGTGAACAAGAATACTTTATGCAGATCCCCATTTAATAATAACAAAACTAACTTGCCTTCTACCTTATATTTTATTTGGAGAATATCAGTCTTGACCCCAGAAAGCACGAAAATAGGTATGCGAAGAAAATCACTGTACTACATTTGTCCCAAGTTGGAACAATTGCTGTCTCAAGTAAACATTTGTCATGCTGAATTAAATGCTCTATAGAATTGCATTCATTCTAATGGGCTGACAGCACTGGATTCACGAATTGCTGCTTAATATTTTTTGAAAATTCATTTTATGACCAACAATTGCAAGCAAGAGGTGAAGACTAAGATCAGACTGCACATATATGCAGGCTGATCTTTATCTATACCTCCTGCCAGGTCAGGAATATTCAGGGGTCATGTTACTAAATCTAATATATCATACCTTCAGTTCTGTAGATAAAGTGGGAAATTAATTTCATTTTTTTCTTATTACAAAACAGTGACAAATGATTTCATTTCTGTTCTACATCTAATATTTTTTCAGACAAAACTGTTCAGTTACATAAAAGTTTGAGCGAGACTTCTGAAACCAGAGTAACAAAAAGAAATATTCAAAATAATGAACGAAATATTGTTTCCGAGCAGACTCAGAACATTTGTGAAAACTATTCTCTGAGTCCTGTTAGTGTTTACGAAACCTTGATAACAGGAGGAATAGACAGTCATCACAAAAACGCCAAGCATACAAATTCCTACGAAAGACCTTCAACCACCACAAATGTCAAAGATAATCATTCTAACCCTCAGTTCGAATTGTTTGAGAGTATACGTGTATTCCCCACAGAAGATACAATTGGTGTTGATATGTCTAAAACAGCGATAACTGAAGGAATAGATTGTGAAGGTTCAAATTTGACTAATGATTCGAATTTGTGGCGTACATCTTTAACCAACATAAATAGTGACGATAACCTTTCAGATGGGAACTCACATGCCCACATGGACAAAGAAGACTGGGACATGTTCACAAAGAATATAAATTTTCCGGGCATGTTTACTGGTATAGATTTGTAATATGATGGAGAGATTAATAGACATTGTGTGCTAACGATATGTGTTAAACCTTTCCTGTCCAATCCCTGCTTTTTACGTCCCTGTGAATTTATCATTGAGAAAATGTGTAGAAAAAGAAGACATTGCTTATAACAATATTACAATAACAACATTTTCTACCCTACAGAATGTGTTTTTAATGTTGGTTTTTTTTTGCCAAATTAATACCACTTTATTTTTTTCTGCAAAATCTTTGAATTTGGACAGTCCTTAACTTTTGCAAAAAAGAGAAAGGGTTAATCGGGAAGTTTTAGAGTGATATCTAAATTCGACTAGTTCCGAGAGTAGTCAGATTCACCAGATAACTTCTTTCTCAGCCAACTGACTGATCGCTTGCCCCCCCCCCCCACTGACTGATCGCTGGCCCCTCCCACTGACTGATCGCTGGCCCCTCCCACTGACTGATCGCTGGCCCCTCCCACTGACTGATCGCTGGCCCCTCCCACTGACTGATCGCTGGCCCCTCCCACTGACTGATCGCTGGCCCCTCCCACTGACTGATCGCTGGCCCCTCCCACTGACTGATCGCTGGCCCCTCCCACTGACTGATCGCTGGCCCCTCCCATTGACATCGCTTGCCGCGCCCACCGACTCCAACAGAAAGTTCCACTTCGATATCAAACGACTTCATTTTGCAATATTATGGCCAGTAACATAAAACAAAGAAAGTATAATTGTTGGTTAGTGACCTAAGCGTCACAACTACAGCTTGAATAAGTTGAATCTGAAGCGACCACTCAACGGGACGGCCAAAATGTGGTCGTTTGAGAGATTGGTCGCTTAATGTGACATATCAACCCCTGTCCTGCTGAATATTTATCTTTTTTTCACGTAATTCTGATTTTTTTGTCAAACGTATGTCTAGTTTGTATTAAAATATTTCATCAACACTAAAAGAACAAGCAGGTATTGTAAACTAAGATCAGACTGCACGTCTGTGTAGACTAAGATCAGACTGCACGTCTGTGCAGGCTGATCTTAGTCTATACCCCTGCCACAACTATTGTCAAATCAGGAAAAATCCGGGATCAGCATGTCGAGGGTTAAAGGGGTCGGTTTAGACTGCATACATAAATTATTGCAAAATTTTCTCTTAAATCTATGTTGATGGTACTGATTAGAATCGCCTCGTTGAGACGATTTTTATGAGTCGCACCAACATAGGATTTAGTGTCCATAATGTCGTTAGCGGCCAACTATCTATAAACGAATAACTATGACGATCCTTGTTTTTCAAAGGGAATTTTAATGCCGGTCGCTTACTGAAAGTGGTAGCTGAGTAGAGGTGGTCGCTTGACCAAGATTGACAGCACATATATTTTCATTTTGATATACTGTTTAGTTCCATGTTACTTATACTGTAATGCACCGTCTCATTTTCACGGAAGATCCACGACGTGTATCTCAAAGATAACCATTTCTGACTTAAACCTGGTTGATAGATAAAAGCACACCTCAAATGTATACGGTAGGTTGATTGGCGGAGTAGTGGTCCCGCCGACTGACTCCCACAGGAAAGTCAACTTGGATATCGAACGGCGTCAATTTGCAACACTTATGACCAGTAATATATAACCAAAAAGTAGAATTGTTGGTTGGCGACTTAAACGTCTTAAATATAACTTGAACGAGATATATTTACGACGTTTCAGTCGCAAAACTTACAGGCATTTTTAAATAAATGTTGACCTATGTTGGAACACAAATTCAACCTTCGGTCTAAATTTGCAATTTGATTGGAACATCAATTTGTTGATTGACAATTGCGATTCGTCAATCAGGCCAATATCATAGTCATAGACGAGAAATTTAATCCTTTCCTGTTTTTCAAAATTTTAGACGAGCCCAATTTCAAAGAAGTTGCAGACCACAACTAAAAGTGAGTGCAATTTGAAAAGTAAACAACCTACAGGGTAGAAAGTATTGTCGGAAAAGAAGAAAATTGCTTGGTACAAGCAATTTCTTCTTTTCCCACATTGTTTTCTCAAGTATAAAATCACAGGGACGTATAAAACAGGGATTTAACAGGAAATGGTTAAAGACACGAAGCTTTATTAATATTATTATGTATGTGTGTTTTAATTCTGTTGGTCAAAATTCCCTTCCTTATTCTGCTAAAAAATAGTTTCAAACCTCCACGAAATCGATGTTTAACCCATTCCAACTCAATCCCTCCTTTTTACGCCCCTCGAGAAAAAAGCTTTGGAAAATATTGTGGATAATGAAGAAATTGCTTGTATCAAGCAATTTCTTCATTATTCACAATGTTTTCTACCCAAAAGGATGAAAAAATTCAAAATTCCATCAACTTGAAATTGTCGTCTGCAGCTTCTTTCAATTTGGACCAGTCTATAAGTTTGCTGTGTTGGAATGGGTTAAACAAGGTCGAATCTAAACATTCGTGAAGTTGAAAGCCGAAGGAAATTCACTAAACATGAATCCAACGGGACTGTGAATTTTATTTGCTGTTTTTGCTAGCTATTCCGTTTGATTCAATTTACTGATCCCTAGCCCCGCCCTCTGAACCCGGTGACCACGCCTACTGGGCTCCATCAGGAAGTCCCACAGCAATATAAAACGGCGTTTTTATCCCCCTGCATCGAAAGATCGAGGGCATATTGTTTTACTGTTCTCCGTCTGTCCGTCTGTCTGTCCGTCTTTCCGTCTGTCTGTCTGTCTGCAAAACTTAACCAAAAAACTTAAACATTGCCAATTACTACAAGCACATTAAAGGTACAATGCTCATAATGGCATGATGATACACCTCCATGATACGCATCTCCTCATGTCAAGGTCAAGGACATGTCATAAGGTCAAGGTCACTTACCAAGGTCAAACGCCAAAAAAATTCTTTGTTGCTGTCACTAAAATACTCTTTTAAAACTCATGTACAAGTCAACAAGACTTTTCATAGTTAGGACCTGTTGCGGTGGCATTGTGTTTCACATACAGATCTTGTTTTTACTATTTTATGGCCAGTAGCATCCAATAAAAAGGTAAAATGGTTAGTTGGCGACTTAAACGTCGTAACTACAAGTTGAATAAGATGTAGTTACGGTGTTTTAAATGACCAAACCGTGAGTAAGTTTTAGTTATGACGTTTAAGTCCCTTATCCAAATAAAATGCTTCACTTGAATGTCGGCCAATGTCGGAGTTCAAAATTTCACTGACATCTGCGATTGACCAATTAAACGAAGGAGAAAAGTGTCTATGTCCTTTGATGTTGCAGATTGTTATGTTAACGTTTTAGATAAGCTAAAATAAAAGGAATGATAAGAATCAAGTTTTAGTCCAAAGATCTTTTCGGATCTTTTCATATTTCATCGTGGAAAACAGGATATTGGCATGGCAATGTAAGTTCGTTCTCCTTAGTCTGTAGCAAGAAAATCAAGTACATGTAATTACAAAAGATCTTCCCGGGTAATGTATGTACTTTATGCCAACGGATATTTCTTTAACCCTTTCCTGTTCAATCACTGGTCATTATGCCTATTTGTTCTTATTCTTGAGAAAACAGTGAGGAAAAAGAAGAAATTGCTTGTGACAAGCAATTTCTTCTTTTTCCACAATTTTTCTTCCCCACAGAATGAATATTTTTTTCAAATCAATTCAACACTTTGAATTGTCGTCTGCAAATCCTTTGGACTTGGACAGGTCTAAAATTTTGAAAAACAGGAAGGGTTAAGAGTTCTAATGTTATCAGTAGCCGCCGTCAAGCGCAGTCGGTAGCCCGTCAGACTCCTAATTTGTATGTCATGGGTTTGATTCATGGCGGCGTCACATATCCTTTCCGAGATTTGTCTCTCTACAATTGGTGGATAATCGTAAACCTAAGTTGGATAGCAGCTGGAGAATAGGAAAGGATGTAGTGGTAGTACTGGTGTGAGAAATACTAGGAATACATTGTGAGGTGCTCCAGCATCCGCGATATGACTTAAATGCTGTTAAAAGTGGCGTTAAACCCCAACCAATTAATTAACCTAATGTTATCAACCATCCGTCATATAACAGGAATGGAGAAGATTTCTATTCTTTCACGAGTGATTTAAGAATAATTACCGTCAATTTAACTGTTATTACGGGTTTAAAAAATATATATATTCATAAACTCCATGAACAAAATTTAGAGCCCGTAGTTATTTTGCATGCTTGCGCACAAATTAGTTCCATCAAAAAGGTATCTACATTTGTAAAATATTTGATGTTATCGCTTTATGTCATTCGTGGAAACATGCTTTTGATGTTCAGGAAATGAAAAATAAATCGATTTTACACGAAAAACAAACAATCCTTTTT
Organism: Fragum fragum; assembly: GCA_946902895.1. Classification (NCBI taxonomy): domain Eukaryota; kingdom Metazoa; phylum Mollusca; class Bivalvia; order Cardiida; family Cardiidae; genus Fragum; species Fragum fragum. Next base: position 61,595,197 of record OX336371.1, on the reverse strand, counting down.
AAATGCAAAACTGACAAAAGATTAGGGTTGGGGGGGATTTCTAAAAGCGCGTCATTTTACCAAGATATCCAGATACCGCCTAACTAATAATATCGAAGTAGAACTTTCTATCGAAGTCAGTGGGTGTGGTCAGTAGATTCATTGGGCGGGGCAAGCGATCCGCCAAGCATCCTCTATATACTCCACGCCCGGTAATCTCGGGCTCCATCTCTTTTTGGAGAACAGTACAAAAAGGAGACAATGTCACTTCCGATATGGAGCCAAGGACCGGAACTGAACAGAAAAGGTAAGAAAAACAGTGCACCTCGCGCACAATATGATCTCCCATTAACCTATTATACATTATCCCAAAACGTCAAGAGTTTCATACCACATAGAAATGATTATATTATCCGTTGGCGGTGATAGATTTTAAAAATAATTCCGTTTGTGAATAGAAACTTGATTCAAAGTTTTGACATCGGACCCGATCAAACACGAAAATGCGTGTTGAAATCGTTAAAATCTATGTTTTCAACAATATTGAAAGATTTAAGTGGCGATGACTGTGAAATGAATGATAACGTGTTGATATGAAATAATGTTACCATAAAGAACTGCGTTTTTCCTACCTCTTTTACGGATTTTCTTATATGAGATGGAGACCAGGATGCGGTGCGGGAGACAAGATTCAGAGGGAGAGGCGATGCATATAAAAATGTACTGTAAAACTTCTTTTAGAACCCCATACTCTTATGTAACCCCAGTCCATCTTCGAACGTCAAAACCGACCCCTTTTCCATGATTTTCTGAAAACTTATAGCCTGTAATAAACCACAAAACCCTAACAAATCAATGCCACAATGAATTCAATAGAGGCGAAAATAACTGTTCTCAACCAAATGTTCAATGCTTACATAATTGATTTGCTCTAAGTTTTTTCTTTATATTTAGAGGGCGCTGTATCCTAGATTATGTCAAAAGGTAAACAAATTCACTGCTTCATTTAATAACAACTTGAAATTGACAATTTTTGCATGATTTTGAGATGATTTCAGAATGAAATTGAATGAGTGGGAGGAGCGACTTTTGGATGAAATTAAAGGAATGTAATCCAAAATCGCTAATTTCGTCTAAATTTTCTTTGAGAAATCCCTTGACACAGGCACCCTCCCCCAGGTATGGGCAAAGGCAAACGTGACACCACTTTTCAAGAAAGAAAACAAAGAAGATCCTGCAAATTACATACCTATATCCTTAACATGTATACTGTGTAAAGCTCTTAAAAATATTGTAGCATCAAATCTAACTAAACATTTTGACAAAAAAATATTCTTTATGACTTACAGCATGGTTTCAGAGCAAAGTGTTCATGTGAAACCAAGCGACTGCAAGTGACCGACCACCTTGCCAGAAACCTTGTTTAAGGAAAACAAACTTATCTAGTTTTGTTAGACAACAATACTTTAGATTAAAGTTAGCCACTTTAAACTTATGTATAACTGCAGGAACACGAATTAAACAATACTACCCTTTTGTGGATTAAATCTTTTCTTATAGGCAGAACACAAAAAGTAGTCTTACAAGTTGGATGCTCATCCGAAGTTCCAGTCACGTCTGGAGTACCTCAGGGATGGGTGCTTGGTCCTCTTCTGTTTTTCTTGAATATTAACGACCCTCCTTATACCATCACCTCCCAAGTTCGTTTGTTTGCAGATGACACTGCCGTTTACTTAGTTATAAACAACAAGCAAGACTATATCACCATGCAAGAAGATCTAGACAAGTTAATACAGTGGGAGAAAAAGTTGGAAATTGAGTTTAATCCCAGCAAATGCTAAATATTACTAAAAAGAAGAAAAAGATTTCTTTTGATTACAGGCTACATGGGTAAGTGCTAGAGACTGCGGACAATGCTAAATACCTAAGAGTTACAATATCTTGAGATCTTTCATGGAACACGCACATTGGCAATATAACATCAAAGGCAAATAAAATCTAAGGTTTTTATTCGCAGAAACATCTAGACCAAAGATTAGAAGATCAGAGAGACATCGTACAAAACATTAGTCAGACCCCAGGTAGAATACGCATCAACTGTATGGAGCCCTTGCACAAAAACCTATATCAACGTGAAAAGTACAACGTAGAGCAGCAAGAAGGGTTCAAAATAATTTTCATGCAGAAGGAGCTCGGCTGGCAAACTCTTTAATATAGACGAGACGTTTCCAGAGTCACCATGTTATATAAAATCGTTAATAGTTTTGTTGCAATGCCCGTACCAGCCTATCTCGAAAGACCAGTTAGGACCACCCGACATATGCACACAGTATCTTTCAAACAGATCCACGCGAATACTTTCTTCCCTAAATATTCTTTCTTTCCCTACACAGTGATATTTTGGAACAGCCTACCAGAAACAGCAACCTGAAATTGCAGCGTTCAAAAAGAGTCTCGATTCTTTTCAGATAGTAAGCTGTCCTGAATGACCAGAATATGTTTTATTAGATCTCTTAATCTAACATTCACAATACTTTTAAATATGGCACCCTAACCAATGACTAACAGCACAGACGCGCACCTTCCAGTCATACCCGAAAGGGGAGTAAGGCAGTATATATCGATAGATGGAGATTTATTACCTCCCTTTATTAAAATATACATGCTTTTGTGTTTGTTTGTCTTCACGGACCAATAAGACGCTTTAAAAGCCAAAGCAACCAATAAAATTTGTGGAAAATTGTTATCGATTTGAATGAAATGCTGCTCATTTTGGAAGGTTTCTAAATGTTTTTGAAATAATTTGAGCGTTTTCAATGGTTTGGGTGAGTGTATGGAATGAGTGATTGGAGCGCTGTGTGAGTGATTTTGAATGGTCATTTCACTTAATGTGTGATCTCAAAGTTAACACAAGTCAGCAGAAAATAAACCAGCGTGTAGCAGAGTTGTGACTGAAAGTAATGAGCTCAAAGCATGGGTTCTGTATTAATTTATTGGTGAGTTGTGTCACTCGGTTCTTGCGACATTGATATAAATATGTCAGTTCTAGAGAGTCTGACAGACACATTTACTGTGTAAAAGGGAAAGAAACAGTGTCCTGTAATATTCATAAAGTTACAGTCCTAGAAAATTATTCACTGTACTCTTTCATATGCATCGCCTCTCCCTCTGAATCTTGTCTCCCGCTCCGCATCCTGGTCTCCTTCTCATCTAAGAAAATCCGTTAATGGGGTAGGAAAAACGCAGTTCTTTATGGTAACATTATTTCATACCAACACGTTATCATTCATTTAACAGTCATCGCCACTTAAATCTTTCAATATTGTTGATAACATGGACTTAACGATTTCAACACGCATTTTCGTGTTTGATCGGGTCCGATGTCAAAACTTTGTTTCAAGTTTCTATTCACAAACGGAATTATTTTTAAAATCTATCACCGCCAACGGATAATATAATCATTTCTATGTGGTATGAAACTCTTGACGTCTTGGGAAAATGCATAATAGGTCAATAGCAGATCAAATTGTACGCGAGGTGAACTGTTTTATTTACCTTTTCTGTTCAGTTCCGGTCCTTGGCTCCATATCGGAAGTATCATTGTCTCATTTTTGTACTGTTCTCCAAAAAGAGATGGAGCCCGAGATTACCGGGCGTGTACTCGTAAACAACTGTTGCAAATCCATAAAGCAAATGTCTCCGTACAGCGTAACAAAACGTATTAGAAATCGTTAAAGACACTTTAATACTCGTAATATTTCGTAAAAGATAATAAATCTAACTATAACAAACTGAAAAACTAAATTAATTATGAATATTTCCAATCTTTGCAAGTAGGTAACCGTTTACGACTTTTAGAGATTTTTTGTAATAAGATCACCTTTACAATCTCACAGGAAATCCTTAGATAAGATTCTAGCGGAAGAAAAAAATAGATTCATTCAACTTCATTTTGGGATCATAATTGATTTCATAGACATGATGTAACCCTTTTTTGTTTGTTCGTTTTGATTTTGTTTTTGTCATTACAGTGATTAATCTTATTTTGAAATGCTCACAGAACTTTTACAAGATTTTATCTACACTACAGGCAAAAGCGATCACCATATTTGACCCTTTAACCCACAACCAGACGACAAAATTTTATACTAGTCCAAAATTGAATTGTGTTGTAGACGGCAATTTCAAGTTAACGAATTTTTTTTTATTTCTTTAGACTTTCTCGGGTGAAATCATTGTAGAAAATGAAGCAATTGCTTGATTCAAGCAATTTCTTTATTTTCCACAATGTTTCCTCATTTGTTGTTCTTGATGGGTGTGAAAAAGCGTCATTGTGTGGGAATGGGTTAAACGATTTATATATCAACAACAGATAACTGTGAACTGCCAAGTATAAAGATGTTTATTGACCTCTGCTAGACATCTGCTAGATCCAATCTTTTTGTCACATATTTGTTTTACGGAACACTTAGCAGATCCTTCCCCCCCCCCCTGGTATGTAACATTATATTCTGTCTTTCTCTGATCAAGGTCCTGCATTTTAACGTCTGTTTGCTGCATTTTATTGCTTGCGTTTCCTGTGACTGGATACACGGAAGATGGTAAGGACATTCATTTCCCTACATGTAAATGCCATTTTTTTGCAAATACTTAAAGTTTCAGAAAAGACAAATATTTTTACCCAATAGTATCATCCTGTAAACACGAAGTCAAGCTAGGTGGATTGGACATGTTTATCAGTTTTGAAATTGTCCACTTTAGCAGATTTGCAGACTATCAGATGTCTATTTAGTTTATAGAGTCGCTCTCGAACACACAATGTTTTCACGTCCCTGAAAGAGAGGCAGTGGCTTAACCCCACTGCTACCCTCTTCTACAGCTGGATAGACTGGGGCTGGCTATTAAGTGTCTTGCCCATGAACACACCTCGGTGACGGTGAAGCTCGAACCCATGACCTTCAGATCACGAGTATACCACTCGGGCTCGAGGCAGTCAATGATGGCTATTTCATAGTACTTTCTCTAAATTTCTGTAATTGACCGATCACGGCTGTCAACCAGAACACCAATCAACCAACCAAATCATTCATGTAGACCGGAAGTGAACTTTCAACTCCAACATTGGCCGACATTCATGTAAAGCGTTTGGCGACTTAAACGTCGAAACTACAGCCTATTCAAGGTGTATGCCCAACCAACCATTTTACATTTTTGTTACATGGCGGTTTACCTATAAAAGCATATAGCTATTAAAACAGTTTTTTAAATTGTTATAAACGTGATGAAAGCATTTAAAAGGAGTCGCGAGTTACTTTCGAATACTTGTTATATAATTGCAAGTGCTTTTAATGACGTACCGGTTAACATTTTTTTTTTCTTTTTTTTTCTAGTGAAGGTTGAAGTTAAATATCTAATGCAAAATATGTCAAACGTAAGATCTTGAATCTGTTTCACTTTTATAGATGACGACGCTTGGGACACCTGGCTAGAGTGGACTGCTTGCTCCGTCACGTGCGGCTCGGGATTTCATATTCGATCACGAGTCTGTGACTTCGACGTCATAGATAATGATACAATGGTAGATAACTGCACGGGTCAGGCGTACGAGGTGGAACCATGCACTGTCGTAAATTGTCCAGGTATGTATAACTTAGAACTATAACATTGCGCATAACGCACCTAACTAAAGAAAAACAATAACAAAAAAAAAAAAAAAAAAACTATGTAAACGTCTTATTTTTAAAAGAGAGCTTCATCGCTTACAGAGAACCTGAATCAACCCTAACCCAAACCAATCTACACAAGAGAATGGAAATAATTCTGTTATTACTATTTTTTTCTTTCATTTTTTTCATCTGTCGTGGATCTAAATAAGAAACTCAACAGGGGTGTATGTGCACAAATAGGCGGCGATCTTTGGATTTCTATTCAATCGTAAATGTGTCCTCGGTGCTCTCTGACTATGATTGATTGAATGAATGGGGTTTAACGCCACTTTTAACAGTAGTTCAGTCATATCGCGGCGGCTGGAGCACCTAACTGGTGTACTGAAGTCCTGGTTTTTCTCCCTCCAGTACTACCACTACATCCCTTCCTATCCCCCAGCTGCTATACCACTTAGGTTTACGATTTTCCTCCCATTGATGAGAGACAAATCTCTGGCTATGAACACACAATCATGTTCGATATATCATCTCATGACAATTGACAAATCGCGGCCGTCAATCAAGGAATCGACCGACCAATAACTTATTCAGTCCGGACCTGACCTTATCAACTCCAACATTGGCCTCTATTTTGTTTACATTTATTGTTGCTTTGGCGTCTTGAACGTCGTAACTATAGCTTATTCAAGCTGCAGTTACGACATTTAGGTCATAATCCAGCTATTTTACTTTTTGGTTACATGCAACTGGTCATAAATTTTGCAAAATAACGCCGTTAAAAATTGAAACGGAACTTCCTGTTGGACTTAATGGGCGGAGCTTATGGAGTCAGTAGGCGGGGCCAGCGATTGGTCAATTCAAATGACAATTGTAGGATCGTTGGCCACGCCTACTGACTCCACTAGCAACACCCACTCACTCCAACAGGAAATTTAGCTTCAGCTTCGGCGTTACTTTGCAACATTTAGGGCCAATCACATGACAACAAAATGTAAAAAGGTTGGTTTTCTACCTCGTACGTCGACCAATGTTGATATCCAATGCTCACTTTCGGTCTAAATGATTTGATAGGTCGTTTGATTTTCTGATTGACAGTCGCGATTGTTTAATGGTTATTATAATAGATTAAATTCTTTATGAAACGTTCAAAAATTTCAGCATAACGTCGGTGTCATTCTTAAACCTCGTAACTATAGCTTGAACCAAGCTGTAGTTACGAGGTTTTAGAATGACACCGATGATAAGTAATCTCCACTCGAAATACGGGCGAGCACGTCATTTAATTTGTTACTGGAAATGTCTTGTGCTATCATTCTGGTAAACCATGACAGTGTCCGATAAAAGTGTGAATTTCAAGATAAAGAAAATATGTTTATTTCATTTTTAGTAGATTCTATCAACTAAACAAAAGGGATGTGACGACATTCTAAATTATTCCCACTATTTGACTGGAAAATGTAATACTGTCACTATCTTGTATAGACACCAAGGAGTGTATTGCATGAAACCTCTCTATTTTGAGATCTGTGTTTCGTGCAATCCTTTTCGTTTCAGTGGAAATGTGGTTGATTGATACAGTTTGAACAAGTCATTTCTCTCGTGATGTAAGAATGCAAGCAAATACGATGCAAGCAAATGCTATAGATATTTAAAAAAAATAAAAAGGATCAACACATTTCCATGGCGGTATGAAAATTGGCTTCTTTAATCATAGTTGACGGGAGTTGGGGGCATTGGGATTCATGGCTGCCATGTACTTTAACTTGTGGACAAGGTCTGAGGTTCCGGAACCGGAAATGTGATAGCCCTGCGCCTGCATACAATGGACTTGATTGTTCCGGAAGTAATCAAGATTTCGAGTCTTGTAAACTGAGAGAGTGTCCAGGTAAACGTTATCTTATATTCTGTTTATTGTTCTATATTATTTTCCAATTGCTTTATATAGAACTGAATAAGCTTGTTATGATAGGAATATATCTACTCAGTTTTCGTCGCTTCTAATTGTCCAATAATGAATGTCAATGAAAGAATCAATTTACCAATTAAATCATCTATTCAAACCGGTATTGAACTTCGAACTGCGATGAACATTTATGTAAACAATTTTGTTGGTTCGATGACAACAACTAAGATAAGCTGCAGTTACGACGTTTAGGTCGCCAACCTACCATTTTACATTTTATTACATGTTACTTGCGGTAAATTTTGAAAAATAACGCCGTTCAATATCGAAGTTGAACTTCCTGTTGGCGTTAGTGGGCAGGGTTAGCGTAGTCGTTTGGCGGTGCTAGCTACCCTTTAATTCGTTCTCTTGAGATACCTGGGATACAGCACAATACTTAGACAAAACACCCAACAGCTGTTAACTATTTTTGAACTTGAAATTAGTCAACCAATACAGACAGACCGTGACAAAGTCATAATGAGGCGACTTCGTCACTAGTTTTGACATACCAGTCCATGTGCCAATAAATATCAGTATAGCTTTGAACTCGCATAATTTTTTTTTCTTATTATTCTATGAGGGTCCATCTGAGAATTAATTGGAAAATATATCTAACCAAGCATAGGTCAAGAAATTTGGTATTCACTTTAATGATTTTCAGTGGATTAATGGGATTTTTCGATTGATAATTTCACCGAAACAACGGTGACAAAACTCACTTCTTTGGTTAATTTAACCCTGATTTTGTTCATTCACCACTACTGAGAATCATCTACGCGGGACTCCAGATACTGATGACGTCATCATGTACCAATTTGTGTCACGTCCGAATGAGGCGTGCGAATGACGCGTTCCCCAAAAAGGTCACATTTTACCTTTTTTTCTTTGCATTTAAAGAAATAGAACAGTCATTTGTTTTTTTCGATTGATCTTTTATTTCGTGAACAACTAAAGCATATTTTCAGGAGTTGCAGAGCCAATCGTGAAAATATACTTTAGTTGTTCACTCAATGAAAGCTTATTCGATCTTACACCGAAACAAACACCTGTCCTCTATAAATCAGGTAGAATTACCATTTGGCATTCTGCTCAAAAACAAAACAACAACAACCACAATTACCATGATAACCAGCTTAGTCAAGTTCGATACTTTTCGAACTGCACAGAAAATCCTTGTTCGTACTACCGATCACCTATTTATCTTTCGCCAGTTGATGGAGGATGGGTACAATGGACAAAATGGAGCTCTTGCTCATCGAGTTGTGAAAATGGCACAAGGAGTCGACAACGGCAGTGCTCGAACCCTTCACCCCAATATGGTGGCCAGGACTGCGTGGGGGACACAAAACAGCTAACAACCTGCTTCGTTTCCGTCCTTTGTCCGAGTAAGTAAAAGAAAATAAAAGCATTCGGTTTTACGTTTTCAGTGAGGAAGTCAAAATTGTTGACGGCTCATAAAACATGTTTTCGGAAAATTTCTCAGAAATCAAAGGGTATAATGATAAATAAACGAGTAATCCAGGAATTAACCCATTCAAATCTTAGACTGGTTCAAATTGAGAGAAGTTGCAGACAACAATTTTAAGTTGGTAGAAAACGTTGTTGATATTGAAGAAATTGCTTGTTACAGGAATTTCTTCATTGTCCACAACGTTTTCCAAAGCTTTTTTCGTGATATCCGTATAAAAGAGGGGGATTGAGTGGGAACTGGTTAAATAGCATACCTTTGAAGGAGTTCTCACAATTTGAATGATGAATTTGCAGGCAGAGTTTGCATTATTATTGAAACACATAAGAACTACTTTTTATGGCGTAGGCATTCAATGGATTTAGCAGTTAAGCCTCCAGTGGCTGTTTGCACTCATTAAACTCTGAGAAGACCTTAAAATTTTGTCTCTTAACTTAATCTATCAAGGCCGTCGCGTTTCTAGCTAAAAAGGTAAGAGTTATCTAAAAACTTGAATTCTTTGTTGAGATGACTGCCATATATTTTTTTTTTTTTATTTCATTTTTATTTTTTTCGGAAAACTAAACGTTAAATATGCAAAGACGTAGTTGACGTCATTGCCACGTAACGTTGACTCCTAGCACTTTAGTAAAGGCTCATTTCTGATAATCTCGTCGATAACAAATCATGCCCAGTTTTCAATGCAATAAATAGAAAGACTGTTTTATCATCGCGTAAACCCAAGAAACCTTTTATTTAACCTGTATAAAACTCAGGAAGGATGAACGGCTGAAAATGTCCACTCGTGGAAATAAATCATTTCAACACTATCTCACGACACAATCACCCCCCCCCCCCCTCCCAACGAAAAAGGCTTTGGAAAACATTGTTGAAATTAAAAGAACAAACAATTTCTTTATTTCCCACACTGTTTTCTTCCTTCAAAGTAAAAACTGTTGAATTGTCGCGAACTAAAAATTGTTTACAACTAGTTTTAATTCGAACCATTCTAAACTGTGTTGTCTGGTAACGGGTTTACTAACAAAGAATAAATCGCTCCATAATAGAACCTATTGTTATTCCGAATATATATCATTGTTGGGCGTGTAAAATGTCGTAACTACAGCTTTATTCAAGCTGTAGCTACGACAATTTCCACGCCCAACAACGACATATATTTCGGGATGCTGACACAAACCTTCTACACGATTTAATAGTTTTGATAATTTCAGTAGAATAAATTTTCTTCTGTCTGTCTGAATGGTTCTTTACGATGTAAATATACTATCATTAGTTCGGAATAAACGCATCTCTTTATATTTCAGTTGATGGTAACTGGGCAGCGTGGAACACTTGGACAGTATGCGATAAGACATGTGGGACAGGCTACCAAGCTCGAATGCGAGAGTGCTCAAACCCGAAACCGATGTACAAAGGTGCATATTGTTTTGGGAACCCCGTCGACACCAAAACTTGTAACACGAACCCCTGCCCAAGTGAGTATTCGTTTGTTGACACACATGTACTTTGAACACTGTGAATAATGAATAGTTCAGGCTAGCCGTCACTATTCAGTATGATGGGTACTCGTCATAAGTTTCATTTCAATTGTGATTCTCAACAGTCACTGGTTAATATTGAAAGAAAAGTTCTAAAAATAGCATTTGAAAGAATGACGACACTCCATCACGTATAACGAATAAATTTGACGGTAATTCATCACAATATTTGAAGTCTGGAAGTTTTGACAAGTTTTAAAACCGTGATAAGCCTTTCAAAACGAAGTACATTACAGCACTACGTGCATGTGAATTTCATACTTCGATTATTATTTTTCACTGGAGACGATATTTATTTATGAAAATATAAAGCATTTTCTAAACACCTTATAAAGATGTCTGTCTCGTCGTTTTAGCTGATAAATCATGTCTAGCGAAGAAATAAAGCGAGACTTTGATTTCAATTGAGGGGATTTTCATATACCCCCCGTAAACACTAATAGACGCATGATCGATGGTTTTGAGAAAGGATAAAATCATGATTTTTTTTCAAACCCTTTAAGGTATTTCCAAGATCTGGATGTACTTATTTTATGGGTTTGATAAAGTTGTTTTTAATACCTACCAAGAGCATGTAGAGGTATCAGCTTGACTGAGGTATACAAGTATCCGACTTGCAGCAATCCAGGGAAATCGACGAACGCGATTTTCAACTAAAATCGATATACTGATAAAACTATTCGTTTACACCGGGATGGATACGATCCCCCGCGGCGGCATATATTCTTTCCGACATTTTTCTCTCACCAATGGCTGGATAATCGTAAACCTAAGTGGGATAGCAGCTGGAGGCTAGGAAAGGATGTAGTCGTAATAGTGGTGTGAGAAATACTAGAAATCCATTGTTGGATGCTCCAGCCACCGCGATATACTGTAAAAAGTGGCGTTAAACAATCAATTATCGTTTACGCCGGAAGTGAACTTTGAGCTTAATTATTGGCCGACGTTTATATAAAGCAGTTTTGTTGGTTTGGCGATTTAAACGTCGTAACTACAGCTTTTCAAGCTGTAGTTACGACATTTGTGTCGCCAACCAACTATCTTTCTTTTTTTCATGTTAATGACCATAAATTTTGCAAAATAACGCCGCTTAATATCAGAGTTGAAATTCATGTTGGAGATCGGTTGCCGTTACCATAGATTCATCAAATGAGCGCATGCGTGACATTTTCAACCAGTACACATGTGCGCTAAGTAAAGACTCGGATCAGCCTGTGCATCCGCACAGTCTGATCAGAGTCTTCACTCTGCGCTCTGTAGATAGATACTGACCCGAAGCTTCTATAAACAATCAGCGAATGTTCTAATTGCCCCGAATGGCTGACCATGGTGCTCAATGTATGCGAGTCACGGACATGCGAAATGGTTGGAAACATCACGCACAGGGTCACCAATGGGTTATCTTCCTGTAAAAGTACTTGCATACCCATTTCTCTGAAAATTTTACATGTCTTGCTATCTAAGATTCTTTTTTTTTTTTTTTACAGGAACACGTATTTGAACTTGACTTAAAAATAGGAGTAAAACCTTACAGTGTCATTGACCATTGAATTATTTAACAACGTTAAGTAATCTTTGGTATCAAATAAAGTTGAAATCCACTTACGGACAGTGTCCCCAAAAACCGCCCTACTATAAACACTGAATGCTTCCACCATTTTTCAAATCGTCTTAGCTTAACTGAAACATGATCAGAAAGACGAATGTAAGACAGTGATTTCAAAGGCTGAGAGTTTGGGATTGGTTGCAAGCACACAACAACAATATATATAGCTCGAAATTCCTTTAAATCGGACAACTCGCCAAACATCTTAATCCATAACCATACGGCAAATTATAGACTGGTCCAAATTGAAAGGAGTTGCAGACGACAATATAAAGTTTATGAAGATTTTTTCAACTGTCATGGTAGAAAACAGTGTAAACTGAATAAGTTGCTCGGTAAAGAGGATCCTTCCATAGAAAATAAAACTTTATTTCTTCAAAGTAAATCAAATTATAATAAAGTAAAAAGGCGTGTCAAGCGAACATTTCACCACAAGGAAAAGAATACTTTATGTAAATTCAGTAAGAAGTCGCCACGTACATTTTGGAAACATATAAATAATTTCAGAACTAGATCAAACAATGGCAACAACATATCAGTCGAAGAGTTTGCTGAATATTTTTCTAATTTATCAAATATTGGTCCAAATATTAACTAATTTGAAAACAATGATCAACATGATATACAGGTAAATGAATGAGATAGACAAATAAGTATAGATGAAATAGAAAGGGTAATTTCGTCAATGAATAGAAATGAGTTCCGATTTAGAAAATAATGTTGCAGATTTTTTCATTGATTGTAAAACCCCCATTTCACCATACCTTTGCACTATATTCAATTACATTTTAGATACGAGTACTTATCCAGAGGCATGGACTAAGGGTGTAATTGTGCCATTATTCAAAAAAGGCGATCGAAACAATCCAGAGAATTATATGGGAATAACATTGGTTAATATAACAGCAAAAATCTTTTCATTAGTTCTCCGAAATCGGATTAATACATGGTCTGAAGATAACAAGGTGTTCTCTGACAATCAATTTGGATTTAGGGATGGCCATTCTACAGCTGATGCCATTTTTATCTAACATACTATAATACAAAAGGTCCTTGACAAAAATAAAAAGCTGTGGTGCATATTTATTGATTACAAACGTGCGTTTGACTCTGTTGATAGAGATTCACTCTGGCACAAACTGATACTCACTGGAATAAGTAGTAAAATGGTTAACATGGTTAAATGCATATTATACAGAAAGGTACAATCATGTATCAAATTATCTAGTACCACGGAAATGTCCCATTTTTTCGATATATCGATAGGTTTGAAGCAAGGCCAGCCGTTGTCGCCGCTTCTTTTTATCCATTTTATGAATGATATTAATGATAATTTAGATTCCAATGCATTATCTGACAGTGATCTAGAGTTGTTGTCTGAATATCTAATTTTGTTTGCTGATGATCTTGTTGTGTTTACCACAAATCCAGACAGTCTACAAGCACAAATTGACAGTATCTATAGATACTCTGAAAAATGGGTCTTGAAATCAATATTGCTAAAACCAAAGTTTGCATTTTCGAAAAAAGAAAATCTAATCACAATAAAACCTTTACTATAAATGGGGAACAAGTTGATACAGTCGAAAACTTTACATATCATGGTATAAATTTTCACTATACGGGTACGTTTAAAACAGCCACCCGTACTTTATTTGACCATGCTTTGAGAGCGTACCACAATGTATTAAAACTATTTGACAGAATACCGTTAAATCTTCAAACTAAACTTCCGCTTTTCGATTCACGTGTTGTACCTATCCTCCTTTATGGATCCGATATATGGGGTGTATATAATTTCAAAGACGTTGATAAGCTTCACTACAGATTTTTGAGAAGATTATTAGGAGTGAAAGCGCAAACACCAAATTATGCTTTATTAGGCGAATTCGGTAGGTTTCCGTTGTCGATCCTTCGTAAACAACGATCGTTAAAGTTTTGGTGTAAGTTTATGAAAAACGATAGCTCATTTATGTACGAAATTTATATATACCAATCTAATTCAATGCACACAAATTGTTGGGCAAACAGAATTGATTCAATTATAGACCATTTGGGTTTAACCAATATTAGAACAAACTTTAATAAAGAACGTAATATTTTTTACATATGAAAAACTCGATCGAACGACCAATTCATACAAGAATGGTATACAGTTATAAATATTCTTTCTAAACTATCATATTACCGCCTTTTTAAGACTAAATTTGGTTTCGAACCTTATCTATATAAAATCCATAACAATAATTTGTTGGGAATTTTTGCAAAATTCAGGCTAAGTTCGCATAAGTTAGCAATAGAGACTTGACGACATACTAATTAATATTCCGAGAAACGAACGTTATTGTACTATTTGTAATAAAACATTTATAGAATCTGAGTATCACTTTTTGACGGTTTATCAAAAATATTCAAATCTAAGAAAAACATATTTGGGTAATATATCCTTTCCGACGATTGATAATTTTGCTACCTTAATGTCAAGCACTAACAAAAAATAAATTTTTAATGTCTGCAAATTTCTTGATAGTAGTTTTGAAATACGTGAAAAATCTATTATCTATAATTCATAGTGTTTTTTTTTTTTTTTTTTCCTCTCCCTTTTTCAATGTTCATAAACTTAAACACTCCTGAGAGTGATTTGTTACACATGTATTTTGTATATTTCATATCTATATTTCTGTTTGTCTTTGCCATATTTTCTTTGTAGTATTTGTAAATGGTCAAAGACATATTGTAATGTCGATAGGCCAATAAATGAAAATGAAAATGAAATGAAATGGTAAAAGCAATTTCTTCATCTTACATAATGTTTTCCCAATTGTTTTTCTTGAGAGGCGTCAAAAAGTGTCAATGTTGTGGAACGGGTTAAGTCGCACAGACTTCATGGTTTAATAAAAGTTTGCCAATGAGGAATTTTATCAACCACCCCAATCTTTTGAAGAAAACTTTCTAGGACTTAAACAAATTAGGGTTACAATGTTTGTAATATATACATTTAACCTTTTACCAGTAACCCATTACCAGACAAACAAAATTTTAGACTGGTCCAAATTTCAAAGGTGATGCAGACGACAAATTGTAGTTGATTGTCTATTTTTTTTGTCTTTTAAAGTAAAAAACATTGTGGATAATCAAGAAATTGCTTGTAACAAGCAATTTCTTGATTTTCCGCAATGTTTTCCAAAGATGTTGTTTTTTTCTCGGGGGTGTCAAAAAAGTGTCATTGTGTAGGAATTGGTTAATAAGGTTACGCATTTCATATCACCGGAAACCTAAAAGATGAGCCGAGAGGACATTCTTGATGACTTCCTAGATTTATATGAAACATATACGTTTGTGGGAGCCTGAAATGTCTTAACTTCAGATCATTCAAGCTGAAGTAACAGCATGTAACCTGTACCACACAACAAAAAATTTAGACTGGTCCGAATTCAAAGACGCTGCAGATGACAAATTTAAGTCCGCGAAATTAAAAAAAAAGTCTTTGTCTTTAGGGGTAGAAAACGTTGTGGATAATGAAAGAATTTTCTCATTTTCCACAATGTTTTCCATAGCTTTTTGCCCATACAACCCTTCACCTTACGTCCCTCGAGAAAAAAAAGCTTGTAAAAACAGAGAAGAATAGGAAGAAACAAGCAATTTCTTCATTTTCCTCAATGTTTTATACCCCAAGAAGACAAAGATTTTTAAAAGTTCACAAAATTGTCTGCGACCTCTTGACCAGTCTTCAATTTTGTCGTGTGGGAATGGACTAACCCTTTCCTGTTTTGCAAAATTTTAGACCCATCCAAATTCAAAGGTTTTACAGAGGAAAATTTAAAGTTGATGTTATTTGCTAGGTAACAATTTACGAGGGTAGAAAAAATTGTGGGAAAAGGAGAAATTGTTTGTTACGAGCAATTTCTTCTTTTTCCACAATGTTTTCTCAAGTATAAAATCACGGGGACATAAAAACCACGGATTGTACAGGAAAGAGCTAAGCAAACTCGTTTGTTTTTGCCTGTTAAAGTGACCGCTTTCGCTAAATGCATTGGTCACTTAATGGAGGTGGCTGTTCAGACAAGATTCGCCGTATTTCACAGTTGATGGTGGTTGGACGGACTGGTTACCCTGGAATAGTTGTTTCGGTACGGGCTCGTGCACAGGGACCCAGCATAGACTCCGATTGTGTACCAACCCGAAACCAGAACATGGCGGTCTTTACTGCAACGGAGATTATGAAAAAACGAAATCTTGTTCTCTCGATCCCGTTGTAACGAATTGCACTCGTAAGTATGAATGAAATAACATGTTTATAATTAATTTTCTTTTACATGAACAGAAAAAATCTATTATCATATATATCAGGGATAGCTTTTAAGGGTCTGTAATAATTATATACTACTCAAACTTGCTAGGAATCACTTTTTTCTAGTTGAATATTTTAGAATATCGAGGAAATTACATAGGTATTCTAGTGTACCCCAGAATTTTAGTGATTTAGGTATTGAGATTTTGTTAAAAGTCGAACGCTTCGGTATTATTTTTAGAGTAAGGCTTACACGAAGGACATAATAATTTCCCCTAAAATACACTATAGAATTAATCAGAAAGGTATACCCCAGACTCAAAAGCATAAATAAATATGACGATTGAAATTAGAAGATCAACATAGTTTTACGCAGTAAGCCTACAACGCATGTTAGAAGTTTCGATACCTACCACAATTTAAGGTTTGCTTACATAAAACTATGACGTCAGTGATGACGTGTAACTTTCGCTAGTCATCCATACAATTAGCTAGGTCACGAAGGTTAACGAAATCGTCCGTAAAGTTTAGTCGTCAGCAGCTGTGCATACGACAGTCAATGCCGAACATTAGCGAAGATTTTCGGTGAAGAATCGGGTGAATTCGTCTCGATTTCCAAATGTAAACAAACACGAATTGAAATCGACAAGATAAATACAAATACTATTTCTAGAGAACATCACTCAAACCCTGCTTTTGCCTATCGATATTATGATGACCCTTGTTTGCTTTAGTGACCAAGTAAGCAATAGATTATTACAACTATTTTCCCTTCCCCGGAGGGCAGATATGGCTTTTAAAATCAATACTTCCGGTACCACAATGAAAATAAAGAAATCGATTATTTCCAAAATTTTAGAAGTTTTATGCACTTAAATAGTGGTGTGTTGTCCCCGTGCTTCAATTACCGCCCGATAACGCAACCGCATCCTGCTGATAAGCCCAATGATCTTATATTGTGGAATATGATCACATTCTCAAAGAATAGCCTGTCTGGGCTCCTGTACAGATGCTGGTTGAACGGGGCGTGAAGAAACATCTGTCTTTAGCATATTCAAAACATGATCTATTGGATTAAGGTCCGCAGATATAGCTGGCCATTCTATGGCTTGTTCGAGATATTTATCTGTGATGCAGGTTCTATGTGCTCGCGCATTGTCATCCATATGGATGAAATTTTCACCAACAGCACTTGCACATGGGCGAATGTAAACATCCAAGATGTCGTTTACGTATCTGAGAGCCGTCACCATGTCGTTGTCGGTGAGATGGAGGTCCGTTTTTCCCTGAGCACATATGACCGCCAAATCTATGACTGAGCCCCGATCAAACCGATCATGTTCTGCTACACAAACTGAAGCAAAACTCTCATTTGACATTCTCCATACCCTAGCATGTCTATCGGTAAAGTCAACACAAAACCCGGACTCGTTTGTAAACAGGACTGGAGCCAATTCATTTTTGGTCAAAGAGCCACGATCTTTTGCCCATGCTAAACGAATTTGCACTTGATTTCTGGTTAACGGAATCCGGATTGAAGGTCATCTTGTCCTTAGGCCAGGATCATGAGTCGATTTTTTTTAGCAGAAAATAATTGAACGAAAAGATTATCCTTTTCAGCGAAGCACCAAGTTATGTCTTTTAAATTGACCGAGAGAGGCTGTCAATAATGAACTTCAAATAATTCATTTAGTCCGGAATTGAACTTAGAACTCCTACATTGACTTAAATTGCTGTGAAGCTATTGTCTTGGTCTGTCGACTTAAACGTCGTACCCACAGCTTATCTAAAATCGAATTTCTAGTTTGAGTTCCATTGGTGTGGTCATCGATCCGTCAATTATGAGGATGTGACGTATCCAATAACGCCATGTCCTATGAGTGAAACGTCGATCATGACGTCAGGCATTTTTGTTACGTCAAACGTTAACCACAGGATCTCCATTTTCAACTGGTTCTGAAAAATGTAGGCGAGAGGCAACAGAAAAGTCACTCACAGAAGCTTTAGTTACTGCGTTCCCTAACCAATGGTTAGTCATCTACGACGACAATATTGTTCATATTCGGCAAACGACAAATTTTCACCCGCGAAATCAATATTGTTCATGTTCGCCAAACGAAGCATTGTCTCCCGTGACGAAAATATTTTTCATGTTCGCCAAACGACAAATTGTCACCCGTGACGTAAATATTATTTATATTCGCCGAACCACGAATTGTCACTGAAATCATCTATGTAACATCATATGTGGTAGAAAAAGTGTTGAAAATGAAGAAATTGCTTGTTACAAGCCATTTCTTGTTTTCTACAAGGTTTTCCATTCTTTATTTCTTTCTAAAACAATGCTTTATTGTTTGGCAAATGGTTAACCAATGTAAAAACATCCTGTTATCTAACGAGAGGCCCTACTGCATTACCGCGGTCGGTGACTAAGTGTATGAAGAAGGACATCGCCACCATGGAACCAGATGTTAAAGGAGTTGATAGAGTTGAACTGTATTAAACGTGAAACTTGAGCCAGTTGTCTTCCAGAATGCTGGTACAGGATGAGGCAAGGGTATAACAGCCGTCCGATACATCGATCGAGTTTTGAGAACCAGCGACATCCATATTTTGAACGTCATTAAAATTTGACATATCAACATGATAACGCACACTACAGGGTCACGCGGGAACTTTTTACCACTCATAATGTAAGTCGATGGATCAGCGTGAAACAGTTGTAACTGCCTATATATAGGCCGTTACAACTGTTTCGCGCTGACTCATCGAAGTGTTTTTCAGCCCAGACCGATAAAATTAGTGTACTTCCTCAAGCGTTTTCGAGGGTATGCACTTACATTCTATGGTATTGATAAATCTCAAAATCAAGTTAATACATATAAAATTTGCAGCTGTATTTAACGCTGCTGGAGGAAATATGATGTATTATTTTTTGTGGAAAAAAAGTCTATCAAAACTTAGAGTTCTTGTTGACCGACAAAAAAATATTCATACCGCCATGAACAAAATTTTGAGCAGTCAGCTATTTTATATCCTTACGAACAAAATAGTTTCATATAAAATATTATCTTTATTTTGTTGCCGTTGTTGTCTTCGTTCGATATGATCACGTCATAAGCACTGAAGAGTGTTTTTTTCATGGAGGTATGAAACGAAAAACCTAATCACACTTAATGCATGAATCCGCTTCGCGCATTCATGCAGTGTGATAAGCAATTTCGTTTCTTACCTCCATGAAAACAAAAAATAATCTATCCATCTCTTAAATTATCTTTGAATAGACTTAACTTTGTAAGCGTTAAAGTTCATTAAAGAACATCGGAATATTTATTGATTGACAGTCGATGGCAGTTGGTCTGACTGGGGACCCTGGAGTGAATGCCACGCCACCTGTGGGGCGGGACTATCTGGTAGAACGCGCACCTGCACCAACCCAATACCTAGCGGAGGGGGTAAACAATGTACCGGGAGCGATGTGGACACGAAACAATGTTCAGCTGCCGAGCTTTGTGCAGGTAATAAACTTTGTGAAGGTAATAAATTTTGAACGGGTAATAAACTTTGTGCAGGTAATAAACTTTATGTATAAACTTTGTGCAGGTAATAAACTTTGTGCAGGTAATAAAGCTTGTACTGGAAGCAAACCTTGTACAGGTAATAAACTTTGTGTAGGTAATAAACTTTGTACAGGTAATAATCTTTGTGCAGGTAATGAACTTTGTGCAGGTAATAAAATTTGTACAGGTAACAAACCTTGTACAGGTAATAAACTTTGTGTAGGTAATAAACTTTGTACAGGTAATAAACTTTGTGCAGGTAATGAACTTTGTGCAGGTAATAAAATTTGTGCGGGTATTTAACTTTGTACAGGTAATAAACATTGTGCAGGTAATAAACATTGTGCAGGTATTAAACTTTGTGCAGGTAATGAGCTATGTGCAGGTAATAAATTTTGTACAGATAATAAATTTTGTGCAGGTAATGAGCTTTTTTTACAGGTAATTGATAATGAAAATACGATGGAAAACAGTTGTCTTTTTTGTGAAATAACAACAGAATTGTTAACACCAAAGAAAGCGCACTGACTCCGCAGCCTAACACGGAGTTACCCACCTTTATTTTGAAAGTAATTTGCAGTCAAACCACACACTTAATCGCCACCTGTTTTGCATAATTCAGTTGATGGTGGGTGGACATCATGGATGGACTGGTTCCAATGTTCGGCCTCGTGTGGCGGTGGTTTATTACAGCGCGTTCGTACATGTACAAACCCTAAACCACAGGGCGGGGGCAGGTACTGTGATGGACCAAATATAGAAGACGTTCCGTGTAACAACACACCATGTAGTGGTAAGTTTTCTGTCCATTAAACCAATTCTTAGTGAAAAATGAGAAAATATAAGTTACTAGCCTTTTCTCCTTTCATGAAATTATTTCGTTCACCTTCTGATAAGACCATTTTAATTCGGATTAAACATTTCACATGAAAACTTATTCACTTAGCATAATATCCGTTCTTATTTATAACATTTCACAGACTTAACAGCTTGATGCTTGTAACTAACAGGCTGTTAACTGATTCCCACACAACCCCGCATTTTTTACGCGGCAAAGTTTAAAGGTATGAAAACATTGTGAGAAAAAAAACATTGTGAGAAAAACATTGCTTGTAACAAGCAATTTCTTTTTTACCCACAATGTTTTCTACCTCATATGGCCCTTATTTTTCATTTCAAACAAATTTTGTTTTGTCGCCTGCAACCTCTATGAATTAAGACCTGTCTAAACGTTTCCTCTTTTGTTCTGTGGTGATGCATGTAGATAGTTGCAACAACTTGTGGCTTACCATTTTTGTTGTTGTTGTTGTTGTTTTGTTAACGCATTGGTGATTTACATTGATTCCTATCATTGTGTTTGTGATTTGTCAAGCAAAAGGGGGACCTCCGGGAAAAAAGTATGAAACGTATCGATCCTGGTCAGGCTGCGCCGACTGCGCCGGGAAGAAAGTGTTCGCTTTTGCTAGATATTCTTAACCTAGACTTATCAAATTATCTTATTCTATGTTTATTGTCTGAGCACCATTTCTAAATGACCTTTACTGTACCCGATCTCTATTTTAAACGGACCCCTTAGAGGCCTTTTTTCGCTGGACGTTTCAGAAAATTTCATCGATTTTTGTTTAACTATTACAAGACGACAAAATTTAGACTTGTCGAAATTCAAAGAAGTTGCAGACGAAAATTCAAATCTATTAAATCTTAAAAATATTTGTCTTTCGGGGTAGAAACGTTGTTATTAATGAAGAAATGCTTATTAACCTAATACCAGACGACAACATTATAGATTTGTCCAAAATCAAAGAAGTTGCTGAAGACTATTTTAATTCTATTGAATTTTAGAATGTTTTCCTTTCGGGGTAGAAAAAATTGTAAAAAAAACAATTTCTTAATTTTTCGCAATGTTTTTTTTTCCCTTAGCCCTTTTCTTGAGAGGCATCAAAAAGCGGGATCGTAATGGAAAGAGTCAATCATTCCCGTTAACACCATCCATGTTTTTATCAATGATAATTTAGCCGCCGTCCTGATGCAGTTGGTAGCGCATCAGACTCCTTATCTCAATCATGGGGTTACATTGGTTCGATCCACGTATCCTCTCCGACATTTGACTCTCACCAATTGGTAGATAACCGTAAATCTAAGTGGGATAGTAGCTGGAGACTTGGAAAGGATGTAATGGTGATACTGGTGCGAGATATACCAGGAGTCTATTGTTAGGTGCTCGAGTCGCCGCGATATGACTAAAAATTGTTATAACCTATTCAGTATTGATAATTTTGTTTTCTATTACATACGTAACAGGTACGGCAGTTGTTGGTTGATGCTGTCAGAGTTATAAACAGAGATATTGTTTGTTTGTTTGTTTGGTTTCGTATGTTTTGTTTCACTGGTGATACTTATGTACGTTGCTATTTCATTAAATATGGAAACAGATGCTAGTTAACTTATTCATCTTTGACTTTCATCAGTCGTCTTTGGACATATAAAATTTGAGACTGGCCAAAATTCAAAGGAGATGCAGACAACAATTTAAAGTTGTTGATTTTTTTTTATAATCTTTGTCTTTTAGGGTAGGAAACATTGCCGAAGGTAAAGCCATTGCTTGCAACAAGGACTTTCTTCAATTTTCACAATGGTTTTGAAATCTTTTACCTTTAGGGGCTTTTTTAAAGTGTTATTGAGTGGGAATAAGGTAAGGGAAATTCTCAACCCATCTCCGTGTTTTCGGTAAAAACAAATAGACCAAAACGAAACTCAGACTTAATCCGTCTTTGCAGACTACACACCAGCCCAAATACCAGAAAACAGATTGACTTGACAGACGGACGGAATGCAAGCATAGGTCCCCTCTAGCTTTGGCGGTAGCGGACTAAAACTTGTATGTTGAGTTAACCCTTTCCCTGGTTTTTACTTCTCCATGTTTTTATACATGAGAAAACATTGTGGAAAAAGAAGGTATTGCTTGTTTAAAGCAATTTCTTCTTTTTCTACAATGTTTGCTTCCCTACTGAATGATCATTTTTTAAAAGAAAAAAAGAAAAAAAAAAGACTTTAGATTGTCTTCTGCAAAATCTTTGAATTTAGACGGGTCTAAAATTTTGCAATATAGTAAAGGGTTAAGAGATTTTAGAATCGTTGAAAATGTAGGGCTGCTTTTGAAACTTCTAGTTCACGACGTCCGAAATTGACCGATAGCTGAAGAAGACTTAATTCAAAGATACACTCACTCTATTGTTGTTTGCTTGTCGGATTTGCATTCTTCATTTGTTAAAGGGGGAATACATTTCTGACGAACAAACGTCTTAGTTAAGGATTAACTCATTCCCAAATGACATTTTTTTTAATGTTTCAATTATATAAAGAGGTTGAAGACAACAAAACTAAGTTGGTTTAAATAGAGATTTGCAGTCCATATGAGGTAGGAAACATTGTGATGAAAGAAGAAATTGCTTTCACAAGCAATTTCTTCTTTTCTCACAATGTTTTCCTATTTTTTCGATGCGTAAAATGCGGGATTGTGTTTTAATGAGTTGAAGGGGGTTTTTATCACGTGATACAAACGGCAATAGCGAACTATCTCTTGTAAAATACAACAAAAACAAGCTATTTGGATCGAGGCTTATTAGGAAAATGCAAAAAGAAAAAAAATATTTTCATCTTCTTAATTATTTATTTACTCAAGACAATGTAAAGCAACACAAGGCATAAAGTGAAAGTTATAAATTAACAAATAATCACATGTACTGTGAACAGTAGTCATATAATGTGGTCAAATCACATTAACAGCTGTAGCTTCAAATGACCAAAGATAATGTTCACAAAAGATAATCTCTGAACCAATGGGCAAATCCAATTTTCGATGGTCTCATGCGCAACAAGACATGATATACGACTGTAGCAAATTTTAGTTATTCATAGTAGAAATTGCAAAAATCGAATCCGCAATATTTAGCAATTTCCCTAGGACAGGCGCAGACAATTCTTTAACCGCTGTACAGATCAAATGTTAAAGGTCTCATGCCAAATTACAAGCCGTGTCAAAATTCAATTGATTTCGATCAAACTGTAGAATTACTTAAGAGATGAAGAGAATATTTTCTGTTTTCATGGAGGTATGAACCGAAAAAAAGTAATCAAACTGTATGAATACGCGAATATGAAATATGAATAATTTTTTTCGACCAATCAGAACGCCCGATTTTGATAGACGAAACTAATGATTAAATTATACACAAAAACACACAACTGCTTTTTTAGCAACTCTTCTCTGATAAGGATAGATGATTTCGACTCTTATTTTCTAGACATCATAAAAATTTGGTGTGGCCAGTTTCAGTTAATTCTGATCTGATCTGCAGGGAGAGTTGCGCAAAGAAAAGAAATGTAAATTTTAGCTATTAACCTTAGCCAAGGGGAGATAATTCAAGTATAATTATGATCTATTCTACAACTAGACATCACGGAGACTCGTTTTATTCATTGTAATTGTAGGAGGAATAGCACAAACGAAACATTTAAGAGATGAAGAGAATATTTTTTTGTTTTCATGGAGGTATGAACCGAAAAACCTAATCACACTGTATGAATACGCGAAGCGGATTCATACATTGTGTGATTAGGTTTTTCGGTTCATACCTCCATGAAAACAAAAAATATTATCTTCATTTCTTATAATTTAATAGCATCGAGCGAAAAAAGCAAATATTTTACAAATTCTGATACCTTTTTGTAGTGAACTATTTTGTGCGGAAGCATTCAAAATGGCTGCGTACTCAAAATTTTGTTCATGGAAGTATGAATTAAATTTTTCGACCAATCAGATCGCTCGTTTTTGATAGACGAAACTAACAATTAAATTATTGTAATATTGAGCTATTTCGCTAAGTCAAAAGCAAATCATTCCGAAACTGTTAGAGGGAATAAACTATAATGCGCAACTAGAAATTATAGAGAACCAATGTGGCAATTATTGAAACTGTAGAAGGAGTTACCCACATTAAATTTGATATCGGACAGACAGACGGACCGACCGGTACCATAACATAATACGACTCATCTCCCTGTATATCTAAAAACGCTTGGGCTATGCTGAGTTACAAATATTCATACTCCGAAGCATCTTCGCAATCGTTTGATTAAAAAGTTGAAATCTTTTAATGTACAATATTGGGTCAATGATGGGCAGGAGATAGAGAAATGAAGCAATGATAGCACGTGTCCGCCGGATGTCCGGTGTGTCCTCCGTGCAGCTGGTCCCACATCCGATCCTCATCACCAGCAGGGTGTAGTAAGGCAGGCAGCAGCCCATGTAGGTGGCAACAAAGAAGCTGACGGTGCGACATGCCCGGATGAAGGTTTGACGATGCGCCCGGGCTTGTGTCATGGCCTCCTCGGCTTGAGCTATATGGTGTTCTGAAAATACAAAATGATTTGAATACATTATCAAGTGATATTTTGGTCTGTGTCTCCTGAATTTTACAGAAAGTATTTTGAGAACAAGAAAAAAGTACTTGCAGCAAGCATTATCCCCCTTTTCACTAGAATTATAATTTATCTCATTTAAGATAATTAACCCATTACCAAACTGCAATTAAAATTTTTTAGACTGGTCCAAATTGAAAGGAGTTGCAGACGACAATTTAAAGCTTATGAGATTTTGGATTAGTTTTACTTTCAGCATAGAAAATAATGTGGATAATGAATCAGTTTCTTCATTATCAACAATGTTTTCCAAAAAACTCTTTCTTGTGGACGTCTAAAAACGGTATTGAATGGGAATGGGTTAAAAGAACTTCTAAATGCCTAGAGCAGATGCTCTCAAAATAAAATAAGACCAATTGAATATTGACTTGACTAGAATTGACCAATCGCTGGTTACTCCCACTTAGTCCTTCGGCCACGTTCACTGGCTCCAACAGGAAGTTCCGCTTCGATTTTAAGCAGCGTTATTTTGCATAATTAATGGCCAATATCATGTAACGAAAAAGTAAGATAGTTGGTTGGCGACTTTAACGTCTTAACTGCAGCTTGAAAAAGCTGTAGTTAGGACGTTTAAGTCGCCAAACCAACTAAAAGGTTAACAATAAATGGCGGCAAATGTTGGAGTTGTAAGCACAGGTCCGGGCTGAATTGATGATTTGATTGGTCGGTTGATTCCTTGATTGACAGCCGCGATTGGTCAATTGCTAACTTTCAGTTAAAATACTTGTAAATTGGCGGCTATGCCTAATGACCTCTGTCAAGGTAATTTGACTAAGTTGAATAACTGCGTCATTTAGGGGGGTAAAAAGAAAGAAAAATATGCAACGTTAAACGAAACGTACATATATCTTTCTTTGGCGACCTTAACGTCGAATAAGCTGTAGGTACGGCGTTTAAGACTTCAACAAACGAAAATGTTTGAAATATATTTCGGAAGTCAAACTGCCCTCTAATTAAAAAAAAAACGAATTGATTGGTTAATCGACCTTTTGTATTACGATGTTCGGTCAATATACCTTGCGTGAGTGTCCTGCTTACTGGGTTCTCTCCCTTTCCTAGCTCGTCGTCCAGATTGAAGGCAAGGTTAATTTGGCCACTTACGACACGTTTACCTGTAATGTACAGAGTATATATCGTAATGTACAGAATATATATCGTAATATACAGAAAATATAACGTAATGTACAGAGTATATATCGTAATGTGCAGAGTATATAACGTAATGTACAGAATATATATCGTAATGTGCAGAGTATATATCGTAATGTACAGAATATATAACGTAATGTACAGAATGTATAATGTAATGTATAGAATATATATCTTAATGCACAGAATATATATCGTAATGTACAGAATATATATCGTAATGTACAGAATATATATCGTGGGTTAATAACGATACTGTCCAAAATGTCCGTGCTTTGTATAACCACAGTTTTGAAATTGACCCTCGGTAAAAAAAAATCAGGAAAATGTGATTTTATTATTATCATTATTATCATTATTACCATTTGTATTTTGTTTATCCTACCTTCCTAGTATAAGAAAACAAAAATTAATTATTACTTATAATTTGATATTTTGGAGGTATACAAAAATGTTAAAATAGTAAAGTTTGTTGTGGTTGTTAGTTTGAGACATGTTTTCAAGTACCATTTTGCGCTAGATTACAAACGATTTCCATTTCCCCTCCCTCTTTTTTCTTTTTTAATATGCACGTAAAGATAATCAATTTCGTTATAAAAATATATGGAACATATTACTAAAGTAACAATGATAGTGAGTTACCCTGCAAGCAGATAGTAGGTGAAAGTCTTTGACGACGGACAGTAACGATTTTCTAAATGAATAAATGACACATGAGAAAGAGGAATCAGTATGACCTTTAGACCCGCTGGGCGACTGTTTTGGTTGTTCAGAATGGGGTTTACATACAGCCCTGTCTTTAATCCACGCCTCACCATTTGCTCCATTGGTTGACAGTTGGGTCATTTCGGGCAGGGGTTCACAAACAACTCTGTCTTTAATCCTGGGATGTGGGGAGTGGCAACCTTTTGTTACGTCGACATTTATTGAGGGTTTAACCTTGGGTTTCACATCATCAGAGTTCTTTCTATAAAAAATACGTACTTTGGTTAAGATGGTATACTTTAAGAACTATTCAAATACGTGTAATAAAGTTTATTCGTGTGTTATCGTAGATTCATAGATGATCCACGAGAAGTTCTGTTAGGTTTTTCACAAACGACAACTCAATGAAACTTGTGCTTATAATCCGCCGGCCATAATTATTTGCAAATTAAAAGGTTAAGGTATTATAGGTCATAAGCCAAGAAAAGCAAATGCATGACGGAATAGTTACAAGCAATGTCTGCACTTCTCGGATTGTTTACTGCCAAGAAATATAGAGATGTTTGTAATCTACCAACTTGAAATAGACGTCTGCAACTTCTTTGAAATTGGACGAGTATAAAATTTGTCGTCTGGTAATAGGTAAAGCGAATCCGTGGGTGTTCCTTGCATCCTATCAAGTCGCAAATACAATGTCAATGCTCCGTCTTACCTATAGACTTCGAGTAGCAGGTTCAAGCAAGCAGACAACATACACAGTAACAACACACTGAGGAAGGATACAGCCTCTTGTTGATAGAAATCCCAGTGTTTCCCGTATACATTACCAATAGAACAAAATACTAGCTCGGTCGGCGAATCATTCCAGTAGAGAAACGGAACAATGACTAAAGCAATAGCTGAAATAAACAACATATTCGGTTTTTTTAACCTCTTAAATAATAGAGGCCAAAATGCACTAGTACAGGGCTCAAATGGTGGGACTATAATTTAGCGTCTCTTGGTATGATTTAATTGATAACTTATTAAATGTATCCAAGCTACTTTAAAAAGAACATACTTAAAAAAGCCATGCTAATACAGATTAATACCCAATGTTTTTTGTTTTTTGTTTGTTTCTTTTTCAATGTAAATAACTAATTGATTCATTAATTTATTTCTAAGTATTACGACGTGTGGGAATTAAAACAATCAATTTTGAACATTTAAAGTGGAAAAAGAAACAACTTTTTAAACTATTCTAAAATACCTACACACTACTACTAACACACCTTGTCAACGTTTTTATTGCATGTTACTGACTAGTTTTCTTTCACAAAATAACGCCGCTTGATCTCGAAGGCCTTATTTCTTCATGCCATTATTGAGACGTGTAGCATAACAGTACTGGACATATACATGTATACTAAAAGTTCCTATTGGAGTCAGTGTGTGTGGCCAGCAGTGTCTGTGGGCGGGGCCAGTGATTCGTCAATCATAAATGACAAACGCGTCAATTCACAATACGGTCTACAATGTCATGCATGTTTTTTAGATTTTATTCGATATTTCTTAAGTTTTAATACAATTCCCTGAATTGATTGAAAATCGGTTTATCAAAGTTTTATTTGACAAAGTCGCTGGCAAGTTACCATCAAAATACTGGAAGTACTATCAGTGATCAAAGCATGGTTTTGTTAAGTAATTCTTCTTTGTCGAAGGTTACCATGATAAATGAACGAGGTTCAAGTAACTCACGATAACGTACGTAAGTCGTAACTTACAATACGACCAAATCTAAGACTGGTTGCAGACGACAATTTCAAGTTGGTCGAAATTAGCAAAAATTTGCCTTGTAGGTTAGAAACATTGTGGGACTTGAGGAAATGGCTTGTTACAATGATTTTCTTCATTGTCCAAAAGGTTTTCTAAAGTTTTTTTCTTGAGATGCTTAAAAAGCAAAATTGAATGGGAATTGCTTAAGTAGCATTCTTTTGAAGTAGTTCTCTACGATTGGAATAAAAATTAATTCATGTGGTCATACAAAGCAGTGCGCAAAGTGAAGACGCAGTTCAGACTCATTTTGAACACAATACGTTCAAGGAGGCCAAAATACCAAGGAGTTGAAATTGCAGGCATAGTTTGTAATATTCCTGAAATACATAAGAACTGCTTTTTATAGCGTAGGATTCAGCGGTTAAGCCTTCAGTGCCAGTTTGCACTCGTTGAACTCTGAGAAAACCTCTTTTTTTATCTATTAACTTAAGCTAACAAAGCTAATGCTTTGTTAGCTAATAACTTGAAATCGTCAGTGTAGTTATTACCAACAAAGAATGTCCCGATACAGCCACATTTTGAGAAGAGTTTCTTCTTTTTGTTCTCACTGAACGGATACTTGACGCTCCATGTCAGGTCGATAATCAGTAGAATTATGCAAATGGCGGACCATTGGTATGACGTCACACCTAGCAACAGCTGAATGTTCCAACACACGGCGAATATCTTGAACACGTAGAAATCTCTAAAAGATTAAATAGACCTGACTGATGCTAGATACAAAACGATCCTATAATATATAGGATCACCACAAGTAAAAGAAAATCATACGCAAGCTATTTTCAGTGGTGTTCATGATTTTATTTTTATCTGATTGGCTGAGAAATCCCTTTTTAATACCCCAAGAAAAAACAAGGAACACTTGTTGATTTTTTTCACACGAAAACCGTCTCCACGAGGAAAAAATCTTGGTTGTTTGTCATCTTCTTTGATATATGTATTCATGTACTGATTTAAAATGTATGAGTACTATTCGTTTAAAGAAATAAAGAGAATATTTTTTGTTTTCATTGAGGTATGAACCGAAAAAAAAAAACAAAAAAAAAAAAAACACACATACACACACAAAAAAAACCTAATCACACTGTGTGAATACGCGAAGCGGGTTCAAACATAAGCGTGATTAGATATTTCGGTTCATCCCTCCATGAAAACAAAAAATATTCTCTTCATTTCTTGTAATTAAATAGCATCGAGCGAAAAAAGTAATAACCCTACAAATTTTGATACTTTTTTGTATAAGAATATTTTGTGCGGATGCTTAAAAATAGCTGCGTGCTTAAAATTTTGTTCATGGAGATATGAACTTTTTTTTTTCGGCCAATCATAAGGCCCGTTTTTGATAGACGAAACTAAAAATTAAATTATTACATTGTGCTTTTTAGATATAAGACGTAACAACAATCCATAATTTCATAATTTCATATACATATATATATCTTCTTCAAAATCGACAAAAAGTCCTGAACAATAATTGATTGAATGAATGGGGTTTAACGCCGCTTTTAACAGTATTTCAGTCATATCGCGGCGGCTAGAGCACCTAACAATGGATTCCTGGACAGTGACGCTTTTAAATGACCCTCATTATGAAAGCTTTGGAAAACATTGTGGAAAATGAATAAATTGCTTGTTACAAGGAATTTCTTCATAATCCACATGTTTTTTGTCCAAAAAGACCAGGAATTGGTTATAAGCTCCTGTCACGCACAGCAAAAATTGAATTTTCAAGCATAACATTCTCCTTTTGATCAACTGTAGTACGTGAACTCCTTTTAGAATCTTGAAAACAGAGAATAACAGCTTCTACGGTAAAAAATCAATTACCTCGACGATTATTTGACCACCAACTCGGCCAATTCTGTAACGATCATACTAAACTCACGTAGATTTTCACTTCAAGTTTACGTGGGTATACGTGGAAATTTGCAGAAATGCGTGAAAACTTGTTTCAGGGTGATCGATTTGAAATACCGGTTTAGACTTAAGAAAAAAGGAATATTTAAAGCGTTGTGAGTAAAGTTCAAAAGAAAAAAAGACGTTAATGTTATTGCAACGTTATTGTTTGAACATGGTAGTTATGCCCTTTTCCTAAAAAATCCTATAATATGATGAAGACAGTATCAAATTATCTTCGGCGCCCTGTAGTAGCGTGAATTCCTTATTCGTTATTCGGCTTTAGAACCGTAAAAAATCTTAAGTAAAAAGGACCAAGCTGAAAGCTAGATGACACTTGTTAAAGGTTTGATGTGTTATTATTGATTTAAACTTGTAAATAACGGCATAATAAAGCGTAATTATTTAGTAAATAAGTAGAAACCGGAAGTTGATGAATTTACATTCTAATTTTCGAAATCTTCTACTTTCATTTTGCATCTATTTGATTTTTATTGAGTAAAAGCTGTAAATCCCATAATAAACGCGGTTGCTTGATTCCTTAGACCCCCCTTAATCGCTCTAGAATGTTTTAAAGCACTGGGCGGCGAGATTAACGTAAAAAGCATTTGCAACCTAAGCCATATTTGTAAAAATTGCCTATCTATGGTCACATGACTACCACATGTCACTTGAGATCACGTGATTACCAAACACGGGACGGAGAATCACAAAAAACAAATTACTGCGCTGACTATTACCTTATTTTTAAAAAAATTAAAGCAAATTAAAGCATGTTTAAAAGTCTCTAAGCAAATTTTTATAGCATCCTCTACATGTGCCATAGTATTGTCTTCGGCTACAACCAACTGATTGTCCGTGGCAAGTTGACATGAGAAGTAACCCGAGATGAATTCATATCTAAGAGATCACGTGATATGTGTTATCAAGAAACCCGAAATGAAATTGTCGTGTTCATTTTGCGGTTTTGTTAAATCTAAGTTGGAATTGCTCCGCATTCCAACTTAAAAACACAATCAACTGACCTGAACAATAAGCTGAAAGCGTTGATAAACGTGTGCAAGGCAAACATGAGATCCCCGCACGTCATAAAGATGTAATAAAGCATCCGATAATCGCTCTTGACCAGCTTCCCTTTATAGACAACCACCAGTACACCAGCGTTCATCATAATACCTGTGGGAATATCGAGACCTGTTTGGTCGATGGATTCTTAATAACTCGAAAGCTCGACAGAAGAAACGATTCTTTCATTAAAGAAATAAAAATTATATTTTACAGAAATATTCAAGTCTTTCAATAGTGGACTTAAATTTCAAGCTTCGAATAAATACCCTTATCAATCAAAGTACTGAAAGTACTGCAATCTAGCAAAGCAGTAATATTTGTGAAAGGTTATCATGATTAGTGGAATTAGAAAATCTTAGTCTTGTAGGTTAAAAAACAGTGTGGACAATGAAAAAGTTCTTTGTTACGAGCAATTTCTGCATTTTCCACAATGTTTTCAAAAGCGATTGAGATGTTTCAATTGAGTGGGATTGGATTATATAGCATTCTTTTACAAGAGTTGTCTACAATTTGGATAAATTTAATTCATATGGCCATAAAAAGCAGTTGCAGAGTTTGCAATATTCCTGAAATAAAAACTACTTTTTATTGCGAAGGCATTCGATGGACTTAGTATTTAAGCCTACAGTGGCAGTAGGCACTCGTTGAACATTGAGAAGACCTCCAAATTTTGTCTGTCAGCTAAAGCTATCAAAGACCTCCAAATTTTGTCTGTCAACTTAAGCTATCAAAGACCTCCAAATTTTGTCTGTCAGCTAAAGCTATCAAAGACCTCCAAATTTTGTCTGTCAACTTAAGCTATCAAAGACCTCCAAATTTTGTCTGTCAACTAAAGCTATCAAAGCTGATAGTATAAACCGTCAGACGACGTATTGCACAGCATCAATAACCTGTCACTGCATTAACTTTTGTAAATACTCTATTGATTCCGAGGGGTCAACTTTGTATATATTGCTGAAATTTCTGAATCTTTTGAAAAAGTAAGTACAATTCAAAATGTAGCCATCCTATATGTAAGAAAAACAATTTGGACAAAGAAGAAATTGCTTGTGACAAGCAATTTCTTCTTTTTCCATAATGTTTTCTCAAATATATATGCAAAAGGATGTAAAGAAGATGGATGGTACGGGAAAGGGTTAAATATAATCCGTTATCTTGGAAAACCAGCATAAATTACTTTTTTATTTGTTTTTTGCTTTATTTTATTTTATTCATTTTTTTCTTTTTCATAAATTAGAATAATAAATCTTTTTGATTCACAAAAAGAGACAAAATATATCTATATCTTAAAAACTGTCAAAGTTACAACTGTTAATTTATATTAGCACATAACTTTACACTTATCAAAACTTAAACGGAACAGAACAGAGCATAAGTTTATTACAATACAAATACAATACAAATCGTTTTTTTTTGTTTTTGTTTTTTTTTTTCAAATCATACGTACACATATAATCTACGAACACAACAAAATGATAAATTCAGATAGTGACGAAGGCATATGTTGAGCATTTACGCTCATAGTGAACATAATAACATGTAATAAAATAAACAACTGAAAAAAATATTATTGCCGTTTCCTAAACCTTTTCTTGAGGGTGGTAAAAGGCGGGAATTTGTGGATTAACCCATTCCCTCTCAATGACGCTCTTTGGCGCCCCCAGTGAAAAAAGCTTTTGAACAAATCTTTGAAAATGAAGAAATTGCTTGTTTCAAGCAATTTATTCATTGCATACATTGTTTTCTACCCAAATGGTAAAAAATACAAAACTTAACAAGCTTTAAATTATCGTCTGCAACTCCTTTCAATTTCGACCAATCTAAAATTATGCCGCCTGGTAATGGCTTAACCCACAAACCTGATGTTCATTCATTGAAGCTTACCAATAAGTCCAAGGAGGCCGATGATTGATACTGTAATTACCTCGACATTTGACAAAGGTGTCAGTTCCCCGCTTGTTGCGTTACTACGTGTTCCGTTGACCTCCTCGGTTTGATTTCCAAAGTCAAATATCTCGCCAAAGTCGTCCAGAAAATCTAAAGCTCTGGTAGCCATAGCAACTTCCTGCTAAGGTCCTGCTAAGAAACTATTTCGGTCTTTCATTTATTCACAGAAACCTAGGCTGTTCATTAACGCTTTTTGACTGTTCAAAACGTTAACTGAATATTTCTCTTTATTTAATATATTTTACAACCTCCCGACTGAGAGATAGTCATTTGCTTTCTAAAGAATCGTTGTTAGTTTATATTAGGTTGGAAATCATGTAAAATCAAAGAAAAACACATTCCAAGCAGGAATTACAGGACAAGTACCCATATTTTCTAAAGC
This sequence comes from Fragum fragum, assembly GCA_946902895.1. Classification (NCBI taxonomy): domain Eukaryota; kingdom Metazoa; phylum Mollusca; class Bivalvia; order Cardiida; family Cardiidae; genus Fragum; species Fragum fragum. The sequence continues at coordinate 61,560,701 of OX336371.1, read as the reverse complement.
CACAGTTGTGTTAAATTTCAGAGAGACTACAGAAAATATTACTATGTTTGTTTTTGTTTTGTTTTTATCATGAAAACAAGATACTATGGCGTTGAAAAAATGAATAAAATTTGCCTTTTCTTGCATTAAAACAGGTCAACCGAAACAAACATAGATTCGAATTTCGATACCGAAACAGAAAAAGGATAAAGCATCAACTTTAGAATAAAACTTTGATACAGCCCGATGTCAGATTGTTCGATAAATCCGTATTTTTAGAGTGGAAAAGCACTAACGACAGTTACAAGGATTTGCATCTCTCTTTCTTTCTCTCTCTCTTTCTATCTCTCTCTCTCTCTCTCTCTCTCTCTCTCTCTCTCTCTCTCTCTCTCTCTCTCTCTCTCTGAATTGACCAATCGCGGCTGTCATTTAAGGATTAAATCGGCCAACCTAATAATTCATTGAGCCCGGACCTTAGCTTTTCAACTCCGACATTGGCCGCCATTTTTGTTAATCTTTACTGTTGGCTTAGAGACTTAATCGTTGTAACTACAGCGTATTCAAGCTGTAGTTACGACGTATAGGTCACCAACCAACTATTGTACCTTTTTGTTACACGCTACTGGCCATGAATTTTGCAAAATAACCACGTTAAAAATCCAAGAGTAACTTCCTGAAATTAATGGGCTGGCTCTAAAGTGTCAGAGGGCGGGGCTAGTGATCGGTCAGTTCCGTAACTGTCCCGGATATTTTCGTGTTCTTAAACCAAATGAACGGATCTGAGACCAAGCCCACTAGACACACACATTAGATTCAACTTAGATATTGAAAGGCATTGTTTTGCATTTTGAAATTCGTATGGTCAGTAACATGTAAAGGTTGGCTGGCGACATAACATCGTAACTACAGCATGAATAAAAATGAAAAAAAATAAAGCAACCAAATGCTTCACATAAATGTCGACAAAGGTTAGAGTTCAAGGATTACTTCCGGTCTAAATGAATGATTTTATTGGTCAATTGATTTTTTATTCACAGGTATAGTTCGTCATTTGGGTCGGAGAGAAATAAGGCTTTGGAGAAGATTTTATAACTTTTTCTGTATGTCTATTATTATAATTCGCATATCGTCGCTGAAATAGGGCTGTAGATGTGACATTTTGCTCGCACACCGACAATTTTAAAAAGAATTTTATTAGGATAAATACAAATCCATCAAAGGCACCAACTGAAAGCTGTAGAATCGTAAATGATGTATTAATGTTTATATTTAACCCATTCCGGTCCAAACGACAACATTTTAGACCGGTCTAAATTGAAAGAGGTTGTAGACAACAAAACAAAATTGGTTTGAATAGAAAAATAGGGGCAGTGTGAGGTAGAAAACATTGTAGGAAAAGAAGAAATTGCTTGTTACAAGCGATTTCTTCTTTTTTAACAATATTTTCCATACCTATATTCTTTGGTGCGTAAAATGCAGGAATGTGTGGGAATGGGTTAAAAGGAGACCAGAAAATGTAAAAAACTTGATCCAAACATATAATAAATATCTTACCTGTCACTTTACACAGTCTTCCTGGTATGGCTCTGCTTATCGAAAGAACCTATTCCGATGCTGTTATAAATTTTCATAATCAGAAGGTAAGAGAAAAATGACCAGTTTAATTATCAACGCATATCCTTCCAGTGTGGAAATATTATTTCATTCCGGGATTAATTAACACCTTAGAAAACCATAGATCGAATTTTTTAATTAAAAATAAAATGTATCATATAACGTAATGATGTCGTCGACGAATGCCCAAGACAGGAATATTATTTTGCGACCGCATTTTTATCCAGAAAGTGTTTAAAGAGTTAGACCTGATTAGACTGATAGGTTAACTAAAGCACAAACTGATCCATATCGAATCTTTTTGTTTTTGTCAATTAAACTTTTATTCGCATTATGACGTCATCTACTGAATGAAAATGACGTCAACTTGGACTACCATTTTATGGAACCGTATTAGACACTCTTAGATACAGGCTGTTCTTTTTAAGCTAAGCTGTGATACGAGGCTTTCGTAGAATACAGTCGATTTGTGACCAGACATGCGATTAGAATACTATCTTTGATCTGAAAACACTATTTGTAAAGTCAATCAATTTTGTTCTACTCTGGGCCCGCATTCCCAAACGGATTCTAAATTGATTTAGTCAACTAATTCCATAGAACGGGCTAAATTGAATTTAGTACCTATTCACCAAACCATTCTTAATTTTAGAATGAACTAAATTTTCGGAAAATTCTTCATTATTCCAAGTCTAATACATGCCCTACTTAAGATACTGATCTTTTTCACCTCAGTCAAACTTGCTGAAAATCTTGGTATAGTTATGAAACCAGTTGACCAATCGCGTGTGTCAATCAAGGTATGAACCGACCATTGGCCGACATTTTTACTGAGCTTTAATGTTGGTTTGGAGAACTGAAACATCGTAACTACAACTTATTCAAGCCGTAGTAACGACGTTTAGGTCACCAACCAACCTTTTTACTTTTTTGTTACATGCTACTGGCCGTAAATTTTGCAAAATAACGCTGTTAAAAATCGAAGGGGAACCAACGAAACAGTTTAACAAAAATGGTGGCCAATGTCGGAGTTCAAATCTCATTTCTTGTCAACATGAATTATTTCATTGGTCGACAGGTTATTTGATTGATAGCCGCAATAAGTCAATTCATCATTGTACAGATTAAGCTCCGGTTTTGGCTTAAATTTTCATTTCGCTATCGAGTACCCAACAGACGAGAATCAGCTTTCGGCATATATAGCTTAACGTCGTAACTACAGCTTTATAAACCCGTTCCCAGACGGCAAAACTTTGGACTGGCCCAAATTGAAAGGAGTTGCAGGCGAAAATTTTAAGATTGTGAAATTTTAGATTTTTTCAACTTTCTGGGTCGAAAACATTGTGCAAAATGAAGAAATTGCTTGTTGCAAGAAATATCTTCATTTTGTACAATGTTTTCCTATTGTTTTACTTGGTGGGTGTCAAAAAGCGTCATTGTGTAGGAACGGGTTAAGGCTGTAGTTACGACAATTCGATCGCGCACCGACTTCATATTGATTACAGTTCCCACTCAATCCATTTTCACAAAATCCTGCTTTTGCGTTGCTTCTCTACAAAAATAAATAAATAAATAAACTTTTGAAAACTTTGAGTAAAACTAACAATATTTTTTTTTTCTTCTTACAAGTGAATCTATCGAGATACATGTAGTTTTAAGCCTGTAACGGGTTGAGTATTCTCCATTAACATTGACCAAACACTGTTGTTATGTCTACACGGCTATCTCCCAAATTTGTCACGCAAACGAAAACACCAATGCTTCTAAGAAGAGGACCATTCTTGGACTTTTTCTTCCCAAAAAGTCGCTCTTGTGACGAATTAGGGCGTGCTAATAGACCACAAAACACCGAGAACTGACCAATCGCAATTGTCAATCAAATAACCAAAAGACCATTGAAAGCATTCAATTAGACAAGAAGTTTGTTTTGAACTCAGATATTGGCCGCCATCTTTTTAACCTTGTTTGTTGGTTTGGTGACTTAAACGTCAAAATTACAGGTTATTCAATCTGTATCTATGACATTTAGGTCGCCAACCAACTATTTTACTTTTTTGTGACTTGCTACTGGCCGTGAAAGTCAATATAACGCCGTTTAAAATCGAAGCCGGGCTTCCTTTCGTAGTCAATGCGGGCTGTCGTAGTCCATGGGCGAGGCAAACGGAGTAAGTGGGCAGGACCAGCGACTGGTCAATTCGTGTCTACAAGTTGAACTTTGTTAACGTCCACATTCAATAATTCATTATAAAAGTTGATATACGAATAATATTTCATGTCAAACGTTTCAACTTCAGGCTTCACTAGTAATTAAATTGGTGATATATGAAGGTAGAAAGCTGACCAGGTCTAGAGTTTAAGTCACGTGGATTTATGGAACTAAACGATCGTACCTACGGCTCAATTCATTCCCACATGATCTATCCATTTTACGACCCTTAAGAAAAAATATTTGGAAAACATTATTGATTATGTAAAATTTGCCTGTGTCAGTCAAATTCTTCATTATCCATAATGTTTTCTACCCACAAAGACAAAAAATGTAGAATTCCATCTTGAAATTGTCGTCTGTAGCTTCCTTCAATTTAGACCAGTGTATTTGGTCATCTGGAAATTGGTTAAATAAGTGTTTAGGGGACTTTATTCTGTAGTCGAACAACGAAATTGGGTTTCCACCAGGGCATTCTTCATATTTTGAAAAATAAATAAATAGATAAATAAATAAAGTTCTACCTACTGTTCAATCTAGTTATAACTTGATAAAAGGCTGATTTGTGTTGATAAAACATAAAGTTACTAAGTAAAGATGGAACAGCTTGAAACGAATGATTTCTTTTCAAGATTTTCGCAAGTAGTCAGAAAACACTAAGGCAACCTTTGTGGTTTACTGCCAAACGGATGTTTCAATATGTTTAGAACCAACAAGATCTGTTTAACATAGATTCCCAACTGCCAATTTTCGGGACAATGACATTGATATTTCTCATTGATCTTGATAGATGATTTTGAAATGGTAAGGGTCTTCCAATTACGCAAGGGTCTTCCAATTACATAAGGCTTTTTGTGACTCCCAACTTCGAGGTCATCTGCCAATGTCATGATCAATTTAAAGTTTATGATTATATGAAATGTTAAGTTTAGCATTGCCAAAACTTGCACGGCTTCACATTTTGCCGGTGTATTACTTTTGACAACACCTCTCTGTTTGTACCCATGGCGGACCATCTAACGTATTTCATTTACGATGATTACGACCCTATAAACACTATGCGACTTGTAATTTCTCAGTATTCTATTCCAAGTATCTTCAAATAAATGTAACAAATTTCTAATCACCTTATCATTTATAACTCTATCATACTTCACGTATTTGCCGTTTTTGTTTGTAATGCAATTGTTTGTTTTTTGTTTGTTTGTTTGTATACAGATTTGTTTGACCTTGTTTGTGCATTGAATATTTTCATCGTTGTGTAACAAGAAACTATGTATAGTTTACGTTACTGCAATAAAATATCTATCTATCCTAAATAGATGACCTGGAACTTGGTTTCCCTAGAAAAAAAACTAACAATAAGGAATAGACGATGTGTCTCCCATGGGGTTAGGTAAAAAGTCATTAACCCATTCCCAAACAACAGAATTTTAGACTCGTCCAAATTTAAAGAAGCTACAGACGACAGTTTAAAAATGATTGAATTAAAAACATCTTTGAGATTTAGGCTGAAAAACATTGTGGAAAATGGAGAAATTGCTTGTAACAAGCAATTTCTCCTTTCTTCACTATGTTTCCCGGAGCTTTGTTTCTTTATGGTCGTAAAAAGGAGGGATTGCATGGAAATGGGTTACGCGTTATTTCAGATTTAACTACTATACCATCAAAAGGAAGTAATGCTCGTTCTTATACCTTGACCTTATAAAACTTGATCATAATGGTCATCTCCGCAGTATCTTGAACAAAATAATGTTACGATTATTAGGGTCAGATCTGAGGTCATAAGTCCGATTTTTTAAAATTATCTTGTTAGTTTAGTTTATACTAATTCATTTCAATTCGATTGCGACGAAAGCTTTGAGCTTATAGAGTCGCTCTCGAATACACAAACCAGATGTTTTCACGTTCCTGAAAGAGAGGCAATGGCTTAACCCCACTGCTACCCTCTTCAACAGCTGGGTGGACTGGGGTTGGCTATTAAGTGTTTTCCCCTTGAACACACCCCGTTAACGGTGGGGCTCGAATCCGTGACCTTCAGATCACGAGTCAAGCACCTATACCACTCGGCAATCGATCGAGGCAGTCAATGTTATCTTGTTAGCCTCCATGAAGATACGTCAAGGGTTTATTTTTTTGTTCGTGGCATGTATTTGGCTACTTGAGATATTAAGCAAACTGTATGAGTTTAAGGTCACAAGGTCTCGATATTTTTCTTCCTTTTTTACAAATTCTATCTAATTGGAACCTCATTGGTTCGTAGGACGTAGCCCATTTCAAGCCCCGAAATAATGTTTTTAGCACAAACTCCGATGTTTAATTCGTAGGTGAAAATAATCCTATCGCGGACTAACAAAATGTCATAAAACGCCCCTACCTTTATTTCCACACCCTCTGATTAGTATTTATCAAATATCATGTACATTTAATTAAAATCGACTGTTTTGTTGGTAATATGGGGCATTAATCGAGGGAAGGTTTCCGTAGTTATCGTCGTAAATTTCCTCTGAATTGTCACGCTCTCATGAATAACAATAACATATTTGTCATTTAGATGTTCTAACCAGTTATTTTAATCTATAGTTGCTTTCTGTCCCACCGTCGGTGTATTTTGATAATAGAATACTGTAAGTGATTTGATCCAATTGAAGAGGAAAATCACTCCGATAGATGTAGATGTATAGTACTTGCACTCTGCTTAAACATAATGCCCATTGTGACATGGAGATAATGAAATGAAAAGATGAGTAATTTTTATTTTGTAATTTTCTTCAATTTCCTGCAAACACTTTTTGTGGATTTTGTTCCAAGATATAACAAATTTAGAATCAAACTCTAGATGGAGGACAGAACAAGAGTATTCCGATTCCGAGTATGAGCCGATAAACTGTCCTCACTATGGTTCGTAATTCGCTAAGTTGTTAGAAAATGTATTTCTTATCATTCGATAAAATGACCAATATAGCGATGACTTTTGTCCAATGAGCCTATGCGTGACATTTCCAACCATTACGCATGTGCGTGACTCGCTCACATTGAGCACCCTGGACAGCCATTCGGGGCAAATAGAACATTCGCCGATTGTTTAAAGAAGCTTTGGTTTAGTATCTCTCTACAAAGCGCAGAGTGAAGACTCTGATCAGAATGTGCGGATACACAGGCTGATCTGAGTCTTTACTTGGCGCACATGCGAAATGGTTGGAAATGTCACGCATAGGCTCAAATGTCAAAGATAATGATAAATTTGGAAAGACATTGTTGATGCTGTTTAGAGCCAACACAAGATTTATAGAGCAGAAAGAATAGTCAAGATATATATAGCTTATTATCTAACGAATCATTCTTAAAGCGACCAAAACGACGACTCGCTGAGAATTCATTATTCCTAGAATGTCAAGTTTGATAAATGAAATAATCAAAGGATTGATAGTATAGATATCAAATAATATATGCCGATATATAATCAAGTGACAATATTTCTAATCCCATTCAATCCAGCCATTTTTTCCAAAGGAAAACAAACGAACATTCTTCCAATTGATGTCATAATAAATATTTTGTCAAAATATTTCAAGACGAAGAACAAAACAGTTTTTAGAAATCTAAACATTCATGAACAACTTTAAACTGTCGCCTACAAACCAAGTCTATATTACTTCCATCTGATAATGGGTTAAAAGAAAGCTTTATTTAAAAACGAAAAAAGTAACAAATCGACACTTAGATAAGTTGGAAATAGTAACGCCGTCTACATTACGAATCCTATACAATGATGTCATTTCAAACGTCATATTTTACAAGTGATAATAAAATTGATAACGTTACCAAATTGTTTTTTATACTGCTGTTTGTAGTAGTTAGGCTCAATGTCGAAGCAACGAATTCTAGTAAAATGACTGAACCGGGCTTTTGGCCCAAGGGTGTTATATGTAGACCTTGGCTATCTAAGAATAGCTACCTAAAAACAATACAAAACAAAGGTAGAGATAGAGACAATGATGATAATGATGACGATTTGTCAAAAGATGTAGCCAACAACAACAACAGCAGTAGGTCTTACGGTGGTAGACATTACCCTCGCAAAGATACTCAGCACGATAGGCGTGGTCGTGATGATCATCGCTATGGCTATGGTAGTTACCGTAACTACAGCGGTGATCACAACAACTTGTCTACAACACAGGGCCAAACTACAGACTATTATCAAGGTCAATCTCACGAGTATCAAGGTCACTGGCGTCAAGGTCAGATCGATGGAATAGGTCATTAGCCGGTCAAATAGTTATTACATGATGTCTATCAGAATACTTTGGATAACTGTCTACATTTTGTCATTTATTATTATGTCAGGCAATTTTGTATCATTTAATATTTGTTCTTGGAATGCGACAGGTATCATGTCGAGTGCGTATTACCTGAGTAACATGCTTGAAAATGAATCTATTGATATATGCGGCTTATCAGAGCATTGGCTCCGTCCGTCTGAGTCCCATTTTCTGAATAGCATACACCCAGACTATAACGGCGTGGGTGTATGCGATTTAGATCTAAGTATCTACAGCAATAGAAAAGTTGGTAAAGGAGGTGTCGCTATCATATGGAGAAAGGGATTAAATGATCTTTTGACCCCTTTATCCATTGACAACGACAGGATAATTGGCATTCAACTACAGACTTCACGTGATACCTTCACATATATTATACAGGTCTATCTTCCTAGTCGCAATCATACCATTGCACAATTTCGAGATTATTTAGAACAGCTGTTTGATTTGATTAGTCTTTATTCGCCTTTAGGGTATGTAATTTTGATGGGCGATTTCAATGTCCATTTAAATGGGAAAACATTTATTAAGCAAATTGATGGGAGGGGTAATGTGCTTAGCGAAATTGCTTCTCTCTTCAACATGTTTATAGTAACCACGTCAAATAAGTGCACTGGTGCTGAAACGAGCTATATAGCCCATGACAATGTCTACAACACGTTGATAGACCATATCATTGTTTCTAATAATTTGTCTGAAAATGTACATTCATGTCACATTCTTGATGACAATTGCCTCAATGTTTCGTCACATCGACCAATCAAATTAAGGATTACCCTTCATACAATAGTATATACCGATACAACCTTTAATAGAATTAAACCCATTAAATGGTCGGCGGTTACAAAACTGCAAAGTTTGCACTACGAATGTATAATTCATGATCGTCTCAAAAACGGTGTTGATCAGTTACCGGTAGGCGATGAGCGCTGTTTTATTGACGATTTGTATAACTGTATTGTTACAACTATTAATCATTGTTCAGAGCAATGTTTTCCATCTTCGCATTATCGTCCTTACTTAAAACCATATTGGTCTGCCTGCCTCAAGCGTAGTCATGCGTTTATGAGATCAAAACGAAGGGCTTGGCTCGAAGCGGGCAGACCGAACGGCATCGATTTTGCTGAATACAGAGAGTATAAGATTGCCAAAAGCGATTTCCGTCGAAATTATAGAAATATAGCTCATCATACTTAGAGCAGGTAAATGCCGATATTGATAGCGCCGCTGGCTTAGAGTGTGCTATGTTCTGGAGATTATTCAATGCTCGTAGGAATAGTTGTAATTCAAATACTGCTAATGCTATTAAATTTTGATGAGACTGTATTTCGTTCACCGATCTGATTTGTTCTGAATGGGGCCGATACTTTTCACAGCTTTACTCTGATACAGACAACGAATCGTATGATTCGTTTCATTATGAACTAGTCACTAATCGAGTTAAACTTTTGAAGGATGAGCCCATTTTACCAGATGGGGCTCATATATCCCAAACCGAAGTACACTCCGCAATCATTTCATTAAAAAGTGATAAAATGTGCGGTCTTGACAATGTCTACAACGAACATAATCATATGGTGGAGTTATGCTTGAACATTATTAAACACTTTTGCTCAACTTAATGTATTGCTATAGTTATGTCCCTTTGCAATTGAAACAGGGCTTGACCATTACCCTTTACAAAGGGGAGGCAAACCTAAGAATGAACCGTCAAGTTATAGAGCAATAACACTTTCATCGTCTGTTCTAAAACTTTATGAGAAAGTTTTGCTTAATCGCTTAAAAAAGGCCATTGTACGATCAATTTACCCCTTGCAAGGAGGGTTTCAAAACGGTATGGGCAGTGCAATGACATCATTTATTCTCACTGAGAGCGTCCAATATTGTATGGAAAAGGGTAGTAAACTGTTTGCTTGTTTTCTAGACGCCCGACAAGCATTTGATCGTGTCTGGCACGATGGCCTATTTCACAAACTTAAAGAGCTGGGTGTCCCGTCTAAACTTTTGAAAACCGTTATTGAAATGCATCAAGGTATGTACAGCCGAGTCCTTTATAATGACCATGTTTCGGATTGGTTCCCGGTCTTACAGGGCACCAGACAGGGCAGGGTCTGGTCCCCATTTCTCTATCTCGTCCTTATTAACGATTTAATCCATCAACTTGCCAATAGTCAGTTAGGTCTTCAAATTGTAGGCATAAGTTTATGTGCCCCGTCGTTTGCAGACGACATGACACTTTTATCTTTGTCAAGTACGTCGTTGCAGGACATGTTAGATATTTGCTTCAATTTTGCGCGCCTTTGGCGTTTTCAATATAATGGTAGCAAATGTGCAGTTGTTACCTTTAATGAATCGAAAATATCTTTTTCGCGTAGTAATCGCTGTTGCGTTATAGGCAATGATATAATTGTAGAAGAAGGTGAATTCGTTCACTTAGGCATCTTTTGTAATAAATATAATAATAATACTTCAACAGTAAAAAAGTTAGACCGTAAACTTAGAGGCACATTTTATGGGCTTATCAAAAACGGACTCCATCGAAATGGACTTAATCCTTTGACCAGTCTTAAGATTTATAGATCTATAGTAATTCCAAGGGCCTTATTTGGGACAGAGCTTTTAAATTCCCTCTCTGGCCGAGATATGTTGACCTTAGAAAGGTCGCACAGATTATGTTTGAAACAAATCAAAGGTCTTTATATTAGATCAAGATCGGATATTGTTTTAGGTATGATCAGTGCTTTACCTATTGAAGCCGAAATTGACCAGAAAAAGCTTACTTTCTTTGGTCAGCTGTGTCGATTAGAGAGGGATTGTGCGACAAAGTCACTTTTCAGACTTTGCACATTCCAAAATCAAGTTCAATCCGGGTTCATACAGGATGTAAATGTGTTGTTGAGTAAATACGGTTTAACAGAGTATATGGATGTCTTTCTATCTAATGGAACATTTCCAAATAAGGCCTCTTGGAAAAAGCTTACGTATACAAAAATTTGTAATTTTTACATTAATGAATGGGACTTAAGAACGTCTATGGGAGACTCTACAGACTTATTCAACCAAATTTCTATGACTGTTCAGTATGGCGCTATGCTAAAAATATCCCAACATGCTGCGAGTCTGCTTTTCCGTCTCTCAGTTGATTGCATATATTGCACTTACAAATCGTGTCTGCACGCGGTGTAATCGCAATGATATTCAAACAAGCTTAGCAGAACATATAATCACCACTTGTGTTCTAACACAGACTTGCAAATCTACATTTTTTAAACAGTATCTTAGTAGAATTTGGACAAAATGTTTCTAACGTGCTTCGCTCGATTAGTCATACTGAATTTATTGAGGCTATTTTTGGTCAAAACCAGAGAGTTTCTACTGTTTTAGGTGAAACCTATCCATTGTTCTGTTATAGAGCAGCAATGTTTCTCCATCGTATTTGGTGTGTTTACAGGTATTCGGGGTAGCTGTGGAAGCAGTATCCACGATGGGTCTTATAGATATATTTCATACTTCTTCAATAGTAAATCCTCACATTATTCACTGATGTATATGTTCACATGTTGCATGTCGATGATTTATAGCTATTTTAGAGCCAAACTGTTGTATGTATAGATATAGCTACTTTTGCTCTCTTCGTGGGCATATGTACGCACGAGAAGTATGTACGTTTGTTGTTTATACTATGTTGACAACAGATGTGCATACAGTGTCTCATTTTCATCTTTCTACCACACTGAGTACTGCAATGAGACCACATGCGTACATATAAACCTTACTGTAATAATTAAGCTCCTTCTCAAACTTTAATCTTTCGTTTTGTTAAAGTATGAACATAGGGAGTCGTAATGACTTTCGATATTTAAAAAAAAATCCAAAACATTAAACTTGTATATATATGTTGCTTATAATTTGTTTGTAAATTCTAATTGAAATGTATGGCCATCTATCTTCTTCTCTGTTTGTTTGTCTTTCTCACTCAGTCTGTCTGTCTGTCCGCCTGTCTGTAATCCATCTCTATCTCTTCCCCTTTCTCTTTTGATGCCTTAAGCTTTCTGTATATTTGTTTCACCTATCACGTATTGTAATTATGTTTGCTGTTATTTATGAACAATGCTTGTAATTAATTAATATAAATCTTCAATATTGGAGGAAATAAAGATATAATAATATAGATCGATTGTGATAACTCTATAAAATTCGGAGCTGATTACAATAACGAAAAATCTAAAAAAAAAAAAAAAAAAACAGTTGAGAGCAGCTGTATAGACCAAAAAAGTTGCTCTCATCCTTAATTATCGGTCTTTGTAAAAAAATGAGAAATGGGTTGGATAAGTACAATGATATAATGTTGACTTATGCGCATTTTTACTTTTTATTTATCTCGTTTCAGCGAGATACCGATTCTTTCATTTATTATTTAAAAAAAATAATAATAAGATAAAATTAACAACCCACATTCAAAAAAAAAATATGATAAATTTTATCATTATATAAAATCAAAGGGCTGAAAGTACTGAGAATTTGAAATACGCTGAAAGGGTCATAACTGTGGAATTCGGTTCAAATTAATTTATAACTTTCCGAGTATGCCTCCCTCCTTTAAACTTAAACCAACATTCCCATTCGTGTACATATATGCGTGAATAACGCACAAAAGCATAAATCCACATACAGAAATAAAAAAAAAACTAGCATTGTCTTAACCCATTCCCAGACAATGACGCTTTTAAATGGCCCTCATTATGAAAGCTTTGGAAAAAAATGTGGATAATGAAGAAATTGCTTGTTACAAGCATTTTTCTTCATTATCCACAAAGTTTTCGGCCAAAAAGACCAGGATTTGAAAAATTTCATCAACTTACAATTCTCGTCTGCTACTTCTTTGAATTTGGACTGGTCTAGAATTTTATCGTGTTGGAATGGGTTATAAGCTCGTGTAACGCACAGCAAAATTAGAATTTTCAAGCATAACATTCTACTTTTGATCGACTGTAATACGTGAACTCCTTTTAGAATCTTGAAAACAGAGAATAACAGCTTCTACAGTAAGACATCAATGACCTCGATGACCGTCATCTGACCCTCAACTCTGCCAATTCTGTAACGATCATACTAAACTCAAGTAGATTTTCACTTCAAGTTTCAAGTATACGTGGAAATTTGCGGAAATGCGCGGAAACTTGTTTCAGGGTGATCGATTTGAAATACCGGTTAGTACTTAAGAATAAAAGAATATTTAAAGCGTTGTGAGTAAAATTTAAAAAAAGAGACGTTGACGTTAGTGTAACGTTATTGTTTGCACATGGTAGTTTTGCCCTTTTCCTAAAAATTCTTATAATATGATGAAGATAGTATCAAATTATCTTCGGCGCCCTGTACTCGTGCGATTTCCTTATTCGTTATTTGGCTTTAAGACCGTAAAAAATCTTATGAAAAAAGGACCTAGCTGAAAGCTAGATAACACTTGTTAAAGGTTTGATGTGTTATTTCTGGTTAAAACTTGTAAATAACGACATGATAAAGCGTAATTATTCAGTAAATAAGTAGAAAGCGGAAGTTGTTATGTTTACATTCTAATTTTCAAAATCTTCTACTTTCGTTTTGCATCTATTTGATTTTTATTGAGTAAAAGCTGTAAATCCCACAATAATCGCGTTTGCTTGGTGCCTACGACCCCCCTTAATCGCTCTAGAATGTTTTAAAGCACAGGGCGACGTGATTATTGTAAAAATGCATTTGCGACCTGAGCCATATTTGTAAACATTGCCTATCTATGGTCACATGACTACCACATGTCACTTGAGACCACGTGATTAGCAAACACGGGACGGCGAATCACAAAAATCAAATTACTGCGCTGATTATTACCTTATTTTTCAATAATTTAAAGCAAACTAAAGCATGTTTACAAGTCTCTAAACGATTTTTATATCATCCTTTACATGTGCCATATTATTGTCTTCTGCTACAACTAACTGATTGTCCGTGGCAAGTTGAGATGAGAAGTAACCCGAGTTGTATTCATATCTATGAGATCACGTGGTATGTGTTATCAAAAAAATCCGAAATGAAATTGTCTTGTGTTCATTTTGCGGTTCTGTTAAATCTAAGTTGGAATTCCTCCGTATTCCAACTTAAAAAGTAATAATAGTCAAGGTATTTCGTTTTTGTGTTGGCGGTATCCATTTTCCACTATAAAGATTAACAACCATTTTCTAAACTTTAGGTGAGTAATTCTAATACATAAAGGACCGTTTGCCTATGATTCTCGCCCCATCGAGACAACGATCAGTTTTTTCTTGTTTCTCTCATAACAAAGAGTCACAAAATGAGCAAAATTCTGTTGTGTGTGTGTGTGTGTGTGTTTGTATATTATATAAGGAGAAAAATAGATTCTTTTGGGGGGGATTAAAAGTAAAAACTATAAAACGCTTATTTTTAATTTAGATATGCACAAAATAATGCACATGTCACTTCTATGCCACCGTGACTTCACCTAAGATAATAAATTTCATCAGAGAAACCTCGACCCTTCAATGGTCAACAAACATTAACATGTATAATGCTTTGTGCGTGGAAAACCCCAAAGCATTGTGGACTATGGAGAATCTGCTTCCATCGGTCTGGTCCTAGCAAAGAATAACTTCTTTTCAATCTTATAATAATCAGAAATAACTACGAGTAGGGTTCTAGACTGAATTTTTTATTATAATATTACACAAATATCAACCCCGATTGTCGGTGTATCATCTGAAAATAAAAAAGAAAAGAAAAATAGTTAATTAGAAACGCTGCGTGTTAAGTGGTTCTGGTTATGACGACATCACTCAAATCGAATAACCGCTTATATCGAATTTGTAACGTGGTCAAGTTTTAAGTTTAAACCCGTTCCCACACAATGACGCTTTTAAGCTCCACTCAAATAAAGAACTTTGGAAAACATTGTGGATAATGAAGAAATTGCTTGTTACAAGCAATTTCTTCATTTCCGCAATGTTTTCTATCCTAAAAACAAAGATTCTACAGATTTCATCAATTTAAAATTATCATCAGCAACTTGTTTGAAAATTTCAGCAACTTCTTTGAAATTGGCCTTGGAAATGGGTTTTAAGCAAAACAGTGATCCATCACAAACTGACAAATACCCATAGGGGCTTGTCACTGGAGCAGTACAGACTTTTCTAAGCTTGTTCAAAGATGTAAAGAATGTAATATTTTCAAAATATTTTAACATTTAAGGTTCTGGTCTTGATATTAACCTTAACCCTTTCCTGTTTAATCCCTTGTTTTTACGTCCCAGTGGTTTTAAAACTGAGAAAATATTGTAGAAAATGAAGTAATTGCTTCAAACAAGGAATTTCTTCTTTTTCCACAATAGTTTCTAGTCAACCGAATCTTACTTTTAATATAATCCATGGAGATTTTCATCTGCTAAACCTTTGAATTCGGACAGGTTGTAAATTTTGCAAAATAGGAAAAAGTTAAAGATACACGCAGGAAGTACCACTATTTGACGGATCGCCTCTGTAAAGCAAAATATCGATTGAGAATTTGACCTGTCGTTTCATCCATGGACCAGAACTGAACTTGATCGATATATATGTGAAACTTTCGTTAATTTGGCATAACTACAGCTGTATTCAAGCTGTATTCAAGCTGTAGTCATGACGCTTAGGTTACCAACCAACCATTTTACCCTTTTTTGTTACATTTAACTGACCATAAATTTTACAAAATAATACCGTTTAATATTTTAATCGAACTTTCTTTTGGAGGTCGGTAGACGGAGCCAGCGATCGGTAAATTGTGACGGTGGCCATCACAGATGTTCCCTAAACAACAGTCAATTCAAAATTGGAGGAGCATGTTTTGTTCTTTACGATGGCAATTTTGAAAAAAAAAAAAAACAAAAAAAAAAACACAATTCCCAAAGCTCTTTTATGTGTGTATAGTGGTGGGGGTAAATAAATTCAATAAATTAGAACATTAGAAATATCCCCAAAAGTTAGTGAACCTCTGTCTGACACATTCTAAGATAAAAACCTAGCTCTATTAAATCACGGTGCATATCTTGAAATAGCTGGGTATGATATATCTATTGATACTGAATATATCAACCAAGTTTCAAAATGAGTACCACAATATAGTTTTTATGCCCAACAAATTGTTCTTATCTTTGCAAGATACTTTTTTTTATTCATCATTATTATTTTTTACTATCATTTTCAGTCGTAGTCTTCGTCTTAATTGTTGCTATAGTTTTAGAATTGATCGATTTCTGAAATTGGACATACCCACCGAATTAAATGAAATTCTTTGTCAAAGTTTTCCGATATTTAGAATCAATTAGAATCAATTGTAGAAAGTTCGCTGCAATTTTGAACGTTTTTGTATAATGTAGATTGGTGAATATATGGAACAGACACACCTAATTTAATGATCATATGCCATACAGTCTTTGTTATCAAATTCTGTCTTTTTTAAATTCTAAATGTTCGCAGCTATTTCAAAAGAGGCCTTTGCGATTTTTTATTTATTTTTTCAATTGAGGGTAATGTTTAGCATATCCACCGAATTCATGACATTCCGGCTGGTGTCCAAGATCTAAAGATGACCAATAGTTTCTTTAATGGCGACAATTTTCTAAACCCCTGTCAATTTTTTTAAATAAATCATAAAATCAATCGACGACGGATTCGGATGGATAACAGAGTTATGGTTATGCAATGCAAATCTCCTGTTTATAGAAGTTTGCCTTAGAGGTCTGTCTAACTTTACGGTAAAACAGAAATGAAAAAAAAATGAATGGTGTTAGTGTTTTGAACGATCCTTCAGTTATATTACGGCGAAATTCAATTGTATGCCATCTGGATAACACCAGGACTAGGCTGTGACCCTTAAATGTTTGGCTTCAGCGTGACCATTGATTGATTAAATGGGGTTGAACGCCGCTTTTAACAGTATTTCAGACATATCGCAGCGGCTAGAGCAACTAACAAAGGATTCCTGGTATTTCTCACATGAGTACCATCACTACAGTCTTTCCTAGCCTCAAGCTGTTATCCCACTTAGGTTTACGATAAGCTACCCATTGGTGAGAGACGAATGTCGGAAACAATATGTGCCGCCTCCGAGGATCGAACCCATGACAACCCATGGTTGAAGATTAGGAGTCTGGCGCGCTACCGACTGCGCTATGACGGCGGCTTCAACGTGACCAGCACCACAGCCAACTCGACTATTCTCAGATTTCTAGTAAGCCCCTCGAACAACTGTGCTATAAGTTTGATAAATTAGCATGTGCGCGGTATTCTCAACAGTTTCACTCATGATCAAAGTAAAGACTCAGATCAGCATGTGAACATATCAAGAAAGATGCTTGTCATGATGGACATATCCCATATACTACATAATTATAGACTGATCCGAATTCAAATAAGTTGCAAATGACCATTTCAGATGGGTGAAATTTTAAACATGTCTGTCTTATATGGTTGAAAACATTGTGGATATTGAAGAAATTGCTTGTAAAAAGACTTTTTTCTGGTGGCGTCAAAAAGCACCATTGTGTGAGAATGGGTTAACAAATAGCCACATTATTATGGACGAAGATCCTTCCTTTGAGCAACAAGGAATATATCAAATTAGTGACTGAAAATGGAAACAATTTACAATTTCATAATGTGAAGACCAAGACTTGTTCTCTTACAAATAAAAACGTCTAAAATTAAATTATGGGTTCAGAATACTCGTACACAGCAGCACAAGCTTAGAATTATCGTGCGGACATTGAGATCACAAAGCACAAGGCTAGTGTTGCAAAACGATGAGACAAAATCTTCAAATGGCAGTATTACGCATCCAGATCAAATACCAGCTAATAAAGGATATTTTGCATTGCGTACTTTACGAATTTACTGTAAGTAAAAAAAGGATATAGTATTTTGTTTGTTTCAACCCATTCCCATACAGTGACGCTTTTGGACGCCCCTCCGGAAAAGCAACTGGGAAAGTATTGTGTAAAATGAAGAAATAGCTTGTGACAAGCGATTTCTTCATTTTAAACAAAATCTTCCATCCAGAAACTTGAAAAATAAAAAGAATAATGAATTTTAAATCGTGGTCTACAACTCCTTTCAATTTGGACCAGTCTAAAAATGTTGTCGTCTGGTAATTGGTTAATCCTTTATCGGACAACAAAGTTTGCGCTAGACGGCTGTAGATGACGCCATTTCAAAGTGTGTATAACTTGAAAAACATGCGCCTTATAGGTAAGAAGGCATTTTGGAAAAGGAAAAGAAATGACTGGTAAATGCATTTTTATTGTCTTTCCGGTATGCTAGTTTCTATGGTAATTATTACCTAGTCATCAGAACCAGTGTACAGGAAAGAGTTAAAAAATTAACAGACTTCAATATTTCAGAATGGTCCAAATTGAAAAAAGTTGCCGACAATATTTCAAATTGCACTAAAATTGGTGGGAAGGGGTTCTGGATAGGATATAAGAAATCGTTATAAAAGGAGAAATCGCTAGTTACAAGCAATTTCTCCTTTCCCACAAAGTTTGCCATGATTATATTTCTTCGAGGTGCCATAAACGCCATTGTGTGGTAATGAGTTAAATGAAAGAGTTGTACTTACACATTTTATTTGAAAACAGAAGATAGATGTCAAATCATCCAGCCTTTGGTACCGGTGCTCCTGATTTTGGTACCACCTCTCCGTTACAACAATATTCTCGTTTTGGATGGTATACAGACCGTCCACAACATGCCGTGGATTCCCCGTATCTTCGTGGAAGTAAGACATTATCGTTACAGCAGATGTACCAGGCCGGGTTAAATGCCTTTTTCCCGCAGCACTGAGTGGTTAATCCACTAACACGTGACCACACACGGCCATTACAACACACCTGTCGTCTGGGATCGTAACTGTTTCTGCGACCACAACATTCGTTAGCGGTTGGTAAAGATTTCCTTACTGGTCTTCCAGAACAACATATACGTCTTCGCGGTAAAAAGACTTTGTTGGAACAACACTTAAACACGGTTTCTGGACGAGAGTCGTACAGAGTTCCCAAACAGCATGTAGAATCTCTGACGTCATAGCTTTTGTCGTAACAACATTTCGTATATCCAGGAGACAATAATGGATGAACCATTCCAGCACAACAAATTTCGTAGCTGTTGTCGAAAGAACTAGTTCCACACCGAGACAGGCTGGGTGTATTTACCGGATAGACCTCGCCGTCCACACAGATTTCTGTAAGAGGATCGTATTTCTCTTTATTGTCACAGCACATTTTACCAGACGACAGACGGAATGTACGACTGCCACAACATGACCGTGTAGCAGGATCGTAGATCTTACGTCCACAACATCGCGAATCTACATCCGGGTCATCTGGAAGTTCATTAAGCTCGCCTTTACAACACATTTGCTTTCTGGGGTTGTAGGGTACCCCACCACAACAGCTACTATCTTTGGGAGTGATCTTGTCTACGATGACATCATCACAACATAACTGATAGGCTGGATCCATTACCTTTCTACCACAACAAACAGTCATGTTACCGTACGGTTTGTTTCTAGTAGCGCCGTTGCAACACAGCTGTGTGACCACGTCATACAGTCTATTACCACAACACGCGCACGTGGAGGTCTCCGGAACATCTCGGATATCACCCTCACAACATAACTGTCCGAGAAGATTAAACTGCTTCTCTCCACAACAACACGATTGGTCGCCATACTTCCGTGGTCGCTTCTTACCGTCACAGCATATTTGTGTACTAGGGTCATAGAGCGGTACGATGTCGTAACTTGCGTCACATTCATAGCATTTGGAGTTGTAGCTTGTGGAGTTACAGCAGTCCGTCATGTCATCACCGAATGTCGGTTGTATCTCGTTTGCGCAGCATGTATATTTACGAGAGTCGTACTTCTTGTTTCCACAACATTCTGTGTATTCCCCAGCTGATCGTCTCCGAATGTCGTTACCACAACACAGGTGTGTGGCGGGGTCGTACGACTGTCTACAACAACATTCCGTGTTTCTTCCCGCTATAGCCGGAGCCAGGGTGTCCTCATCACAACATATAAAGAACTTTCGGTCGTACGACACGTCTCCACAACACGCAGCCCGCCGTCCACCGATCCGGGGCTGTACAACCCCGTCACAACACATGTAGAACTTCTTGGAGTAGGGAACACCGTTACATGTAGCTGTTTTGAAGGTGAAACACTTATTTAATATCCCATTACCATTCGACAAAATTTTAGACTGGTCCAAATTGAAAGAAGTTTCAGACAATTTTAAGTTGAAGAAAACTTTAAAATCTTTGTCTTTTGGGATAGAAAACATTATGGATAATGAAGAAATTGCTTGCAACAAGCAATTTCTTCATTTTCCATAATGTTTTTAATGAAGAAATTGCTTGCGACAAGAAATTTCTTTATTTTCCATAATATTTTCCAAAGCTTTCAAATTGAGTTTTTTTTAAAAAAGAGTCATTGTGTGCGAATGGGTTAAAACACTTCAAATCTGACCCTGCTCGTGACAAAATTAACATGTACGAGAAGCTGACAATTTTTTTAGACTGGTCCAAATTAAAACCTTCTTTGGCCTAAAATGGAAGAACACGTTTGGGAAAATGAGGAAATTGCTTGTTAAAAGCAATTTCTTCAGTTTCAACAGTGTTTTTCAACGCCCTTTTCTTGATTTTAAAACGTGATCTGGTGATCGGGAATCGATTAAAAAGCTTGCACTCAGTATCTATCTATCTAGCTTGCACTCAGTATCTATCTATCTAGCTTGCACTCAGTATCTATCTATCTATCTATCTAGATCAGATCAGCGGATACACTGGCTGATCTGGCTCTTCAGTTTGTGATTATTGGAAATACAATGAACAGAACATGACCACCGGTAACTCCTTCATAACCCATTCCAACACAGCAGAATTTTAGACTGGTCCAAATTGAAAGAAGCTGCAGACGACAATTTCAAGTTGATGGAATTTTGAATTTTTCCGTCTTTTTGGATAGAAAACATTGTGGATAATGAAGAAATTGCTTGATATAAGCAATTTCTTCATTTTCCAAAATGTTTTCCAAAGCTTTTTTCTCGAGAGGCGTAAAAAGGAGGGATTGAGTTGGAATGGGATAAGGGAATGTAATTGACCTATCGAGGCTATCAATCGAGGAGTCAATCGACTAATTAAATCCTTTTACCCGTAAGTGAATTCCAACAATGGCCACCATTAAATCTTAAGGGTAGGATTTTTTTGTCGGTTTGGCGACTTAAACGTCGCAACCACAGCTGTTTCAAGCTGTAGTTACGACGTTTAAGTTGCCAACCAACCATTTTACTTTTTTTGTTACATGCTACTTGACACACACTTTGCAAGATAACGCCGTTTGATATCGGAGCGGAACTTCCTGTTGGAGTCAGTGGATATAGCCAGAGGAGTCACTGGACGGGGACAGCGGAGTCAGTGGGCGGGGTCAGCGGAGTCAGTGGGCGGGGTCAGCGGAGTTAGTGGGCGGGGTCAGCGGAGTTAGTGGGCGGGGTCAGCGGAGTCAGTGGGCGGGGTCAGCGGAGTTAGTGGGCGGGGTCAGCGGAGTCAGTGGGCGGGACCAGCGGAGTCAGTGGGCGGGTCCAGCGGAGTCATCGGGCGGGGTCAGCGGAGTCAGTGGGCGGGTCCAGCGACCAGTCATTGTCAAATAATCTTTTTACTTGGTCATGTTATAATGGCGTAAGAAGCATTAAACTGAAAGGACAACAAGTCGAAAATGCAATGAAAGAAGGGAATGATAGTTTAACAAAATCGTTACTTACGAAGAGGTGGCTTTATAGGGTTGTCTGAAATTGAAACAAAAGTTTTTTTTTATAGAAACAAAAGTAAATAGGTACTTGAATAGTTGATCAGGGGACATTTTTTACTTCTTCATAGACAAAATTCTGCCTTAAATCGTGTACATCTTCAAATTAACAAACATCTGTAATCTGATGATTTTGATCAACAAAAGACGATTCAATCAATATATCGATTGATTTATAAATCTTTCAACTAGATGGAACTCCGATATCAATGTTCAGCGTTGATTTGACGACCTAAACGTCGTAACTACAGCTTGAATTAGATCGCGAACCGTCCATTCTATTTGAGTAACATGCTAGTTACCATAAAGTTTGAAATTTTACGGCATACGATATCCAAGTCTCGCTTTCTTTCTGAGATCTGACGACGTGACCTGTGAACCGCCAATTTTCAAATCAAACAAGAATGGCACGTGCAGCATGATTTCAACATCCGCGTGAGCACGTGTCATTCAAGATTACATGAGTCGAGCAAATCGTTCTTTATAAGTAGGAATTGTTAGTTCATTCCGTAGTAAACTTTAATAACTGTAAAGTTTTTAAATTGTCCACTCAATCGTTCGAAAGCATTTTTTTTTTTCTGAAAAGATGTTTGTATTTTTGTACAAGGTTTATTAATAGTACTCTGACAGTTTCGACAACGCTTTCTCATTCAGAGTATAAATTGTTCAAATTAACAACTGGCCAACTTAATGTCAATTAAAATGGACGGAAAATCAACCAACCAGGCTAAAATAGGAGTTAAGATTGACCATTTCGAGCAACACCCTTGAGATATTGCGTGTTGAAAAGTTTCTTCTAGCATACTTAAAGTTTATAGCGATGGTTTAAGAGTATTAGAAACGACCTTAACGCACGTGCACCTCGTTTTCCAAAAGGTAGGACAAACAAAGAGTGTCTTTCATTTTTAGCGTAAGCGAACTCTTAACTTAGACAATGGTCGCAATTTATGTGCAGCATTTTTTGTTGGCTTTGCGACTTAAACATCGTAACTACGGCTTATTCAAGCCGTTCTTGCGCCGTTCAGATCACCAACCATCCATTTTACTTTTTGTGTGAAATGCATAGTGGCCAAAATGTCAACATTGGGCTTCCTGTATAAGTCAGCTGGCGTGGGCGGCGAAGACAGTGGGCGTTGCCAGCGATCTATGGTCAGGTGAACCCATTTCCATACACCTAAATGGCCAGGTTAACCCATTCTCATACAACAAAATTTTAGACTGGTCCAAACTGAAAGAAGTTGCAGATGACAATTTTAAGTTTATAAAATGTTGGTTTTTTCAACTTTCTAGGCAGAAAACATTGTGTAAAATGAAGAAATTGCTTGTCACAAGCAATTTCTTCATTTTACACAATGTTTTCCCAATTGCTTTTCTTGAAGGGCGTCAAAAGGCGTCACTGTGTGGGAATGGGTTAATTAACTAAGACATACCGAAGCATTCTTCTCCAGCCACTTGTTTCAATGGCAGATGCAGATGTGTAAGGGCGTCAAAGTTTTTCATCATGTAAACATGTTGCGAGGCCGGTTCCGAGGCTATGGCCTCCAACTCTTCGTAGTCAGTGTTTCGCTTGATACCGACTACAGTTATAGTAACATTAGAGGCCTAAAATAAACCAATAAAAACTTTTTTTATATAATTCTTGATCTGGAAATAGGTCATGGGTTTCAAATAATCTGTGATTATTTCTAATGAAACAGAAAAAGTCGAAAAAAACTTAAATTTGATAAGATCTTCCGCCCAACATATTTCCGCATTTAACGCTCGAGAAAAAATAACAAGGAAAACGTTGTGAGAAAGAAGATATCGCTAATAGCCAGCATTTACTTCTTTTCCCACAGTATTTCTACCCTATTTATGACACGAAATTCCGAAATTTTACCTCTATGATATATTGTCTAAAACTTGTTCGAATTTTAATCTGTCTAAAATTGTGTCGTACGGACGCATGCTGTCGTCTTTTCCATACACACTGAGGTAATCAATTACTGATGACGTCTCAAAATATTTCGAAAGAATGTACATACGTTCAAGATTTTGCTTTCATTCCTTCAAGTCACATAAAAATACTAAATCAACTAAAAAGTAGGAAGTCCACAAAATTTATTTTTAGTTGCCCTCTGATAGACATTGTCTGGTTTGGTGATCAGCTGTTGATTTACCACAATTTATCTTATATCATTCATTTTCTTTTTAACTCCGAAAGACTTATCGTCGTTTGGCGTGCAAAATGTCGTAACTACAGCTTAACAAATCTGTAGTTACGACATTTTGCAAGCCCAACGCCACCATCTCCATGGTCTTTAAATTCTCCGCAAAGATTTGCTCTACAAAATATAAAGAGACACAATCATTCCTTAAAAAATGTCACTTAAAAAACATTGTTATCCTCTATAACTAATTTTGACCCCAAAATGGTAAATCATCTATCGTCACTTTTCTTTTAACCATGATATAAATCCACCAATCAAATGAATTCAGACCGAAAGTAGTTTTTGTTCCGACATTTATGCGAAATATTTTTTTTTTGTCTGGCGACTTTAACGTCGTAACTACGGTTTATTTCAGCTGTAGTTACAACGTTAAAATCCCCAACCATCCAATTTCACTTTTTGCTACATGTAACTGGCATTACCAACGAATTCATTGAGCGGGATCAGCTCTCCACCAATTAACTAAGATATACAAAAGCATTCTTCTCAAACCACTTGTTTCAGTGGTAGAGACAGTTGTTCAAAGGGCGTCAAAGTTTTACATCATGTAAACATGTTTCGAAGCCGGTTCGGAGGCTATGGCCTCGAACTAGTCAACCTTTCAAAAAATAAAATCTTAGAATGCAAAGTTCGATTTAGAACATTTATCAGTCTCTAGGGGGTTTACGATTATACAGCAATTCATTTCTATTGTATTGCATCTTAACATGTAAATCAAATTCCTCAAAGTCAAAAGTTCCAAACCTTCAAAGCCGTGGCCTCAGCGATTGCAGCAGCCCGATCTTCGGCTCTACCGTCGGAGAAGAGAACCAGCATATTATGAGCATCTGGTCTATCACCTTTTGCGGGTGTAAAGATGGACGCGGCAGCGTTTAGAGCTTGGGCGGTTAGAGAGCCTCCAGTTCTGTAAGAATCGCCAAGAACTCGATTGAAAGGTTTGTTTTACGTTATATATGATAGAAGATTTGCTCATGATCATCTGTGCATTTAATTGACGCATTGTGGTTTTCAATCAAAAAATCAATTGACCAATAGAATAATCCATTTAGACCGGAAGAGAACTTTGAACTCCGATATCGGCCGACATTATGGTGAACCATTTTGTTAGTTTGGCGACTTAATCGTCGTAACGACAGCTTATTCAAGCTGTCGTTACGACGTTTAGATCGCCAACCAACCATGTTACTAGTTCATTAAATGGTACTTGCCATAATTTTGCACCGTTTACCAGACGAAACCCAGTGGGCGTGTCCAGCGATCTGTCAATTTCAGAGTTCAAAGTTCTTCCTAAATTCTTCCACGTTTTTACTGTCAAACGTTAGAATATATTTAAAGAGTAATAAATAAGCTTATGAATACGTTCTTTCAAATAGTTTACGCCTTTTTAATTTGATTGTCTCCTGCAGGATAGCTCATTTAAATCGACATTGTTAATCAATCTACAGCATTTCTTGGAGAGAATTTTTTTCTATCTTGCTTAACGCCGCTTTGAACACTTTACAGTCATATCGCGGCGGCTGGAAGTACTAACAACTGATTCCTGATATTTCGCACACAAGTACTACCATTACATCCTTTCCTAGCTTCAAGCTGCTATCCCACTTGGGTTTACGATTATCCACCCATCGGTGAGAGACAAATGTCGGAAAGGATATGTGCCGCTGCCGGGAATCGAACCTATGGATTTTTCATCATTGGATTTCTTTTAATAAAAGAGGGAAATGTGGCTTAAACTTGTTTATTTCCGTTACCGTTCCGGTACATAATATTGTGAAGTCTTTTGACAGATTTCTAGATAGACTCCAAACTCTATATACTTCAATCTTAGTTTTGTCAATCGAGATATTCTAGATTTTTGATTGGCTATTTTACCACGAAACTATTTTGTATGCTTAAAACGAAAAAACTAACCATATTGTATGAATCCACGAAACGGATTATACAGACTAATTAGGTTTTTTGTTCCTTACCTCCATGAAAAAGTGTATGAAACGAAAAACTTAATCACGAAGTATGAATACACGAAGCGGATTCATATATAAGTGTGATTCGGCTTTTCGTTTCATACCTCCACGAAAAAAATCTATATTTCTTATAATTTATTGACATCAAGCGAAAAAAAACCAAAACAAAAACAAATTTTGATATATTCTCTATGGAACTATTTTGTGCTCAAGCATACAAAATAGCTGTGTGCTCAAATGTTGTTCATGGAGGCATGAATAATTTTTGTCCGTCCAATCAGAACTCTCGTATCTGATAGACGAAACTAAAAAAAACATTCTTCTCCTTTGTTTCCACAAGATATCTTCCTGAAATTAATATCTCTTACTTTCTATCCCAGTTATCAATGGCCGAAAGCATACCATCCACCGTCCCGTAGTCGTTTAGGTCAAACACGGGATGTACCAAGTGTGTATACATAATGAGAGCAATGCGATCATCTCCGTCATCGACGCTAGCGCTCTCGATTGTCATCTTTATAAAGTCAATCAGTTTGCTGTGAAAACGTTCTACACTCTCAGAATGATCCGCCACGATAGCTAGATCCATCTTAGCACCTCGACATTCTGTAAATGAAAAGGCCAACATTCCCATATAAAAATGATAAAGACTTTTCCATTGAATGATAGAGAGAAAATGTTTAATCTAATTCTATAACTAACGTTACTTATATATAGTTATCAGGGTAATGCGAAACATTTTAATGAAATATAGAATTATTTTTGTTATTTTTTCCGCTTTCTTTTCCCTTATAGATGTCCGAGAACCTTTAGTTAGAATTTCATTCAGAAGGTTCTAATGAGAATTGGTTGAATTTATTTGTTTGTAATTTTATCAACAGAAACGTCCGATTAAGAGAACGCTTTTTTTTGCAAGGAGATTTGATGATGGTCGCTTTGTGAAAGTGGTCGCTTATCCAATCCTCACAAGGTCCCTCTTTTTTACGCCCCTTCAGAAAAATGCTCTAGAAATCATTATAGAAAACGAGGAATTTATTTGTTACAAGCAATTTCTTTATTATCCACAATGATTTATACCAAACAAAAACTAATAATAAGTTCTGATACGTTGCAATTGTCATCTGCAAAGTCTTTGAATTTGCACCAGTCTGAATTTTTTGTCGTGTGGGGATGGGTACAGGTGATCGCTTCAGTCAGATTCACTAAAGTTATACAACTGGAGATGTACGTACCACAGCAATCCGTTTTGTCCCATACCGGCCTGTCTATTATTTGACCATTACAACAGGTTTTCAGTGTAGAGTCAAACAGCTCGTCGCCACAACAACAGTTGTTATCGTAAATCAGCTCGAAAAGGTTTCCTTGGCAACAGATATGGGTACTTTCATTGACCGCCGACATTAATTGACCACCCTCACATTTCTGACAACGTATATCATAACTGGTTTCATTACAGCACGCAGTTAGTGTGACGTCATTTCCGTAAATAGGCTGCACAACACCAGCGCAACATATTTGCGTTGTTGGGTCGAAATATTCGTCATCACCACAACAACCGTCAGCTATGGGTACCGGATTACCAAGGCAACAAATTTGCGTACTTATTTCGATAGAATCGTCATCGCCACAGCATTTGTAATCTTGACTGGAACCACTGACAGGCACCACATGACCTTCACAACATAACTCGTTCTCGACATTGTTAGCGTCTCTGTTACCACAGCACGCGTAGTCATTTGGATCACCGGAAACGCTGACTGGTTTCCCACCACAGCAAAGCTGTGAGGTCGTGTCATATACTCTTCGGGGACCACAACATGCAAAGTCAAGGACATAATCACCGACCTCGTGTACTTTATCATTGCAGCAGATTGCTGTTTCCCTGTTGTACGCCTCGGTATCACAACAATTATAGTCAGACGTGTCACCACTTACTGGGTTCGCTGTTCCACTGCAGCATACTTCGGTGGCAGGATCATAGGGCGAAGAACCACATAACGCTATGGAGATATAAAATGTATTTCAAACAATTAGTTAATATCAAACCAAACTGCCAACAATCGACTGTGTTAACGCTAGAGCAGCACGCGTTAATGACTCGAAAATTATGGTCTGGATTGACCTCTGAGCCAAATCAATGCGGGTTTCAAGAGAAAAAGTTTGCGACCGGCTTTTCTTCATGGACCCCTCCGGATTGAAGTGGGGTTTTTTGTTGTTGTTGTTGTTGTGTTTATTGTATTTTCCATTACAGCCCTTTTCTACACAAGAAAATAGCAGGATAGATCCCTACGGCTTTGTGTATTCAACAACCAGTCTGATTTACACGCCAATATAAAAAATTTCTTAACAAGGATTTTGATTGGAGGTGACATATGCCTCGGCCAATCACATCACTCGTTATCAAATTCAAAGATGTTATGATTATATGGGAACTAATCAACATCCAATTTAAACACAAAACCTTGATTTATAACTGTTGTCGGTATATGTGATTTTAGTTTCTAATTGTTCATCAAGAGCGTGGGGTATTCTGGTGTATCGTCGGTGGATGAGCAAAATGTTGTAACTACAACTTGAATAAAGCTGTAGGTACGACATTTTGCCCGGTTAAACGACTATATAAGAAATTTTCTTTTCATGGAAACAATATTCTGTAGCAAAACATACATTATAAATTCAGAAGCGAATTTGAACCGAAATAATGATGACACCAAACTATGTTATAACTTTATCTATGGCAAACTAAAAGGGTCAAAACCCACTTTGGGTAGTACACGCTAAAATAAACAAGTGCATGAGTAAATAATACAGGTCACTAAGGAAATTCAGGCGTGTGCGCATAATTACTGAGCGTTCAATGATAAAAAAGAAAAAAATGCGCGCGTACCCCCAGATATCAAGTGCACGCACGATATGAAGGTGTTTACTTTTTTACGCGTGCACGCTCATACTTTGAAAGTGCACGAGTTAAATGACGCGTGCTCTTTCAAAATATAAGCGTGCACGCTTAAATTAAACAGGTCCACCTATGCAAGTGTTCTTTATGCTTAGACGACGTAAAGGGGACTTTTGACCCAAACGGTACGCCATATTTATCTCCCGTGATTTTCACACATGTGACCAAAATTATTGCAAAGGATATTTCTTAGAAATGCTTGTTAATCAGCTTGGTAGAAAATTATCTCTTGCCATTCTATGTAAAATCAATCTTATGATTATATCTCGACAGATTGTTAACTTGTTCAGTTATCCATCCATACACAGGAAAATTATATAAGGACGAAAAGAACGTCTTTTGTATTTTTCTTGCTCTCTATTATGTGTTTGATTGCCTTGATGGCCGAGTGGTATATGTGCTTGGCTATTTGTTTGAATGTGTCGGGTTCGAGTCCAATCGTCAACGGGGTGTGTTCATTTGGGATACATTTAATAGGCAGACCCATTTTACCCAGTTGTAAAATTGGGTAGCAGTGGGTTTGAGAAACTACCACTCTTACAGGGACGTGAAAATATCTGGATTTTTGGTGTTGGAGAGCTACTCTGTAAGCTTAAAGGGCTCGTCACAATCGAACTAAAATAAGTTAGTATTAACCATTATGGGTTAGATACAATTAAATACAATTTGTAAATAAATAAAAATCCCCAAACTTTACAACAAGAATGGACAATAATACTGTATAAATGTTTTATGATGGTTGAAATACATAAAGTTTAACTTACGCTTGCTCGCTAATTCTGAAATGAATTACAACAAAGGTTTTAAAACTTGTAGGAGAACAACTTCAGATAAATTTTGCATTAACGAAATATTAGAAGTTAGTTAGAAACAAAACATTCTTTTCTTTTATCCTCATTGTTTATTGAAGCGACCAAAAGAAGAATTTTTTTTTTTTTTTTTTTTTGAGGTATCAAAATAATAACCAAATCACACTATGAACGTAAGAATCAGATAAGGTTAAATGTCATACCTTCATGAATACAATATATATTTATTCATTTTTGTTTCCTATAATTTGACCCTTTACCAGATGCCAATTTTTAGACTTGTCCAAATTAAAAGAGACTGCAGATAACAACTTTGATAGGTTTTAAAAGGAGGTGTTTTGGGGGATCGGGTTAATGTATTAGTGTATATAGCGAAGTTTAAACTATTAAAGGAACTTTTAATAGAACTACTATGTCAGCAAGCTTTCAAATAGTTGCGTACTTATGTTTTATTGGGGTATAAAACGCACTTTTAGCCAATAAGAATACAGGAAATTTGATAATCGAAACTACAAATAAACCAGATACTATCATAATCTTCATTAGCAGTGATATTGAAGGTAGTAGTTACATTACTCACCGTTACCTGTTTCTTTCATTTCCGAATTCAAAGGGATGACGGACGACATTGTAAGTAAGTAATTATCATATTTAACAAAAATATTGTAGGACAAGAAGAAATTGCTTGTTAAAAGCATTTTATTTCTTTTTCCCACAATGTTTTCTCAGTATGATATCACATTTACGTGAAAATCAGGGATTGTACAGAAAAGGGCCAACATTATCACTCTGCAAGAATATACTTATGCAGACTTTCCTAAAGGAGAAAGGTTAATAATTGTTTTTTTGTTTAAGTTTCAATTTGATTATTGACTCTTTTTGAAAACTTTCTTCGTTAATATGAATCTTTAGTGGTGCCGGAACTAGGAAATCCACGGAAAACGGCCACTCACCTTTACAGCTGAAGAATTTCTCTTTTATAGAATCCTCAAACGTTTGCAGGTTGTCAAAAGTAGCGGCAATAACGTTTCCCGATCCTGTTGATATATAGTCGAGTTCCGTCATATTATAGTTGTTACCGACCCCCACAGCGATGACAAAAGCCCCGGTTTGTTTAAGAAGATCGGCCTCAAGTCGCGTGTCCGTGCCGTTGTTCGATTCTCCATCCGTAATGACCAACACGACGTTAGGGACGCCAAGTCGGTCACCATTAGATACCTGGAAAACTTCCTCCCGGACCAGCTTCAGGGCTTTACCTAAACGAAAACATAAAATTATCTTAACCCTTTCTCATGCTGAACCTGGAATATTCCTGTTTTGGCAGTAGGTATAGACTGACATCAGCCTGCACACAAGTGCAGTATGATCTTAGTATACATCTCTTGTTTGTTTCCTTCTATTTGAGTCAAGACAAGAGAAAGACACTTTCCAGGACGTGTGAAACTATTCGATAATTGTAGAATTTCTTAATCTTCATTGGTCATTCCGCCTTAAACGTATGTTTATTTTCAAAATACTATTTCTGATAGTTCTCTGTATGAATATATAAAGTTTTCAATTATAAATTCAATTGAGTCCCGGGGGTCCATTTTCGTGTTGCAAAGCATTATTTCGGTATTCGGTAGATACTCCAAGGCATCTTGACCAGTTAAATTTAATTTAACCCTCTCCTGTTTTGTAAAATTTTTGACCCGTTCATATTCAAAGGTTTTGCAGACGAAAATTTAAAGTGAATTTAATTTGAAAAATAACTTTTCAGTAGGGTAGAAAATATTGTGGAAAAAAGAAGAAATTGCTTGTTACAAGCAATTTCTCCTTTTTCTACGATGTTTTCTCAATTATAAAATCACAGGGACGTAAACACCAAGGATTGAACAGGAAAGGGTAAAGTTGGTTTTACAGTCTGTTTCTACGCGTATCAACCTACCCACCCCCACCATTGAACTGCAAGTCGGCTGTCAACATACCGCGCACATGGCAGCTACACCCCGACTTACAACCCTCATATGTACAGATTTACACATTGAATGCAGCCAAAAGTTCTGGCCGGATTCGTACCCGAGACCCTCCGATCCCGTGTCCTATGTGTTAACCCTTTCCTGCATAAATCCGGGAATTTTAGTCGCTTTGATTTTAAACTCGAAGAAACAATGTGGAAAAGGAGAAATTACTTGTAACAAGCAGTTTCTTCTTTTTCCACACTATTTTCTACCACATATAGGATGGTTTCATTTCAAATTGCATCCAATTTCCATTTTCGTCTGCAACCTCTTTAAATCTGGACCAGTCTAATATTTACAAAAAAAAAAAAAAAAACGGGAAAGGTTTGAGTCTTACTAGATAAAAGACCCCTACAGATCCCAATGCCAATGTCAATGTCATACCTGTTTCTGTGCCCCCACTCCGTGGTGGTCTCGGGGTATCAATAAAATCAATTATGTCACCTATTGTTGAATACCTGGACAAGTTAAAATCTAGGTAAACATTGTGGGTAAACACGACTCGAGCGACCCGAACGTCACCACTATTTACGTCTAGTGAAGCTATGAGCTCTTTCTCAAATGTCGTCAGGGAGTTTAACTCGTTAGTCGTTAGACCTTCAGAGTTATCTAATACCATGACCACATCAAGTCTGTTATCAGGGCACTCTGCAAGGAAAGAACCCATTACCGGACCATAAAAATATCAACTTGTTCAATTTGATAGGAGATGCAGACGACAATTTATAGCGATTTTAAACTGAATAAACTAGATCGAAAATGATTTCAGATATATGGTTTACGCTCCTATGATTTTATACTTGAGAAAACGTTGAAGATAAAGAAGAATTTACTTGTAACAAGCAATTTCTTCTTTACCACAATGTTTTCTACCATACTGAATGGTTATTTTCAGATTAAATATCAACTTTAGATTTTCGTCTGCAACACCTTTCAATTTGGACTGGTCTAAAAATTTTCAAGACAGGAAAGGCTTTAAAAGCTGGTGATTCTTTCCGATTAATTTTGAGTGTTACTCTATCGTACAATCATGATTGACGATTTGCTTGCCACGCAAATTGTAGTCCGACAGGAAGTTTGACTTAAAAATGGAAGTCGTTTTTTTTTTCTTCCTTTTTTTCAATTTATATGACCAGTAGCATGACACAAAAAAGTAAAATAGTTGAATGGTTGGCGACCTTAGCTTAATTAACCAATAGTAGTGACATTTTAGTCGCCAAATGCTTGACATAAATGCCGTCTAATGTAGGAGTTTTAAGTTCGCTTCCGGTCGGATTGAAGTAATTTGATTGGTCAATGGATTTTCTGATTGAAAGTCGCGATCCGTAAATTTTTCTGGTCTCTACACACGCAATCTCCGCTCTGACAATTTTATAGTAAACAATGAATCTTCTGTTAACCGACCACACAAGGTACGGCCAAAAAGTGGTCACTTAAGAGAATGGTCAATTAATTCACTAATTTTACAGGTATGAAGCATCAAGTGGATTGCGTACAAACACTATTGCAGAATTCTAACTACAAACTCATTAGAATCATCAATATAGGATTTAGTTACGACAATTTCTTTCAGCAAATACGTCTGCCTTTTAACCCATTCCAACACGATCCCTCATTTTTACACCCCTTAAGAAAAGACTTAAAGAAAACAAGGCTGAAAATGAAGAAATTGCTTGTTAAAAGCAATTTCTTCATTTTCATCCTTATTTTCTACACAAAAAAAACAGAGAATCTCAAAATTCTCTCCACTTGAAATTGTCGTCTGCAACCCCTTTGAATTTGGACCAGTCTAAGATTTTCATGAGTTGGAATGGGTTAAGAGATTTTGATTTAGGTAGGGGAATTCGATAATCATGGTTGCCAAATAAAAATACTCGCTTAATAGAGGTGCTCGCTTGATTAAGATTTGCTGTATCAATATAAGTGGAAGGCGTAAAACTCGGAATTTTAGCTTTTTTTAGATGTAGTTACGTTTGTATGGCCTACCAATTATTTCTTTTAAATAAATGTTATTTGCCATCATGACGTTGTATGCATCATTTGATAGGTCAACTGATTTTTGATTAACAGAGGCGAACCACCATTTGACCAATCTCGATTGTCAATAAAGGAATCTAGCGACCCCCAAAAATCATTTATTCAGCCCGTACCTGGGCTTTCAACTCCAACATTGGCCTCCATTAACGATAAAGCAACTCACGACAGCATTCCTCTTCGTCCCCAGACTCTCTCGTCCGAATCCCATCCTCACAACAAATAGACGTGGAGGCATCGATAATTTGATCACCACAGCAGCATGTTAGAGCGTACACCATCCGGTGGATGGTTTCATTGCAACAAATGTTGACATCAGGGTTGTAAGTGGATGAGCCGCAGACTGTAAAAATAGCAGCGAGGTTAACGGATTTCAAGATCGGTTGTAGGGAAAAAGTCATGTTCTGTGATACACATAGTTGTCAATAATGTTTGAACCATTTTACCCGCATTTTTACATGTACTAGTAACTTCGTTGATTGGTCTGCATACTTCAGAAAACATTGCGGAAAAACAAGAAATTGCTTGTGACAAGCAATTTCTTCATTTCCCACAATATTTTCTACCCTATTGAATGATTATTTTTTAAATGAAATTGATTTTACACTGTCGTCTGCAAAACATTTAAATTTGGGCTGGTCTAATCTTTTGCAAAACAGGAAAGGGTTAATGTTATTGGTGGTATAGTTTTCCTGTCAGCTGGTTTTCACAAAAAACATTGTCCTCTTGATACATTACTTATCGTCGGTGGGCGAGTCTATTTACGCCTCGTTGTAAAATTCCGTATTGGACATGTGATTCGTATCAAACTGTTATTACAATTATATTTACATCCATGGCGCAGTGGCAGCCTCTATCATGAGGTAGCAGAAAAATTCCTTTCAGACATTTGTCTCCAACAAATGGCTGGAAAATTGTTAACCATATGGGATAAGAAGCATGAGGCTAGGAAAGTATGTAGTGGTAGTACTGGTGTCAGAAATACCAGAAAGCCAGAAAGCCAGCTGATATGACTGAAATAATGTTAAAAGTGACGTTAAATCCCATCCAATAAACCAATCATTAATTGCGACGAGAAGCAAAACTAAATTTCCGGTGGTTACGAAAAAGGCAATCTTTTTGTAATGATTTTATCGTAAAGCCATCATGAATTTTGTCTGTTTAATACAGACAAGACTTTTAACTCATCAATACTAAATCCCGCATTTTTTACACACCAAATACATATGGCTATGGAAAATTTTCTGATAAGCAATTCCTTCTTTTCTCACAATATTTTCTACCTGATGCAGTCCTTATTTTTCAATTTGAACGAACTCCCTTGCATCGTTAGCAACCTATTTCAATTAGGACCAGTCTAAATAAAATTTTGTCGTTTTGGGAATGGGTTAATTTTGAACAAAGTTGAGTTTACTTAGTACTCTGAAGGCACTCATCATAATCGCATTCCATGCACGCAAAGTGGCTCAAATCAAATATAAGATATTAAACCAAATATTTTCTGTAAATATGGTCTAAACAGTTGCCGAAACCTCCCCTCAATAACCCAATGATTTCAAATAGAATACAGTATCGCCTTTTGGCAAACAAATGTCGTAAAACAGTTTTTTAAGCTTTTAATCGCCAAATGACGCTATTCCCGTTATCTCAGAGACTGCATTGGACAAAAAATAAGGATTCGCGAAAATGATTCGTTGCAGCAACTCACCCAAAACCAAATTAAAGCTTGACTTCCCCCGTTTTTATTTCAAAATCGGCTAAGACAGTGCTTGCAAAAATAAGGGAAATAGGTCGTATATATAATCGTTATTATTACTATTGAAAAATTCTAGTTAAATGCATACATTCCACACAGAAAAAATCGGACATGTCAAAAAATAAACGTATTATCAAATACGTTTCCATATAAGGCAGTCTAAGATGACGTTATCTTCATTCTGTAGATGACGTCATAATGAGAATAATCGTTATCAAAATGGTATAGGAAAATGGAAATAAATATTCAGATTTATACAGACTTTTTTTTATTATTTCATCGCTTTTATTAAAACAAGTAGGTATATATTATATGGAGTACAACATTACGATAGCGACTTAACATTTTGTATTTGCTTATCGTCGCGGATGAAAATTGGATATTTCACTCGACCTTCGCTCTTGTGAAATATCAAAAGTTTTCCTCCCTAGCTCATGCAAATACAAAATGTTGTATCGCTGGCGTTACATGATACTCCATATTTTAAAAGTGTATAAGAGACAAACTTACCTTCTACACAGCTGCCTGTAAAATAGGGGAAAATGAATAAATGAATAACGCTAGTCAGCACAATGGATCTTTTCGTATGCTATATTTTAAAGGTTCATAAAAGTCAGTCTCTGTTAATACTTTATTATCACTGGACAATTTACGAGTGTGGAATCCCTATGACCAAAGGGCTATAGGAAAAAAGTCCGAGAACGAAATTTTGCAATCCTATCCACTCAGAAAAAAATCTGTATTTGCTTATACCCATTTCCACACAATGCCGCTTTTGGACGCCCCTGAAGAAAAACAATTTGGAAATCATTGTGTAAAATGAAGAAAATGCTTGTGACAAGCAATTTCTTCATTTTACACAATATTTTATGCTGAGAAAGTGAAAAAAACATGAAATTTCATGTACTTTAAACTGCAATCTGCAACTCCTCTCAATTTAGGCCAGTTTAATTTTTTTCCATCTGGTAACGGGCTAATCAAGTTTTCTTTCAATCAACAGTATGCATTTGATAAATTTAACGATTTTCCTCGAGACACTTTTCTACCAATCTATCAAGTGGACAACATACATCTTTAGCAGTCGATAGTCATGATCAATATTGGTCACTAGTGACGTATCGCGGCTATAAATCAAAGAATAAATCGACCAATCAAATCATTCATTTCGACCGGAAGTGAACTTTGAACTAAGACATTGGTCGACATCAATGTGAAGCATTTTTGTTGATTTGGCTATTTAAGACGTCGTAGCCACAGATTATCAAGATCAATGTTTAAACTTCGTAACTACAGTTTATTACGCTGTAGTTACGGCTTTTAGGTCTCCAGCCAACCATTTTACTGTTTTGTTATATGTTAATGGCCATAAATTTAGCAAAATAATGCCTAAGTTTAGCTTCTTATCGGAGCTCTGTGGGCAGGGCAAGTGACCCGTCAGTTATAGGCTCAAACATTCTGAAAAGCTTTTGTCTAAATGATTGCGCCGTTTCTAAGCTGGGGTTATCGTGCGAAGTTCGGAACCCACACCGCTAAATAGGCTATACACGCAAGTGAGTAATCGCTGACACTGCCCACGGTCATTGACTCCAACAGGAAGTCCCGCTTCGTTTCTAAATGGCGTTATTTTACAAAATTCATGGCCAGCAGCATGTAACAAAAAAGTAGAATAGTTGGTTTGCGACCTAACGATATAATACAGCGTGAATGAGCTGCAGTAACGACGTTTGGGTCGCCAACTCAACATAAGATGTTTCACGAAAATGGCGGCCATTGGCGGACTTAAAACTCGATTCTAGGCTGAATTAATGATTTGATTGGTCGGTCTATTGCTTGATTGACAGCCGTGATTGTCAATTGTCCATGGACGACTAAAATATTCTGATAAAGCGTTGAGTTGTTCTATCTGTAATTACGATAATTTGGTCGTCCCCCTGACGATATGTAATCCCGACAGAGTTGCAGTTTGTTACTATATGGGGAATGAGCCGTGGCGCAAGAGAGGTACTCTCTTGCGCCACGGCTCATTCCCCCATATAGTAACGAACGACAACTCTGCTCGAATATTGTAGTAAAGGATGTATTTGCGAAATAAACGAGTACCAGTTAACTCCTTCCTACACAACCGCGACTTTTGACGCCTACAAGAAAAAAGATAACTCCAGAAAACATTGTGAAAAGGGAAAAAATTACTTGTTTAAAGCAATACCTTCATTATCCACAATTTTTTCACACTCAAAAAGGGAATTTTTTAACTTCATCAGCTAAACAGTATTGTCTGCACATCTTTGAAATTGGACCGGTGTAAAATTGTGTCATGTTGTGACGAGCTAAATCTCGACTTGTTTATCTTGTACATCGGATCATTCCGTTATCCAAGAAAACTTATTCCCCCCCCTCCCCTCCAAGAAAAAAAAATAAATAAAAAAAAAGTACAGATTATAGAAAATTTCATCGACTAAGAAATGTCGTCTTCAACTTCTTTCGATTTCACCGATCTTAAAATTGTGTCAACTGCTAATTGGTTGAAGTCCAAAAGCATTTGTTACTTTGACACTTACTGCCATTTTTTGTTTCATATTTTGAGAATCAGAAAGATCGTTAAACAAAAATGTTAGACATTTAGGTAGGTTTTCATGGATAACGCATCAAATACATTGATAAGTTATAAAAAAAATTATTATGTATTCTTTATCAACCTACCTTTCTGAATAAACAGTACAAGCAAGAGAATACTCAAATGTTTAATACCAATTCGGACTCCAGTCATTTTTTCTTATTACCCATGCATCAGTCTGTGGAAATATACAACTACCCAACATATCTTGATTCACTGCCTTTTTATACCAACATAAAACATATCTTTAACCAAAAAGGGACTATCTTCAATGGTTTACGCTGTTGGTTCGAATACTTTCTTAACAATTAAATCTACTTATTTTTTAGAAAAAAACTCTTGAAATTAGGTACTGGATGTGTTTATGTTTTCTTTCACAATATAGGTCAGATACTTATTTAGATTTTAATGCTAACATTAAACATTTAAATGTTCTTTACCATTTTAGGAAAAAAGAATATGTTAAGGATAAGTTCTCCAGAAAAAAGTTTTATTACGTTTTCATGTGTTTATATACACTGCTCAAAAAAATTAAAGGATCACTTTTTGTGTGGACTCTAGGATTGCCATTTTGACATATACATATATATCGATTGTTATAATGTATAAATGCATGCTTCCTCAAAATAACCACGTGTAAACTAAGGGGTTTTATTGCCTTGCAGTCTTTGCAAATTGAGATACCAACGATACCCCTATAAAAGGCATGCTTTCTTGTATAGGAGCATAATTGTGAAGTTTGGTGAAAATAGGCACTATGAAATTTCTCTGGTCTTTTCTTGGACTTACTGTGTTTGTTCACTTATGTATTGGTGTTCGACGACATTAAAACCCAACTGAGGTCGCCATGGCAGTACAAATTTTGCTCGACGGACACTAGCAGCCCGCTGTGGCTACGTCATTAGGTGTGTCCCAGAGCGTGGTCGCAAGGTTGTGGTAGCGTTACCAGGAGACAGGACATTTCACTAAACGCCCAGGTCACGGTTGATCAAGATGCTGATGACAGATTCATATGGCTGATGGCCTTACGAAACTGCAGGTCCACTGCTACACAGCTCCAAACAGAGTAACAGCTCGCCACTGGGCAACGAAAATCCACTCAAACAATCCGTAATAGACTCCACAGTGACGAAATGAATGCAAGGCGTCCAGCAAATGGTCCAATTTTTACATGAATGCACCGAATTCGAAGACGACAATTTGCAGAGAACCACCTTAATTGGAGGATGCGAGATTGCGAGTCAGTGTTGTTCACAGATGAGAGCAGATTCCATTTATCATCATGTGATAGGCGTGCTCGGGTGTGGAGACG
This sequence comes from Fragum fragum, assembly GCA_946902895.1. Classification (NCBI taxonomy): domain Eukaryota; kingdom Metazoa; phylum Mollusca; class Bivalvia; order Cardiida; family Cardiidae; genus Fragum; species Fragum fragum. The sequence goes on along the minus strand of OX336371.1, from coordinate 61,521,038 downwards.
ACCTGGTGAGCGATATGCGGAGTGTAATATTGTGGAATACGATAGGTTCGGTGGAGGCTCTATCATGGTTTGGGGTGGGATTTGCTTAACAGGTCGTACCGAGCTCTATGTGTTTGATCAGGGAACTTTAACTGCTTTAAGTCACAGAGATGACATTTTGGCACCTATTGTATGACCTTGTGCTGGAGCTATAGGTGATAGCTTTGTTCTTATGCAGGATAATGCCCGTCCACATACTGCTAGGATTGGGATGGACTACCTTAATGAGGAGAGTATTGAGGTAATGGACTGGCCAGCTCGCTCTCCTGACCTAAACCCTATAGAACATGTGTGGGACTACATCTACAGACGGATTTTGCAGCGAGAAAACCGGCCCTTAACTGTGCCAGACCTCACACAAGCACTCATCCTAGAGTGGAATAGGTTTCCTCAGCAATTGATCGCCACCTTAATCGGGAGTATGCCAAATCGGTGTCTAGAGTGCTATAACAGACGAGGGGGACACACACATTACTAGCAGGCATAATTTGAATCAGTACCATTCTGTTAAAAACAAAATCTTATTCAATATTCTAAGGTATGCCGTTTACAAGAATTATAACGTTTTCATTTTTTTCCCAATTTTTGTTGTCTATGGACGTGTTGTTGATTCTACTAGCTTTCTTAAGTCGAGGAATTATTGTCATTACATGTTAAAAAAATCCATATTTATTTATCTTTTCATAACGTCCATCAAATCCAAAATATTTGCATGATCCTTTAATTATTTTGAGCAGTGTATGATAACTATAGCACAGAACGGCTGTTGACAGCATAAACGAAGTTTCTACGTTGAATATTTGCTGATAGATATTTTAGGATTCAAAAAGATATTTTTTTTTTCAAGTTGAGATTTTTATTTCAAACAGAAGCTTTTAATATCGTTCTTTAACATCATTGACTTCTGCCATCTATAGATGATCAGCAGCATTTAAGTTACAAATCCCTGCTGTCAAAGAATCAATCGATCAATCAGATCATTCATTTAGACTGGAAGTGAACTTTGAACTTCTACATTGGCCGACATTGATGTGAAACATTTCTGTTGGTTTGGCGATTTAAACTCGTATCTACAGCTTGTTCAAACTGTAGTTACGACGTGTAAGTGGCCAACCAACGGTTTTACTTTCTTTGTTACATGTTACTGGCCATAAAATTTGCAAAATGAAGCCGTGTAATATCGAAATGAACATTGCTGTGGCAGTCAGTAGGTGTGGTGGGGAGGGTCGGTTGGCGGTCCTTCAATTTCGCGTACTCACTTTGGGCAGCATTGAAAAGAGAGAAAGAGAAAAGCGAAAACTTGTGCGATTCTTCTCAAATTTTTACAAATTCAAGACTCCTATTTAAAGAGTTTCGAATAAATAAGAAAAAGATGGGCTTCTATGAGGTTATATTGCAACAGTCGTCACACACGTAGCTTGGAGAATATCACGACATGACGTCATTAAATAACCTTAATGGGCCTAGAACGTCGAATCCGGGGGTTTAGCTCAGTTGGTAGAGAACTTGACTTTAGCCCTCAAGATCTAGGGCTAGATCCATGGGCTGACCATATCAACTAACAAACTAATTGTCTTTCGAATGAGACGTTAAACCGAGGCCTCGCGTGACGGTGCTATCCACCGATCACGTTCAAGAACCAGGCGGAGCTCTCGGCAGTTTCGTCCTGTATCCTTGCACTATCCCCCGTAATAACTAACCGTCGCTCATATGGGCGTGTGCTACAGTAGCGACGATAAGTAAACGGAAATCCACACACAATTCGCGGGTCGCTTTCATTACTCTTTATTCCGTCAACGCTTTTGGCAAAACATAGAGACTTGTACAATGTAATAATACTAACTCAAATTTCCAGTACATTTATGATTCACAGATATTTAATGTTTGGTAATTTCTATATCTTTCAACTTCACTTCCGGTTAAAATGAATAATTTTGTCGATCGATTTCTTTTACTGGAAGCGGTGATTGGTCAAGTAAGCTGTATTCAAGCTGTAGTAACGACGTTTAGGTCGGACTTCCTGATGGAGTATTTGGGTGGGACTAACAAAGAAACTGGGCGGGGCTTGTGGTCGTTCAATTCTGATCGAAATCAGAGACATAATCAGGCATTAACCATTAAGAGGGTTTTATGTCGAAATTTGAGTTTTTTGTTCGATATTCCAAAACTCCTAAATATAAACAAATCAAACTTGGTCATCGTTTACCGAGATCCCATCTTTTGCTTTACTGTTAGTACATTCTTTTTAACCCATTCCTACGCAATGATGCTTTTTTACGCATTTCAAGAAAAACTGTTAGGAAAAACGTTGTGTAAAATGAAGAAATTTCTTCCAACAAGCAATTTCTTCATTTCCCACAATGTTCTCTACCCAGAAAGTTGGAATTTTGGAAAATTAATGAGTAATAAATTGTCGCCTGCAACTCCTTTGAATTTTGACCAGTGTTAAATTTTGCCATCTGGTATTTGGTTAAACGAGTTTCGGCTCTTGGAAATGAACCGAACTCAAGACCTTGGGGTTGGATTCTCCGTACCGTCCATCAATATTTCCCACGTGGCACTTCGATGACTAATTTGTTTATTTGAGTATGCATAAAAAGGGGCCAGCTGTATCATTTTATTGAGTATTTACGTTAATTTTATTGGAAATCAAGCCTACGCTAATCGCCATTAGCGTGCGTTCATTTTGAAACACGTTGTCCTAATGTTTGGGTCTGTTATCTAGAATGTTCCAATAGAGATACTTGCGCAGTTGCTTCAGAGATATGTCAAAAGCAATAGTTCTCATGGTCGCTCTGTGAAAAAGAGTTGCGAAACTTAACTTCGGCATATATGTATACAGTATTCAATAAGTAACATAGTTTTGAATATAAAAGTAAAAAATCAGGCGCTTCAATCTGAAAAATTAGAATTGAAGGTTGGCGATAAGTCATTTATTTCGACCGAAAGTGAACTTGAACTCAAACAGTTGGCCGACATTAATCTGAAACGGTTTTGTTGATTTGGCGATTTAAACGTCGTAACTACAGCTTATTAAAGCTGTAGTTACGACGTTTAGGTTGCCAACGAACCGATTCGATATATCGTTACAAGCTACTGGCTACGAATTTTACAGAGTAATGTCGTTTAATATCGAAGTTCAACCTTATGTCGGAGGTCAGTGGGCGTGGCCAGCGATCCGTCAATTAAGGCATGTTTTGAAACATATACAAGTTCAAATTTTACTTAGCTTTCGTATATCATTTAGCTGTTATCTAGCTATAATTTAAATTATGCAGAGCTATGCTCTGGTTAAGTGATGTATATAATGGCAGTCTTAAAAAGACTTAACCCATTTTCACACAGTGAAGCTTTTGGAGACACGTGATGATAAACAATTGCGAAAACATTGTGTAAAATGAAGAAATTGCTTGTGACAAGCAATTTCTTCATTTTACACAATGTTTTCTATCTTAAAAGTTGAAAAAATCTAAAATTTCATGTAATTGTCGTCTGCAACCCCTTCAATTTGGACCTGTCTAGAATTTTGCCATCTGGTAATGGGTTAAGTAAACAATCGAACAGAGAATATTTCGTAGCTTACGTATCTCTAGCCATGCCTACTTCAGTCAGACCGACAAAACAACTTGTCTGAGATATAAAACAATATACGTTTTCAAATTTTAAATGGTCATGGGCAAACAAACAAACAAACAAACAAACAAACAAATAAAATTAATGCATAACGGACAACCTTAGCAACGTAAATAAAGCTCGAATAAGTTGAAGTTACAATTTTTAAATTACCAACAAACTTAAACTTTTTAAATGAATATTGGTGGTCAACAATTCACTTCGGATATAGGGATTATACAATTCTTTTCAAACTCAAATGAAAATTTACTTTATTTGCTAGTCGAAATTGTAGATGTATTTCTATTAAAAGCTACGAAAAGATCACGAACAAAAGTCGATATTGGTTAATTTAATAGTGGAATTGAGCAATCGCGGCTGTCAATCAAGGAATAAACCGATCAATCAAATTATTTATTCAGCCCGGACCTGAGCTTATCAAATTCAACATTGGCGCCATTTTTGTTTACCTTTATTGTTGGTTTGTTCGATTTATTCCTTTATTGACAGCCGCGATTGGTCAGTTGTAACGACGGGAAAGTATTGAAATTGTCGTTAACCATTTGATTACCAAATATGGTATTCCAAACCAAAAAATGGAATAGGTTACGTCTCAGAGCAGACCTTCAGGATGATGAAGCTGGAAAGCGATTTGCCTACGCCTCGGCTGTAATATAAAAGCAGAATGCGCTCACAATATCGACTGGCACTTCTAGAAAGCTTCAAAATGGCCGGTCCACACCATGCGCTTCATTTTTTGACAATTGTTCTTCTAGTTTGTGTGTTTGATTCAACTGACGCAGTTCCACGTAAGTTTAAATTTAAGCATGTTTATATCAAATGGCTGTCGTTTATACTTGAAATAAGATCTATTTTAAGAACTCTTTTGTTCAGAAAGCCTACTACAAGTTAAAAACCAATCGATTTAGACACATAAACGCCATAACTAGAACTCATTCAAACTGTAGCAACGACGTTTAGGTCGCTAACAAATACTATTACCTTTTACTTATCATACATTTTGAAAAAAACAACAACAAAAAAACAACAACAACAATAAAAAAAAACCGCGGTTTATTATCTAATGAAGCATTCCTGTCGGAGCATGGCGTGACAGCGTTCCCATACAACAAAATTTTAGACTTGTCCAAATTGAAAAGAGTTGCAGACGATAATTTAAAGTTTATGGATTTTAGATTTTATCAACTGTCTGGGGAGAAAACATTGTGGAAAATGAAGAAATTGCTTTTTACAAGTAGTTTCTGTATTTCACATAATATTTTCCAAATTGTTTTTCTTGAGATGCGTCCAAAAGCGATGGAATAGATTAAATTCCACCAATTCCGCTTTCACTGTTTAGCGTTACTTTTAAAAGTAACTATCGCAAAGGCGACCATAGCCAAAACCAAACTACATGTTATTTAACACTCTTTGTCTGTGGATTTGTGCATTGCAAGAAACATTCTTGATCTTGTACAAGACACGTTAGGGACCCTTTTTGTATTTTCATTATTTCAAATAATTTCTTTTTTCAACTTACATTCACAAATAAGAATATAACAAATGATGAGATATAGCTGAAGTAGATTTCCTTTAAAAAAAGACAGATCCTTTGGACAATTATTAATAGAACAGGTGGATCATTTTGAAAAAGTACACTTCATCGGTCGGCGGTCAAAATGTCGTAAAAACAGCTTTGTTCGAGCTGTATTAACGATATTTTGATGGCTTAACGACGAAGTTGATGTAGGTATCTTTAATGGTTTTCATGGAAAGTCAAGAAGGTAGTTTGGTTGTTTGTAAACACATGTATTACCGCCAAAGGCAAGACGCTGCCGCAGTCATTGTGTTAGCCCTCTCCTGTTTCTCAAAATTTTACACTGGCCCAATTTCAATGATGTTGCTGACGACAATGAAAAGTAAGCTCAATTTGAAACGAAACCTTTCTATGTGGTAGAAAATATTGTGATAAAAGAAGAAATTGCTTGACACAAGCAATTTCTTCTTTTTTCACAATATTTTCTTAAGTATAAAATTACATGGACGTAAAAACTAGGGATTTTACAAGAAAGGGTTAACATTTAATTCCCGATGACGCTTTATCTTGCTCGAGCTACCACCTCCATTAAGCGACCATTTCTTCACGTATTTTCATAATTTAAATTATCGTAACTAAATACTATGTTGATGGATTGGTTGATTGAATGGGGTTTAACGCCGCTTTTAACAGTATTTAAGTCATATCTTACTTCAAATACAGGCAAACATAATACCAAGTCACACGGGGCTGAACGGATCAAAAAAAGTTATTGTCATTCAAACTTTATCAGACAACTAACTTTAAGACTGGTCCAAACTGAAATGAGTTGCAGACGAAAATTTACAGTTTATATGAAATTTTAGATTTTTTGAAATTTTCTGGCTATACTTTATTTATTTATTTATTTATTGTTTTTTTTTTTTAGAAAATGAAGAAAATGCTTGTTACAAGCAATTTCTTCCTTTTGCGCAATGTTTTCCCACTTGTTTTTCTTGATGAGTGTCAAAAAGCTTCATTGTGTGGGGATGGTTTTAATACTCTCGTACATATTGTTGTACTAAATACAAGTGATAAGACTCGATTTGTGAGGTTTTGACGAGACCTTCTCCAGTGGGGCCTTCTCGGGCATAGTAAAATCATTTACTGGTTAGGTCAGATTGTATCTGGCCTATAGAATCTCTATAAAAGTTTCAAAAGAGGGACAGCTTATATGTCAGAGACGTCACCGGGCCGCACAATTGCTACATTTTTGTTATCGGTTGAGAAGTAGTCTTTTTAATACGGTTTATGTTCTACCTTTCTTTAAGATTTTGACTCGTGTCACGTTCATTACGATTGCACTTTAATCCCCCCCCCCTTTTTTTTAAAAAAAAAAACCTTTAAGTTCTGTCCAATTTTAAAGAAGAACTTGCAGTCCACCTTTAACAGTGCGTGAAATTTTGGAACCAACCAACCTCCATGATAGAAAATAATATGGGAAAAAGTAAAAAATTCTGATTACATGCATTACCTTCTTCTTCCATGATCAAGAATAAAATCTGAGGAACTGAAAAACTTGGGATTGTACTTGAACGGATTTTAATCATGCAAATATACACAAATGCGTTTTGCAAACCATACTGTGCACCTCAACAGACATACAAAAAGAATAAGATTGACACAAAACAATAAAAAATGATCTATTCTATATTAAAAAGCTACAAGTTTATATTTTCTAATGCATAATGGACTTTATGGGAAAGCTAAAGGTATAGAGCCTGAACAGGTCGCGTCGAAAGACAACGGTCGTACTGTTCACCTTCGGCAGATTTTCCAATTGTTCAATGGTCATTCTACCTGACCGTATATTAATCTTTTATTGACATCTGTTGGATAGATTTCTTTTCAAAACATTTATGCTTATCCAAATGCCTGCATTTCTATTGGGTGAAAAAGTGTGAACGGAATTATTTTGTATTATTGCACAAAAATTAGTAAAAAAAAAACAAAAACCTGTCTCGAAATAGGTTTTTTGCTTCTTTGATGTCTTAATATTAATTTACTAGAATATAAGATATTTTTTCATTGGTGTATAGAATTAAAAACCCAGTCATTTGAGTGTATCTCCTTTTTTGATTCGTAAAGTGTAATTATGGTTTAGTGGCATGCCTCTGTGAAAACTAAAAAAATCTATTCATTACTTAGAATGAAATACGAATGTCTTTTCTTTTTAGCTAGCAAAGCGTCAGCTTTGATAGCTTAAGTTAACAGACAAAATTTTAGGGTCTTCTCAATGAGTGCAGTCTGCCACTGGAGGCTTAACCACTAAATTCATTGAATGTCTACGCCAAATAAGTAGTTCTTGTGTATTTCAGGAATATTGAAAGTTCACCTCCTTGGTAATTTTAGCTCACTTGAGCATATTGTGTTCAAAATGACTGATCACACGAGTTAACCTGATTCAAAAGCATACTATTCAACCCATTCCCACTAAACTCCGCCTTTTAAGAATCTCAAGAAAAGGCTTTAGAAAGTATTGTGGACAATGAAGAAATTGCTTGTAACAAGCAATTTCCTCAGTGTCCACAATTTTTTCTACCCTACATAAGACAAAGAATGCAAAGAAGATTACTTCATGCTTTTCTAGCTTACAGTACTTTCGGTACTTTGATTCACTTAAAAAGTCATTCTCCGTATAATCCCCGGTTTTATGTTCCTGTGACATTATACTTGAGAAACAGCGTGGAAAAATAAAAAAGAAATGTTGTTTTAAGAAATTTCTTCTTTTTCCACAACATTTCTATCGTAAATGATGGCTACTATTTGAATTGTACTTACTTTATAATGGTGCCATCTAGCCCTTAAAAATTGGACAAGTCTAAAATTTTGAAAAACAGGGAAAAGTTTATGTAAATCGTTATGAATTTTATTACTTTGATCCACCGCAAGATGAGGATGGCTACATTTTGATTTTTACTTGATCTACAGCTAGACGCGGGTGGATCTTTTTTAATTATGGTTACTTAATAATGTCGTCTGCTACTCCTTTGAATTTAGAAAGTCAAAAATTAGAAAAACAGTGAAAGATTTGTGTAAATCGTTATGACTTTTAACTCTTTGATCCACAGTAAGTTGCAGATGGATATTTTCTTTTATTATACTTATTAAATAATGTCGTTTGCTACCCCTTTGAATTAGGACAAGTCTTAAATTCTGAATAACAGTGAAACTTTTATCTATTTGATCGACAGCAAGATGTGGGGGCAAACGTTATAGTCGCCGTACCCAGATTTGTTGTGATAAAGTAATACAAGACAAGATGGGGCCGTCTACAGAATGTTGTGGAGAACAAGCTTACAACTCCAATACACATATATGTTGTGAACACAATTCCATACAGTATAAAATCGCCGGTAATATACTTAGTTCTACCTGTTTATCATTTTACAGAAACACTCCTAGCTTTATTTGACGGAACGCGATTGTCAATCAAAGAAACAATCGATCAATCAAATTATCCGTTTAGACCGCAAGTTGACATTAGCCGCCATTTATATCAAGATTTTTGTTGGTTTGGCGACTTAAACGTCGTAACTACAGCTTATTCAAGATGTAGTTACGACGTTTACGTAGCCAACCAACCATTTAACTTTTTTGTAACGTGTCACTGAATATAAATTTTGCAAAATAACACCGTTTAATATCGAAGTCGAATTTCCTATCAGAGGCTAGTGGGCGTGGCTAGCGAATGGTTTATTAGCTCCAAGGCAAACGTTCTTCCCTATGTTTACCCCTAAATCTCGATATTGTGAAAACTAATACGGGTTAACCCATTCCCACACAATGCCGCTTTTTGACACACAAAGAAAGAAAAAACATTTTGAATAAGGAAGAAATTGCTTATTACAAGCAATTTCTTCATTTTTCACAATGTTGTCTACCTCAAAAGACAAAAATATGAAATCCCACAAACTTGAATTGTTGTCTGCAACATCTATGGTTTTGGACTAGTCTAAAATTTTGTCGTGTGGTTATGGGTTAACCGAAATTTCTTTTCCTGTGATATAAATGCCAGTTGATATCATTGAAGGTCATCATTCAATTTTTAGATTAATTTCCAATGCTTCTTCCGTTAATTCTTTACGCTGAATATTTCCTCGAAGATGACTTAAAACCAAAGACCTGACTTTCTTTGATGTTCGAATATCCGGTTCTTATACATGTGCTATGGTACAGAATAAGCGGTTATTTTTATAAGTAATCGTCCAAGCTCATAGCATTTTGTGTTTTACTGCATAAACTGCTGAATACCATATATTTAATTTTACATTGAACTTTAATCTGAAGGTCAGTAATAGGAATTTGTAATTCACAGTAAGAGGCCTCAAAGTAGTTTGTAGAATGCGACGATGTCTCTGAAAAATTAATGAGTTTAATTGGAATTCGTGTAAAGATTGCATGGTTCACTCTTTTTTCAGGCAACGAGACAGAATGTTGTTGCCGAGAAAGTTTCGATCCTTCAAAATCTATTTGCTGCGACAAGAACATCCAACCGCTCGTTGATAACGACCCCACTATGACATTGTGTTGTGGGAGGAAAAGCTACAATCCCCTCGATTTAATCTGCTGTGGGACTGATTTGGTGCCCTTTACCGGAAATGGTCCTAGCACGACCGGATGTTGCGCTGGTGAGTACGTTTACGATAAACGCTGTCATAGATGTGACGGTCAAGGCCTGGTTCCCAAGTTCAACTATCCGACAGAGGACTGTTGTAACGGCGTCATACAACCAGCCGCTGCGGGATCCAATTCAAGCTGTTGTATCGACGTCAGTTTTGATCCATTTGAAAAGATTTGTTGTGACGGTGTACTGAACGATAGAGTAGGTGGTGACTACACGACCTGCTGTCGAAACAAAAGCTATGATTTAAGAGAGAATATATGCTGTAACGGCAGGGTGCGGCCTGGTGGTGAAAAAATGGCCTGCTGTGGACGAAAATCGTTCAACGAAACAAGCGAGCTTTGTTGTGATGGAAATAATGTTGTTGAAAAGCGCAAACCTACGCACAGATGTTGTTGTGGAGATCTCAGCTACAACCCAGATACGAAAATTTGTTGTGATGGTAAACCCGTACCAAAGATGAAAAATGATAATTACTTGATATGTTGTGGAAAAGCTGGTTATGATCCAAATACCCAGATCTGTTGTGACGGAACGGTTAACCGACTGTTTAAGGTCGGTAAGACGCGATGTTGTGGAACAAGCGCTTACAGGCCAGCCGGTAGTCTATGTTGTGATGGAACCATTGTAACCAAGTCTAACAGAACAGATGACGCGTGCTGTGGTGGGGTAGCGATGGATACAGCTACACAAGTCTGCTGTAACGGTAACGTACAGCCATTGAGAGAGGGGAGGACTTTATGCTGTAGAAAAGAAAGTTATAATCCACGAAACAGAGTATGCTGTAAGGGAACGTTATTCAGTAAGAGACGTGATGGTACGAGGTGCTGTAAGGATCAAGCCTACGACCCTAAAGATGAGGTTTGTTGTGACGGTTCGTACGTACGTCCGAAGAACAGCGAGAATGACGACTGGTGTTGTGGTAACACCACAATGTCAACTACAGGTGATATATGTTGTAATGGAAACCCTGTAGAAGTGAGCGGGGATCCAGTAAAGTATGCGTGCTGTGGTAACGTCCCCTTCATGTACGAGAATCAAATCTGCTGTGAAGATAAAATAGTTCCAAAATCCGATCCAGAGGATAACTGGTGCTGTGGTGGTAAATCGATGAATACCAAAAACCAAGTGTGTTGTCGCGGCAATGTGCGACAAAAGAAGTCAAACGATACGACATTGTGTTGTGGTACGAAGAGTTATAACCCTGATTCGCATGTATGTTGTAACGACAATACGGTTGCTAAAAAAGTAAATGACGACGATGATGGTTGTTGTGGTAATGCATCACTGAATTCCAGATCACAGATATGTTGTGGTGGATCTGTACAAACGGTCACTGATATGCTATATTCAGATTGCTGTGGAAACGAGGTAATCAATATGAAACTAGAGATTTGTTGCGAAGGCAAGAGGAGGACTAAGACAAGCATTGGTGATAATTTCTGTTGTGGCGAGTACACAATCGACACTCGAACACAGACGTGTTGTAATGGGAATCCACAGGACATCAAATTCGGAGGTCGAGGATTAATAAGGTCAGCATGTTGCGGTGATACGGTTTATCACACCAAAGAACAACTATGTTGTGACGGTTTGATAGTAGAACGTAAGAAACCTACTGATAACTGGTGTTGTGGACATAAATCTTTTAACACTGCAACCCACGTTTGTTGTCGTCGTAAAGTCATTAAACGACAGGGTAAAAACTCGGATTTTTGTTGTGGCGATTCTACTTACAATCCAAAGGCTCAGCTTTGTTGTAAAAGGATGGACAAAGTCGTTACTAAAACCAAGGTAACAAATGATAAATGTTGCCAAGAGGTGCCCTATACCTCTCTGACACACTTATGTTGTGGCGGTAAAGTTAGGAAAAAGGTTTCAAACCATTTTTCCAAATGCTGTGGTAATACAACATACAATACCCTAAATGAGATCTGCTGCTCTGGCAACGTCTATGATAGCAAGGGACATCTAAAGACATCAGATGTATGCTGTGGTACTCGTAAATTAAATACAAAGAAAGATGTTTGTTGTAATGGTAGTCCACAGCCTTCTCTCGGGAAAACTACAGCATGTTGCGGACAAACATCATACAGCGCAAACAACAGTATATGTTGCTCGGATGGCAGTATTGTTCCGAAACTTTCTGATGACGACGATCTATGCTGTGGTTCTGTATCATACAGTTCTTCCTCGCATATGTGCTGTGGAGGAAACGTCGTGGATGCCGCCAGTGGCGAGGACGTGTTGTTATGTTGCGGAAGTACTGGAAGTTACAACCCAAACACACATATCTGTTGTGACGGGGTGATTACTGACAAACAAGATGGCGAAAACTGGTGTTGTGGTACGAAGCCATATGATAAAGATGATAACATTTGCTGCAATGGTGAAGTAAGGCGGTTGAAAGGTCCTAACACTCTATGCTGTCGGAAGCGAAGTTACAACGCCGATAGTCAGATCTGTTGCGGAGGAAAGATTGTTGACAAATCTAAACCAGGCCATACCCACTGTTGCGGAGACACGACTTTTAATCCCAATAGGCAAGCTTGTTGTGAAGGCAAGGTTATACCTTTTGGAAACAAGAAGGGTCAATGCTGTAGTGACAACTTGTATGATGCGGAATCGGAACTGTGCTGTGACGGGACTGCTGTAGTAAAAACAACTCCTAACGATAAGGTTTGTTGTGGAAATGTCACTATGAACGAAAAACAGATATGCTGCGAGGGTGTTCCAAGACAAAAAGATCCTAAAGATCCAGCATGGACAAAATGTTGTGGTAAGAGATCCTACAACCCAATGGACAAAATATGTTGTAATGGCTTTAATTTACAGCCAATTATTGAACACAAGAATGAGACCGGTTGTTGTGGACAGAAAAGCTATAACATGCGAACACACATTTGTTGTGATGGTAATACAATAAATAAGAAGCAAAATGAGATGGACACACATTGTTGTGGATCTACGACCTACAATAGGAAGAGACACCTGTGCTGTAATGGAAACAGGGTGAGAAAGACGAGTCAAAATGATGAGTGTTGTGGTACTAAGGGTATGGATACCACAGCCAGTGTCTGTTGTTCCGAAAACGTGGACCAAAGTTATGGTGCCAGGACACAGTGCTGTGGACAAACCTCCTACGACCCCGATGAATGTCTCTGCTGTTCTGGTAAAGCGGTCGTCAAGATGACACCTTATGATGACTGCTGTTGCGGAAACTTTACCTACTCTGCTGACCGACAGATCTGTTGTAGAGGGAGGGTCTCGGACCGTGTAGCAGACCGAAATACCAGGTGTTGTGGCCGAGAAGCGTACGATCCCAGTATCAATCTCTGCTGTGACAATGTTATTACTGACAAAACATACGGTGAAAACTCTGCGTGCTGTGGGACGGACGTTTTTAACCCGAAGAAAATGATTTGTTGTGGTAATATTGTAACGCTCAAACGAATTCCCTAGATTAAAGCCAGTTTGAACCTGACCAAATTCAAAATAATCACACCATCTTGTTCATAGAGTGTATAATGTACTTTATCTCTTGACTAATTAAATGATATATGCAAGCACTTTCTAAATGATGTCCTTTTATAGTTTTAAATATCACATGAAATTCCTATTGAAACATAAACGCCTTTTCTACATTACCAACACAATCCCGTATATACGCCCATCCAGAAAAAAAGCTTGAAGGAAATGAAGAAATTGCTTTAGAAAATAATTCCCACAGTCTTGTCTATCCAGAAAAACAGTCATTTGTTTCTTTTAAAATAAATCATATACTTGAAATTATCCTCTGTAAATTCTTTCAATTTGGACCAGACTATTTTTTCGTCTGGTAATGGTTTAACATCCTTTGAAAGAAAACAGCGAAGAAAAAGAAAATCTCCTATGAGGTGCCTGGCGCTAGACTGTTAGGTTTGTCTTACAAAGGAACACAATTCTTGTAAAATTGCTTTTAAGAGTTAGCTATTACTATACATTTTAATTGGATGCCTAAAGCAATAGCACTGTTATCCAAATGTTAATAAGACGACGCCATACAGATGACGTCAAGACATTGACATTTCCTCGGCTTTTCCCGAAACTAGCCTAGCTTAGGCTGGAAATTGTTTTCCTTTGCGACAATATTTTCAACTCACAGGATAAAATATTCTCTAAGTCCGATGGACTATTAACAAGGACACGTTGTGACCACAAAGATCACCTTAAACAAGTCGCGAAGGGTTTCGCAAGGATTAGCGACTTATTTCCAACAGTATGCTCATAATCCCCCTTATACTAGAATTGAATTGCGTTCCCTTAACCCTTTCCTTTACAATCACTGGTTTTTACGTCCTCTTAATTTATTACTTGAGAAAACATTGTGGGAAAAGAAGAAATTGCTTGTAACAAGCAATTTCTTCTTTTTCCACAATATTTTCTACCCTACTGGATGGTTATTTCTCAAATTAAATCCACTCTAAATTTTCGTCTGCAAAACCTTTGAATTTGGACAGGTATAAAATTTTGCAAAACAGGAAAGGGTTAACTTTTGTCGTCTTGTAAAATTTAACCGATTGACGGATTGCGATCACCACTGGGAGAATAAATCGACCAAACAAATAATCAAACCCCCAACATACGAAGTAGAGGGGGGATATATTGTTTCACCTTGTCTTTCTGTCAGTACGTCTAGACCTTTCCGTTTCCGTGCTCTTACTCAAAATCCAATTGACCAACAAATTCGAGACTTTACACGATTGTTGCCTATGACCCCAAAAAAGAGTTCTTTTGTATTTTAGGTCAAGTAAGTCAAAGGCCTAGGCTACTATTGACCTTTGGTTGAAATTCGTTTCCATGCTCTAACTAGAGAACCAATTGAGCTACAATCTTCATACAATTGTTGCCAATGACCCAAAGAAATGCCCTATTGTTTAGTGGTAACATAGATCAAAGGTCATTGAACTTTGGTTGAAAACCGTTTCCATGCTCTAATTCAGGAACAAATTGTCAGTATATTCAATGATGTAGTTTTTGATTCTATGTAGTTTTAATTTTTTTTGAAAGGGGTCAATTTTAAGACAAAGTTTTGTAGCAATAAAAAAAAATTACACATACAGTCTCTAACTCTGTTTTCAGTCCACATTTTTATGATTATGCAACCCAATTCATTACTTCTCCAATTTTTTTCCAACACTATCTTGTTTAAATGATCTTAAATTTAAGTATAAGCTTAGATCGTCAAACATGTCATCAGAACAAATATTATGTCAAGATTTTCAGGGTGATAGCGAAAACAACCCGTGGTTTGTAAATCGTAATCAGAATTTGTCGATCAAATGATCTGAAATTGAATGTTTAACTCCGACATATATTTCAAATATGTTTGTTGCTTTTGGGACTCAGCCCAATCAAACACAACGAAATTTTAGACTGATCCAAATTAAAAGGAGTTACAGACAAAACGTTATGAAATTTAAGATTTTTCAACTTTCTATGTAGAAAATATTGTATGAAATGAAGAAAATGCTTGTTGCAAGCAATTTACTCATTTCACACAATTTTTTCAAAATTGCTTTTATTTGGGGTGTCAAAAGCGTTATTGTGTGGGAATGGGTTAAATGTCGCAAACTAAAATTATCTAAGCTGTAGCTCTGACGTTTATGTGACCAACAACGATTTCCCTTCTGTTTTATGTCTCCGGCCAGATATTTTAAAGGTTTATGACGTCGTTTGATTGCCTTGTCGGAGGGCAGTATAGGCGTGGCCAGTCAATCCGTCAAATGAACAAAGAAACGTGAGGGAGCCTTCAATTTCAAAATAGATCAGACACAAGCGGTATGCTCTATCTAGTTAACCATTCTAGGTTAGTAGCAGATGCTAGGGGACTACCCATATGCCAAAATCACAAAAGCTCACAACGAGCATACTGCGCTCGGGTAAGATAGCAATTCCCATAACCCAATGGAATCTTGTAATTATAAAGGAGTCATCGTTACCCTATGAAATATTGCATTATGGAAAAGTCATAAATACCCTATGAAATATTGTAGTATGGAAAAGTTACCATTAATATTGCATTAAGGAAAAGTTTCCATTACCCTATGAAATATTGTATTGTGGAAAAGTCATCATTAACCTAAAAATATTGCGTTATGGAAACGTCAAAACTACCCTATGAAATACTGTATGATGGAAAACGTAACCCGGTGACATATCGCATTATTGAAAAGTCGGAATTACCCTATTACATATTGTATAATGGAAAACCCATCGTAATCCTATGAAATATTGCATTATAGAAAAGTCATGATTACTCTATGAAATATTGTATTATTGAAAACCCATCGTTATCATATGAAATATTGTATTAGGGAAAAGTTATCGCTACCCAATGAAATATTGTTTTATGGAAAGTCATCGTTAATCTATGAAATTTTGTTTAATGGAAAAGTCATCATTACCCTATGAAATATTGTACTATGGAAAAAACACCGTTACCTTATGACGTATTATGGAAAAGTCACCATTACCCTATGAAATATTGTATTTTGGAAAAATCATCTAAATACACCTGATGATTCTTAACCATTTCCTTTACAAACTTGGGAATTCAAGTCGCTGCGATGTTATACTTTGGAGAAAGGAAGAATTGCTTTATAACAAGTAATATCTTCTTCTCCCACAATATTTTCTACCACATAGGATGCTTTTATTTCATTTTGAACCCAATGAACAAGAAGTGCGAATTAAAATAAGGTAGATAAAACGTTTGAAAGTGAAGTTGACAAAATGCTGAACAAAACATGCATCTATTAAAGAAAGAAATCAACAAGATGTGTTTGTGAAAGACCATGCCCAGTAACAGCCTTTCTCGGAAATGTGACCTTAGTAAGAGACCTTGACCTTATCACATGACATCGACCTAGGTTTCCGAAGATCCGTATCGATGAGATTTTAGACCTGTTCAAATTCAAAGGTTTAGCAGACGACAATTCGAAGTCGATTTTCAGCGTATTGACTCTTCAGGGTTTATTCTTTTTGGACGTAACTCTCACATGAAAAAAGTGTGACACCATAGAAAATGACAAAGATGTGAAAGATATCTTGTTGCCTTTTCAAGTCTCTAAACTCAAAGGCCATGTTGATGAAAAATGTAAAACCACTATGTTGAATTATTTCAAGATTAAGATCGTAATCCCAGGAGGTAGTTAAAAGACTGCCTTTTTTCTTCCGTAATATCCCATTTAGATTATTTAAAATTATTCCATATGGCATTTCACAAACAGAATTATCAGAACTTCGCAGTATACAGACTGTGTGTTAAACTCGTGCTCAATCGATTTTTTGGCGTCCGATCAAAGCACGACTTCGCTTTAAAATCCTCACAAGCAGGAAGGAACTGCACCACCCTACCTAACAGATATCTCGTCTCTCAGAGGGTCAAAACAAACACGGAGTCCTTTACAATTTTTGATGTTCTTTTCAACAATAGGAAAGCAGAATTCGCTAGAAGCATCAGCAAGATCGGCCCTACTTTATGAAATGAATCACCAGTTAAACTTAGGAATTAGCATTGACCAATCTCGGCTGTCAGTAAAGAAAAACAAACAAGAGGACCATGATGGTCCTAAATCGCTCACCTGAGGCTTCTCCAAATTACAGTACTTTTTAG
Organism: Fragum fragum; assembly: GCA_946902895.1. Lineage (NCBI taxonomy): Eukaryota > Metazoa > Mollusca > Bivalvia > Cardiida > Cardiidae > Fragum > Fragum fragum. The sequence goes on along the minus strand of OX336371.1, from coordinate 61,503,530 downwards.
TATAAAAAAGACACAACTTGAGCAAAATAAATAAAACAAATATAAGATTTTGGGCTTTGTACAAAACAATCCAGTAATGCTTTACAATAATAATGAATGCCTTTGGCTTTATAGTTTAATCCATTACCAAACTATCCCAGAATTTGTCACCCTCAGGGAAAACAGGTTTGAAAAATACATAGTGAGAAAGGGAGTGACAAGCAATTTATCCATTTCTCACAGTGTTTTCTACCTGAAATTCTTTGTATTTAGATTTCAATCAAACTCTAATTACTGTCTGCAACTTCAATGGGTGTAATTTTAGCAACCTTGGTAGAGAACAATCTGGATGTACTATAAATCAAAATATGAATGCATTACAACTTAAACATGAGGAGTGGAAAATATTTGAACATGCTCTTATTGAGTGTTTTTCATATCCTTGGATGCCTTGGGAAGGGCCATGTTTGTCAAAAGGATATAAACATGGTAGATAACAATAATGTTATCCTTTGTTTTAATGTAAATGCTCTGGAACCTATATTTAAGAAGAAGAATTCTTTCAATGCAATTTCAATTTTCAACCCCAGGAACAGAGACATTTTTTATCCTAAGAGCATATTTTCCTGTTACGTAGTACAAAATTATTTAGTCATGCTACATACCAAATATGTATGCCCTTCACCTTATTTTTTAGAAGGAGAAGACTTTTGATGTTGCTCTAATTGGGCGTTTTCAAAAATTTTTGACCTCTGGGGCAGTGCCATGTTTTATCCCAGGGCTAAAATTTTAGCTAACATGGTAGGGAGCCATCTGGATATGCTATATACAAAATATGAATGCCTTAGACTTTTTAGATTGGGAGGAAAAGACTATTGAACATGGTCTAATTGACTAACTTTGGACACCCAGGGAAGGGGTGTTTATTAACCTACAAGCATAATTTGATCAAAACAGATAGATAACAGTCAGGCTATGCTAGACTCAAAATATAAATGCCCTCCTCCTTAAAATGAAGAAATTTTTTTTTACATATTCAAATTTTGCGTTTTTCCAAATTTTGGACCCCTAGTGCAGAGCTTTTTTTGACCTGAAGAAGACAACTTTTAGTGATATGGTACAAAACCATCTAGTTATGCCCAGTACCAAATATGATTATTCTAGACCTTATAGTTTAAGAGGAGAAGTCTTTTGAAATTGCTCTAATTAAGAATTTTTCCAAACTTCGGACCTCAGGGGCGGGGCAATTTTTTACCCCAGAGATTAAATATTTAAAAAAAACTTGGTTGAGAACAATATGATTAAGCTCTATATAAATGGTTTAGGGGGAGAAAATTTTTAAAGACTTTTACAGATTTACTAAAGATTCCCATTTTCACATGCCGCAGCAACCAAAGTTTTAGACAGAATTAAATTCTTTTAACAACTTTTGAAGAGCTTCACCTAAAAAACATCCCTGCAAAGTTTCAGCTTGATTGGCCTACTGGTTTAGGGAGAGAAAATTCTTAAAGATTTTTACAGATTTACTAAAGATTCCCATTTTCACATGCCGTGGCAACCAGAGTTTTAGACGGAATTAAATTCTTTTAACAACTTTTGTAGAACTTCACCAAAGGAACATCCCTGCTAAGTTTCAGCTTGATTGGCCTACTGGTTTAGGAGGAGAAAATTTTTAAAGATTTTACAGATTTACTTAAGATTCCCATTTTCACATGCCGCGGCAACCAGAGTTTTTTTGACGGAATTAAATTCTTTTAACAACTTTTGTAGAACTTCACCAAAGGAACATCTCTGCAAAGTTTCAGCTTGATTGGCCTACTGGTTTAGGAGGAGAAGATTTTTAAAGATTTTTACAGATTTATTTAAGGTTCCCATTTTCACATGCCGCGGCAACCAAAGTTTTTGACGGAATTAAATTCTTTTAACAACTTTTGTAGAACTTCACCAAAGGAACATCTCTGCAAAGTTTCAGCTTGATTGGCCTACTGGTTTAGGAGGAGAAGATTTTTAAAGATTTTTACAGATTTACTAAAGATTCCCATTTTCACATGCCGCGGCAACCAGAGTTTTTGACGGAATTAAATTCTTTTAACAACTTTTGTAGAACTTCACCCAAGGAACATCCCTGCAAAGTTTCAGCTTGATTGGCCTACTGGTTTAGGAGGAGAAGATTTTTAAAGAAATTGTGGACGGACGGACAGACGGACAGACGGACAGACGGACAGACGGACGGACGGACGACGGACAACGACCGATCACAATAGCTCACCTAGCACTTTGTGCTCAGGTGAGCTAAAAACAGTCGACCAATGAAATCACTCACTTAGACCAGAAATGACTTGAACTCCGACGTTTGCCGCCATTTCTGTTAACCTTTTATGTTTGTTTGGCGAATTAAAAGTCATAACTACAATATTTTTAAGCGTATAGGTCGTCAATCAATTATTACATGCTACTTGCCATAAATTTTGCAAAATAACGCCGTTTAAAATCGATTCGGGACTTCCCGTTGGAGACGGTGGGCGTGACCAATGAAGTTAGTGGACATGGCCAGCGATTGGTCAATCCTTAGATATTTTCTAGCGTAGAATGGAATCGTTCTGCTTCAATGATTTCTTGAATACATTTTAAGTTGAAAAATTTAAGCTCATCACGAGATTTTTTTTTTTATATCTGCCTGTATTTTATGTATTATTTCGTCGGTGCAATTCAAAACCGCGGAGCTACAACTTCATTGAGATTATAGTTTCAAGGTTTTAGAATTACACCGACGATTTTTGTGTTTTTTTTCAAGTACAACAACATTGAACTTGTTATATAGGTGAAAACAGTCCCCAAAGAATAACAATGGAGAAAACGTTATGGAAAATGAAGAAATCGCTTATAACAAAGCAATATTTCTACTAAAAAGTTGAAAATATCCAAAATTTCATAAATTTTAAGTTGTAGTGTGCATCCTCTAAATTTGAACCATTCTGAACGTTTGCCGTGTGGTAATTGGTTAATCAAATGTTCAAGTGTCTAGTGTACCTGTATCGCTCAATGACCTTAAATCACTAATACCGAGAGTAAGATTTTCAAACGTTGTGTAGAAATTAGGCGCGTCTTCACAGCCATGATTTCAACTTATCAAAATTTCGTGGAATTTTGACAGTTCTAATGGTAGTTTCAGTGGAGACGGCTCTTACTTTTCATGAAAGCTCCGCCTAAAAAATCCATAATGTGTCCTATCAAATTTGCTTGAAGACGAGAGTCGAATTGGCCCTAAATCGCTCGCCTGGGAATGATTTCTCTAGGCCAGCCCTGCAACGCCAACATTGTTTTGTGAATCAACATTTCATGAGCAGGCTTTCAAATGGGGTCACCAAAGGAACATTCCTGCCAAGTTTGGACTACCTGCAATGTCCCTTTTTTCACTAATCATAGCTTCCCGATCAAGTTTTGAAAAGGAGCATTCTTGCCAAATTTGATCCACATTGGCCCAATCTTTTGGAAAATTCCATAATAGTTATTTCATGATTTCTGTAAGTCTGATACGCCCGCCCTGTCACACCCACTTTCTTTCAAAATCAAAATTTCATCAACATGTTTTGAAAAGAGTCACCCCAGGAACAATCTTGCCACGTTATGTCAAAACTGGCCCAATGCCATAGGAGATTTTTAAAGAATAATTTCATGATTTCTCCAAATCTTACAAGCCCCGCCCTTTCATGAAGAAGTTTTGAAAAGGATCACTAAAGAAGCATTCCTGCAAAGTTTGGTTGAAATTGGCGTTTTGGTTAAGCAGAAGATTTTTAAAGAAATATTTTATTACTTCTCTTTAGTCTGATAAGCCCCATCTGCCACGCCTCCATTTTTTCACTTATCAAAATTCACGAACACGTTTTTAAAAAGGGTCACCCAAGGAACATTTCTACCAAGTTTAGTCTAGTCAAAATTGGCCCGGTGGTTTAGGAGATTTAATTCATGATTCCTCTAGTCTAAACCTGATAAGCCGGCCCTGCAACGCCTCTTTTTTTTTAGAAAATAAAAATTTAAAGAATAAATTTTGAAAAGGGTCACCCATGGGAGATTCCTACCAAGTTTTATTGAATAGGTTACGAAGAAGATTTTTAAAGAATTGTTGACGACTTCCGACGCACACCTCAGGTGTTAAAAAACATGATAAATGGTACATATCAGGAACGTACCTTTGAAATTTTGCCAATCCAGCTAACACTTTCTTGGCTGACCTTCGCTGTTTTCATTATATACCTTATATACAAAATTGAGCTTCGCAGTTAAGCCATATTTTTTTCAACTCATAACTACTTGAAGGAATTATATTTTAAAGGCTAGAAATGTGTAACAGACACGGATGCTCCCACATAATTGCTCGATACATGACCTTCAATTGTGACCTTGAAAGTATCCGATACAACTTTACGCATGACACTAGTATTCTTCAAGGGGATCAACAGAGTGCCAAGTTATTTTGAAATCCATCAATTAATTTAGAAGATATGCTCTGGACAAGAATTGGACACCCATCCTAACACACCCACCTATCCACCCACCTACACACGATGGGGGTAACACAATATGCCTATCACCATTACATGATGGGAACATAAAATTGCTTACACAGATTGACGGGCACATGAGAGCATCAAAATAGGATGCTGTTTTTGTTATTGGAGCTATGGAAGATTCAAGTCGAATGACAAAGCAAATTTTCACCATTTTATATTTTCCATATTAACAAACATTTTGAAAAAAAAATAACAAAACAATAATAAATAACAGTTATTACATAAATGCTTTATAAATTCATAGATTAAAGTTTAAATATATATTTGCATAATTACTTACATTATTCTATTTATAACAGAAAATGTACAAATTATATTCAACTTTAACCTGTTACCAAGAGACAATTTTGGACTGGTCCAAACTGAAAGTTGCAGACATCAAATCTTTAAAATTTGTATCAGATACGACAGAAAATGTTTTGTACAAGAAGAACTGCATTCTCTTGTTACTCCACAATGTTTTCCTTGTTTATTTTTCTCCAGCACTTAACCCTTTCCTCTTGTACAAAATTTTAAACCTGTCCAAATTCAAAGATTTTACAGAAGAATATCTAATCTATATATGTTTTTAAAAATAACCATTCAGTAGGATAGAAATATCGTGCAAAAAGAAGAAATTGCTTGTTTGAAGCAATTTCCTCTTTTTAGACAATGTTTTCTCAATTATAAAACTAGAGGTCTGAATGTACTGATTCAGCGAATGGCATCTTCAGGAATTCAACAATAGCTTAATTGTCTTTGCAATACCTGGCAAATAAATCTGCAAATAAATCTTTGAAATAGTTCTGGAGAACCATTTCAAAGTTTTTCTGTGTTACAACAGTCAAGTTGGGTTATGTTAAATTTCATTTCCTAACTTAGATGAAAGGGTATTTACAAAATTTTCACTGTTAACTAAATATGGACATAAGCCATGACAATAAAAGCCATGTTTTAAACTGATCAAATTTATATGAAGGAATCTGACAAACAGTCACCTGAGGATCACCCCTGTTATATTTGGTTGAAATCACTCAACAGGTTTCTCAGAAGATTTCAAAATTTTAAGGATATATTCGATATATGAAAATTAATTCTCCCCTACCCAAAAGCCATGATTTTCATCCAATCAAATTTATTAAAGAAAACTAGTAAAGGGTCAGCAAAGTATAATTCCTGTGAAATTTGGTTTCTGAGTAAAAAGATATTTAAATTTGTCACTATATACCATATATTGAAATTAGCTCTGCCAATCAAAGCCATATTTTTCAACCTATCAACATTGTTTTATATAATCTGATGAAAGGTCACTATCTATTCCAAACTTTTTTCTTGGGGAGCGTTTAATAGCAGAATTGTGTTGGAATGGTTATTGTCTTCTGTAATCTCTTTCATATTGGACAAATCTGGTACTTTGTCATATGTAATGGTTCAGAAAGAACAACTAATGTCATAAACAGATCTTCTAGGTTTACATTTTATTAGATATTTCCTATGATATCTTCAGGATTTGGTTTATCTGCATCCACATCAGACGTTGGGCCCATCAAACCATTACTGTTTGAGTTCAACATCGGGTCTGAAAAATATACAAAATTGCTTCAACTCTTACCAAATGACCAAAATTATAGACTAGTCCAAATTTAGACATCAATGAAAAGCAGATGTATATATGTCGAAAATCACCCTGCATGGTAGAAATGGCCGAATATAGAAGTAAAACTTTGGACAGAATTTTAAAATATCATCTATCTATTGGTTGTACAAGACATGATTGTTTTCAAAATAATTAAACCTAAGATTGCTTGATGATAAAAGCCTTGTTAGCCAGTACCCACACAACCCTCCTTCTATCCTTTTTTACAATTTTCAAAGCCCTAAATAGCATATATTTTTTATTTAATCACATTTCAAATTGTCTGCAACAACATTCAACTTGGAGAGACTACTGTTTTGTTAAAATGGAATGGGCCAAATCCTTACAGTGGAATACTGCTAATTGCATTAAGTCAGATGCAACAAAGCAGTGAATTGCTGATATTTGAGTTGCAATTAGGAAAATTCCACTGTAATATACCATACAGAGAAATACTGTTAATGCTTTAAGTCAGTCGCAGTTAAGCAGTAAACCACAGATGTCACATTTACAATTTAAAGAATTCCATTGTGATACAGAGGAATACTGTTAATCACATTAAGTCAAATATAATTAAGCAGTTAATTGGTATCATCAGGGTTGCATAAAGAGAATTCAACTTTAATATACAATACAGTTACCTGAGAAGGACGTCATCAAACGACCACTGTTACTGTTTGGCTGTTTTATACCTATCACATCTGATGGACTAGAAATCACTGAACTCTCCAAATTCTGTAAATAGAAAGGTAAACCATATCTGAAATATCCTCAAATTCTTAAACCCATTCCTACACAATCACGCTTTTTACAACTCTCAAGAAAAGAGCTTGTGAAAATATTGTGTTCTTTATTTCAATGGTCGCAAACCCCTCTAAAACAGCCACCCCGCTATTCAATACTACGACCACAAAATTTAGTACCAACTATAGCTGATGCACTATTTTGAACCCCGCTAAAACGACCAGTAGCTTCACACATTGAGACCGACCACCTGAATTTCACACTTAATAAGAGCGACACCAGTTGGGTACGAATGCCTTGTCAATACAATATCAGATTTTTGATTATGTGATATCGAACCCTTATTATAATAGGCTTTATTTCTATTTAAAAGATTAAAGTGGTCAATCACTTTTAGAAATTATAGCAAAGCTTGTATTAATTTTAATTATTATTTGAATATGTCATGGGTTTTGACTCAAGTAATAAAGTCGAAAATGAAAAAGTATCCGAGAAGTTACGATAAGTTTGTTGATGGCGTTCAGAACAGTTAATTAGCAATTAAATTTAGATTTCAACTTAATGTTTGGTGCTCACATTATAGAAGATATGATATCAACAGTTTAACCTGTTCTTACGTATAAATAATCTGAGGTCGGACTTCTGAATCAGATGAAAATGGAGAAGAGAGAAAGTTGAACTTATCAAAGATTGTAAATTTGAAAATGACATGAGATTCTGCTGTAATATATATTTGTATAGTTTTATTTTTGTATGTCAAGTGTTAATGTAATCAAATATCGAAGATAAAATAAACATGAATTACTTGATGACAAACGACCATACCTCAGTATTACGACCACCCTTCTATTACGACCACTTTCAGAAAGTACCGCAAGTGGTCGAATTAGAGGGGTTTTACTGTACACAATATTTCTTTCCAAAGGTAAAAATATTTTTAAAAGAGGACCATGATGGTCCTAGATCTCTCACCTGAACTGTCTGCTGTTAAAAAAAATGCAACTAGAGACAAATAACTATAATCAGTTTCATGAAGATTGAGGCAAAACTGTGACTTCTATATTGTAAACAAAGAAATTGTCATTATGGTCCCTTTTCCTGTATTATCCTATAGAACCTTCCAATAATCTATAAGGTTCATCTTTATGACCTAACAAGTATCCTGACCATGTTACATGACGATTGAGCCAAAATGATGACCTCTAGAGCATTAACAAAGAAATTGTCATTAAGGCCCTTTTTCCTGTGTTTTCCAAAAGTACCTTCCTATAATCAATAGGGTTCATCCTTGTGAATAAACAATAATTCTGGCCAATTTTCATGAAAATTGAGCCAAAATTGTGGCCTATAGCAAGTATAATTTTCATTAAGGCACCTTTTCCTGTGTTTTCCAAAAGAACCTTCCCATAATCAATAGGCTTCATCCCTATTAATTAATCTAGCCTGGTTTCATTAAGATTGAGCCTATATTGTGGCCTCTATACTAAAAATAAAGAAATTGTCATTAAGGCCCCTTTTCCTGTGTTTTCCAATATAACCTTTCCATAATCAATAAGGTTCATTCTTGTGACCTAACAATTATTCTGACCAAAATTTATGGAAATTGTGGCATCTAGAAAGTAAGCAAAGAAATTGTCATTAATGCCCCTTTTCCTGTTATCCGAAAGAATCCTCAAATAATTGATAGGGTTCATCCTCATGATCAAACAATTATTCTGACCAAGTTTAATGAAGATTAAGCCAAAATTGTGGCCTCTAGAGTGTAGACAAAGAAATTGTCTTTAAGGCCCCTTTTCCTGTGTTTTCAGAAAGATCCTTCTAATAATCTATAGGGTTCATCTCTATGACCTAATAATTATTCTGGCAAAGTTTCATGAAGATAGAGCCATATTTGTGGCCTCTGGAGTGTAAACAAAGAAATTATAATTACGGCCCTTTTTCCTGTGTTTTCAAATAGAACCCTCTCATAATCAATAGGGTTCATCATCATGACCTAACAATTATTCTGACCAAGTTTCATGAAGATTGGGTCAAAACTGTGGCCGCTAGAGTGTAAACACTTCAATTGTTGACGCCGCACAACAGACATTCAACAATCACAAAAGCTCATCATGAGCACTTTGTGCTCAGGTGAGCTAAAAATTCCGCAGACTAAATATTGTTATCTGCAGTTTCTTTGAATTTTCACCTGTCTATAATTTTGAAAACTTGTAGTAGGTTAACCCATTACCAGACAGCAAAATCTTGGAGTGGTCCTAATTGAATGGAGTTGCAGGCAACAGTATAAAATTAAAGGAATTTTAGATTTTTTTAACTATCTGATCAAAAAAATTGTGGAAAATGTAGAAATTGCTTATTACAAGCAATTTCTACAGTTTACAAAATGTTTTCCCAAATTCTTTTTCTTGAGGATTGTCAAAAGCGTCATTGTGTGGGAACGGGTTAGGCAATGTTATTTGTGGAATTATGTAGATATTGTAGGACCATGTATTCTATTTGCACAAATATCTTTCTTTCCAAATCATGTCAACATTTTAGACCAATCAAATTGATAGAGCTTGTGGATGCCAAATCCAAATACATGTAATAGTATATTTAAAATAGGGCTAAAATGGGAATATATTGCTCACCAGAGTTCTTGGTTAAACAAAGAAACATGAAATTTTGAAGTATCGGCAGGTCTAATTTGAGAAGCCATAAGCAGCACAACAGCTCTTTAAACTAAAATTGATCGAGGAATTGACCTAGTGACACAATTATTTTGATTTCATTAGTGTGGTCCAATTTTCAACCTGACAAATATTCAGACCAAGTTTCATCAAGTTTAACCCATTCCCACACAATAAAATCTTAGACCGGTCCAAATTGAAAGAAATTGCAGACGACAATTTAAACATTATGAAATTTTACATTTTTTCGTCTTTTTGGAAAGAAAACATTGTGGAAAATGAACAAATTGCTTGTGACAAGCAATTTCTTCATTTTCCATATTGTTTTCCAAAGCTTTTTTTCTTGGGGGACTCTAAAAGCATCATTGAGTGGGAATATGTTAACACAAATCTATGGCCTCTAGTGAGTAAACAGTCAAATTGTTATAAAGACCACTTTTTCCGTATTTTCCTTGACAGAATATTCAAATTTAAGGCAATCTTATAAATTTTCCCCACCTAAGGAACATTTCTGCCAAATTTGGTTCAAATTGGCCCAATGGTTTGGGAGATGTCGTTTAAAGAAATTACTGACGGACGACACACAATGCACACCGGACAAAAGGTGATCACAATAGCTCACTTGAGCACTTCGTGCTCAGGTGAGCTAAAAATGTAAAATATGAAGTAGTCCTCAATTAATTCTTAATTAATAGAATGTGGAGGATATCAAGTCATCAAAGAGCTTAGAAAATATCTGTGATTTTGAAAAGAATCAAGTCCCTTTATGCATTACCTTGCATTCTCTGGATTTTGACACACTGAAATAAGACACCATGGAAATGGTTTTATAACAATGGTCTCTTAACACTCTACAAGATACTCTAAATGGTAGTACTTTGAAGAAGAACTTTTAGAAAGAGGTTTGGAAATGATTGCAACAAGAAAATTCTACTTTGTACAGACAGTTTTCTACCCTTAGCCCATTCCCACACAGTCCTAAGCCGCCGTCATAGAGCAGTTAGTAGCATGTCGGACTGTCAATCTAGAGGTCCCGGGTTCGATCCCCGACTGCGGCACTCATCTTTTCCGACTATTTGTCTCCCACTAATGGATCAATAATCGTAGACCTATGTGGGATAGCAGCTGGAGGCTAGGAAGGGATGTGATGGCGGTACTAGTGTTAGAAATACCATGAATCCATTGTTAGGTGCTTCAGCCGCTGCGATATAACTAAGAGATTGTTGAAAGTGGCATAAAACCACATTCAAACAAACAAACAAACCTACACAGTCCTGCTTCTTTGCCAGTCTCCTGAAAAAAACGTTTCGGGAAATATTCTGGAAAATGAAGAAATTGCTTGTTACAAGCAATTTCTTCATTATCCACAATATTTTCTACCCCAAAAGACAAAGAATCTTAATATTATATAAACTTTAAATTGTCATATGTAACTTCTTTAAATCTGGAACAGTCTAAAGTTTTGTCGTCTTGGAATGGGTTATGTGTTTTTACTACTGACTTACATGCAGCTTGGAATGTCATTTGCAATTTTCTTGAATTTGCAACAGTCTGAAATTAGGTCATCTTGAAATTGACCAATCGTGGCTGTCAATCAAATAACCATCCAACCAATATAATCATTCATTTAGACCAGAAATGAGTTTTGAACTCTAACATTTGCTGCCATTTTTGTTGGTTTGGCGCCTCATATCTATTCCTAACTGTATTTATAAGGTTCAGGTTGCCGACCAACTACTCTCATTTTTGTTGCGTGCTACTGGCCATAAAATTTGCAAAATAATGTTGTTAAAAATCTAAATGGAACTTCCTGTCAGAGTCAATGGGCTTAGCCAAATGGGTTAGTGGGTGGGGCCAGCAATTCGTCAAAAGTTAAATAGAGGTCACTGATCTAACAAGATTAACTCTACTTACATCAGACGGGAAAGGTGGATCATCTGTAAGAGAGTCTGAATGTGTTATACTGTTTTCTTCACTTAATTCACTCATCTTGAAACCTGAACAACGGTACAGAATAACATCAATTAATTATTCGTCAGCAAGAGACTTACTTCCATAATCAATTTGTTTGAATTGGGTTTAACGCTGCTTTTGACAATTTTTCAGTCATATCATGGTGGCTGGAGCACCTAACAATAGTTGCCTGGTATATCTTGCACCATGACATCCTTTCCTAGCCTCAAGCAACTATCCCACTTAGGTTTAGTATTATCCACCTATTGGTGAGAGACAAATGTCGGAAAGGATAATAATCTAAGGGTAGAATCCAAAGACATGTTGGAGCAATTGGAGGATCTCTGAAACAATCAACAAACCAAATCATTAATTTAGACCAAAAGTAAAATCATTACTCTATATATGATAAAGTTATTCTATCCTGTTCCCACACAACCCGCCTTTTTACTTCTCTCAAGAAAAGACTTTGGAAAAACAATCTGGAAAATGAAGAAATAGCTTGTTACGAGCCATTTGTTCTTTTTTTACAGTGTTTTCTACCTGAAAAGACAGAGACATTCAAAATTTCATCAACTGTAAATCCTCATCTGCAACTTTAATTTGGACCTGTCTAAAATGTTGTCCTCTGGTAATTTATTGCTCCCCATTTCATCATTTTTTCCTGCCAGTAATTGTCCCAAATTGTACAAAAGTTATCATCAATCCAGGGTCCACAAAGCATTTTGTTGTAGGTACTCATTGAAGAAATTTGAATTAACCCATTCCTATACAATCCTTTAACACCCCTAGAGAAAAGTTTTGTAGAAAACATTGAGGAAAATTGATTGATACAAGCACTTTCTTCATTATCCACAAGGTTTTTTTCTCCGATAGACAAAAACATGTAAAATTATATGGACAAATAATTCTTTCCTTCAACATCTTTGAATTTGGACCAGCCTACAATTTTCTTGTCTGGTAATGGGTTAAGATTATTTCCTTAAGTATCAACAACAAAGAGTTTGGGAAGAGAAATAACAATTTTAGTTTCCCTTACTCCTTACCAAGACCAATGTGACATGTAAGATAAACCTACCAGACTGTTCCTGATCCATGGGTCCTGTAAGATGTATACTGGTTCCCAGGTCTGATGGCTCTAGAGGGGCCACATTTAGTTCAGACGATGATGGGACACGTATCACCACTCTGTTTTGAAGGTCAAGGTCACCATCTCCACCCTGACCAATAGAAAATATACAGAATAAACAAGTATAATAAAAGAAAACAAGAAGCCCATAGGGCCTTATCGGTAACCTGAGTCCAAAGAGCACAAAAACAAATAAAAGTCCACCAGATTATGCTACATACTAAATATCAAAGCTCTAAGCCTTTTAGTTTGGGAGAAGAAGAGTTCTAAATTTCGTTATATAAGCCATATGTAAAATTCATGACGTCCAGGAATGGGCTATTATGACCCAAGGGCAATAATTCGTACAATCTTGATAGAGGTCCACATGACGATGCTGTATACCGAATAACAAAGTTCTAGGCCCTCCTGTTTGGGAGAAGAAGATTTTTACAGATTTCACTATATAAGCCTATGTTAAATTTATCACATCTGGGAATGAGCTAATTTTAATCCTGAGGCAATAATTTTTACAATATTGATAGAGGTTTACCAGATGATTCTGTATACCAAATAACAAAGTTTTAGGCCCTCCTGAAGAAGAATTTTACAAATTTCACTATATAAGCCCTTTGTGAAACTTCCAACGTCTGAGAATCGGCTTATTATGACCCTGGGATTATAATTTATACAATCTTGATAGAAATCTACCAGATGATGCCACACACCAAATACAAGCTGCCCAGTGGTTCTTGAGAAAACGATAAAAAATGTTTAAAAGTTAACAGACAACGGACAAACGATGATTGCAATAGGTCACCATGACCATTAGGTGGTGACCTAAAAATATGAATTTCTTAACATGATGAACTTTGAACCCTGGGCGTAGCCCGATACATGACCCCAGGTACATAAATTTCACAAACTTTAGTATACCTGTCCTACCAGTCATGCACATAAAATATTTAAGCTCCTGCATTTAGGGTTTATTAGAAAAAGATTTTTTAAGAAGTACAAAAATTTACCCCTTTCTGCCCCCGACTGGGGACCCTTTTACCCAAAGCCCCCCCAACCTCTTTTCACAAACTGGAATTGGCATCCCCCAATGATGCTTCCGACCAAGTTTGGTTGAAATTCCCTCAGTAGTTCTTGAGAAGAAGATGAAAATGTTTAAAAAGTACCAAAAATGACCCCCTTTTGGTCCCCATTTTAAGCCCCCCTGACCTCCAGCCTTTTAATTTTCTCAAATCTGTATAATCAGTACCCAATGATGCTTTTCACCAAGTAAGTTTGAAATTGGCTTAGTATTCATCAGAAGAAGATGAAAATGTGAATTTCTTAACATGATGAACTTTGACCTCTGGGTGTGGCCCCATACATGACCCCAGGGGCATGAATTTCACAATTTATAATATACCTGTCCTAGTTGTCATGCACACAGAATATTTAAGCTCTGGCATTAACTGTTTATTAGAAGAAGATTTTTAAAGAAGAACCAAAAATTACCCCTTAGGTTTGTCTATCAAAAACAAGCATTCTGATTGGCTATAAAAACTATTCATATCTCCAGGATAAAAATTTTGAGCACACACTTAATTTAAATGCTTGCAGACAAAATAGTTCCATAAAAAAGTATCAAAATTTGTAAAATATTATTTTTTGTGCTTGATGTGAATGAAAAATATTTATATGAAATGAGAGAATTTATTTTTCATTTCATGGAGGTATGAGAAAAACCTATGTATGAATCTGCTTTGCATATTCATATTATGTGATTATTTTTTTATTCATACCTCAATTGAAACAAAATATATTCCCTATGTCTCTTAAATGAATAATTGGAAAATGTTAAAAACAACTTATTTATATTCTTGAAATGAGTTTATGGACTTAAAACATCATAGAAATATTGACAGAAAATGAAGCCTTTTGAAATTTTGAACCATTTATCTCAATTCCAATCCACAAAACTTTAGACTGGTCCGAATTGAACAATTCAAAGTATGTTAAATAGGAAATTAAGTGCCAAACCAGGTAGAAAATATAGTGAGAAAAGGAGAAATTGCTTGCATGACAGTAATTCTTCAGAGCTTCTGTGGTAATGGGTTATCAATTTTGATAACCCAAAGTCAACGGTACCTGTGTTATAGGTAATGTTTGAACAATAATATGTTCCGACAGCGGGCTATTTAATGGGGTGTCTGTCACACTAGGTTGAGTTATGATGTAGGAGGCTGAACTATTAGGTAACTGTTGTAGAACTTCATAGGTCTGTACACCATTATCTATCTCCCCTAGTCCAGAACTCTCCTGGGATAAATCTCCTTAAATAAAAAAGAAATAAATAGGTTTAGTAACACACATGAGAAGAAATCAGCTACGTCACAATGATTTCTTTGAATGGGGTTTAACCCTTTTCTACACAATCCCTCCTTTTCACGCCCCTCAAAAAACATGCTTTGGAAAACATTGTGGACATAGAAGTAATTGCTTGTTGCAAGCAATTTCTTCCATAAATCCACAATGTTTTCTACCCCAAAAGACATAGAATTTTAGAATTTCATCAACCTAAATTTGTCATCTGCATATTCTTTGAATTTTGTTGAGCTTAAAATTTTGTCATGTGGTAATGGGTTAATGCCACTTTAACAGTAGTTCAGTCATATCGCAGAGGCTGGGGCACCTAACCATGAATTCCCTGTAAAGTGGGTTAAGTCTGCTTCCTTGAAAACCCAAAGCAAAAACCAGGGCCTCTTAGTCCAACATTAGACAGAACATCTTATAATCTACAAGTACTATAATACTACCAGGCACAAGCACATATCTATTGTGCCTATATCTTGGCAGATAAATAAATATAAAAGATTCAGTTAAACCTAATTCATCTTACAAAATGTATAATCTAACTTGAAATTGTGAAAGCAAACAAATCTGCGACACTCAAAAGAAACATGGAGGCCTGTACTGCAATCTAGTAAACCTAATTATAACCCTTTCATATGGTTTCTATCATACTCATAGAGTTCTATAGAATAGAATTTGAAAGGCAAATATTTAAGAAATTTTGTCAGAGAATTGATGAATAGCAGGTGTCAATCAAAGAATTGACCAATGATTCATTTAAAACGGAAGTGAACTTTGAATCTGACATTGGAAAATATCAATGTGAATTTTTTTTTAGTTTTTCAACTTAAATGTTGCAACTCGTCATATTCAAGCTGTATATACAACATTTAGGTTGCCAACCAACAATGTCATTTTCTAGCTAGCAAAGATTATGAGGTCATCTCAAAGTTCAACTGCAAGCTTAACCACCAAATCCATGGAATGCCTATGCCATAAAAAATAGTTCTTATATATTTCAGGAATATTGCGAACTCTATTCAAATTGTAGAGAACTCTGTCAAAAGCATGCTATTTAACCCAATCCTAACCAATGCCACTTTTTAAGCATCTCAAGAAAAAAGCTTTGGAAAACATTGTGGACAATGAAGAAATTGCTTGTAACAAGCAATTTCTTCAATGTCCACAATGTTTTTTATACCCAACAAGGAAAAGATTTACTAAATTCAACCATGCTTTGCTGGCTTACAGTACTTTCAGTACTTTGATTGTTACATGTTACAGACCATCAATTTTGAAAAATAACGCCATTTAGTATCCAAGTAGAACTTCCAGTCAGAGCTCAGTGATGGAGCCAGCTATCTGTCTATTGCTCTGTATCATCTTTCTTCATCAATTTATGAACAATCCCACCTTTTTCTGCCACTAGAGGAAAATTCTTAGGAAAACATTGTGGGAAATAAAGAAATTGCTTGTCACAAGCAATTTCTTCATTTCCCATAATGTTTACCACCTCACAAGACAAAAGAAATGAAATTTCATCAACGAAAATTGCTATTTTGCAACTTCTATAAATTTGGAACATTCTAAAATTTTGTTGTCTGGTAATGGGTAAAGAGTGATTTACCTGATAATGAAATGGGAATATATGCCAGGGCTTCAATACCATTGTCTAGCCTTTTTCCTTTGCCAGTAGATAATATAGTACTTCTTGCTCTAACATTTTGGAGGTAGTAAGTTTTCATGCATTCAAGTAAATCTGAAAATAAAAATTACATTTTCTTTCATGTTTTCCTGTCGATTATTGAGATATTAAACAAACAAAAAACAATGAAATTATCAAAATGATAAACTCACTATTTTAGTAAAAACCAAGAGTACTGCTTGCAGATGAAGATGTTCAAGTGCTTGATATTTGGTAAAATTTCTAAGTCAAAAAAGGGGCATCATTCCTTCAAAAATGCATTTACAGGTCTGCTTTCTTGGTACAGATTGATCTTTTGATAGTGAACATATATTCTGAGTTTTAACCTGGCCAGGGCAATAACCTCAGGGTTTCTGCAAAAACAGCAAAGCTAAACATAAATCAAGGCAAAAATATTTTCTAGAGTTATCTACTGATAGTATAAATTCCTCTTTTTAATAAGAAAATCACATACAAAGTTTCGAGTAAATGTCGCTATCGGATTTCACATAAAAAAAAAACAAAACACAGATTGAAAATTTTGAAGACAACAACTTAAGTTGGTGGAATTTTAACAAACTTTATCTTATGGGGTAGAAAACATTGTTGATAATGAACAAACTGCTTGTAACAAAATGTGTGTTTTACAAAAGTCAAATCAAGTCATGCAAAATTCACTTTCAAAGTCAGAAGTAAAGGGATGATAACAAATAATACAGCTCTATAGGGCTTATAGTGCTTTAAACACCATCTTGGTTGCATGCTTCACATAAACTGGAAATATGTCTTAGACAAAGTGCTTGTCACATGACTTTTAGCTGTGACCTTGAACTTTGAAGTATCCGATAGAAGTTTACACATGACACTAGTACTTATCAAAGGGGAACAACTGTGCCACATCATTGTGACATTTGGTTGAAATCCATCTACTGGTTTCTGAGAAAAAAATGTTAAAGTTTTCACCAAGTAAAAGTTTACCAACAGATGCATGCATGCATGGACACAAAGCCAGGACAAAACTATTTTGGACTTCAAGCCAGAGGTGCTAAAAATTGATTTACCAATCCAATCATTAATTTAGACTGGCAATAAATTGCAACATTTAATCATTTTGATGGTTTGACCGCTTAAACAATCCTTTTTCAAGTTGCAGTTGCGACAAGTATGTCACAATACGACAGTTTTACTTTTTCATAAAAGAAACTTACCATAATATTTTCAAAATACACTGTTTAAAATCTCAGTATGAAGTCAGTGGCTTTTGACCATTCATTTATCGCAGATTGAATTGGGAAGAAATGATAGGAGTACTCACTAGAAGAAATGATAGGAGTACTCACCAGAGAAAGGAATCAGTTGATAGTCCTGTATATGCCTCTTCAATGACCACCATTTACCCCTTAACCACTGTGGTGACCTCACACTGTCAAGAGAACAGTGTAAAAAACATTTTGAATACTAAATAAGGGAGATTCATTATCATTATCTTTTAATTGTGTATTAGGTGCATATATAACCAGTTTCCACACAACCCTGCCTTTTATCGCCCTTAAGAAAATAGTTCAGGATCACAATCACTTTCTGCATTTTCCACATTGTTTTTTGTCCAGAATGACAGAGATACTTGAAATTTTGTTAACTTGAAATTGTCATCAGCAACTTTTACAAATTTGGATCAGGATAAAATTTTGTCATCTGCTAATGGGTTAAACTTTCTCAACACAAAGAACCCAATGAGTATCAACAACAAAGGTTTTGAAAGATAAATGAAGAAATTTTCATTTTAAAACCAGATCTGAGATTTTTACAACATGAAAAAACTCACAGTGAATAATCTTGATGTCTAAAATTGTACCCCTCCAAATGGTGTAATCTGAATCACAACAGTATTCCTTCAAAATTGGGTGTTAATCGGTCCATGCATATATACATAAGCAAAAAACCTTGAAGCCTCAGAAATTCAATATAAACTTTTAGCCCTTTAACACAGTTCACCCTACAAAGATGATTGTGAAAAATCTGCCATTCAGGAATGACAATTTAAAAATACCGATTTTAACATTATTTCGTTCATACTGCAGTGGCTGTAGCACCTAACCATGGATTGCTTGTATTTCCTACACCAGCACTACCATAATATCCTTTCCCAGATTCCAGCAGCTCATCCCACTTATACTTACAATGGCAGTCATATGTTGGAAAGTATATTTGCCGTAGCTCGGGATCTAACCCCAATTATTGGGGGGGGGGTCCAATGTGCTACCAGCTGCACAACTGCAATGGCCAAGGGAAGGCCAGACAGAGGTTAAACATACCCAAATCTTCTCCAAAGCATTTTTCATTAAAAGTTATAAATAGTAGATAACTGGTCCATGTAACTAGGCAAACTAGTAATTAACTTTTTTCACTACAGAGTTAGATATTGATTTGTATAAGTTGACAGAGTACCTGTCCCAATTCTTTGCTAGATCTGTCCAGTCTATTTCTGTATCATCACCAACATTTAAGTTTATTACCCTGTAAAAAAAGAGCAATAAGTGAATTAAAGACGCTTAAATGCCCATGTCGCTTCATCTTCAACTTATGTGTTCTAAACAAAAGAATAATGCTCTGAGGAATTCAATTTACCTATGTGATACCAGGTATCTAAATCTAATCAGTAAAATCCCTAAGTACTTTCTGAGAAGACTTTCAAACTTTTCTTACTTTTACAAAAGTCTATACAAGTCATGTTAAAATCATTTAATGAGATGCATGACTAGTAAAACAGATAAATAACTCTTAAGAGCTCAGAGTACTTAGCTTCCAATCAAAGAATCAATTGACCAATGAAATCATTCATTTAAACAGGAAGTGAAATTTGAGTTCAAACATTTGCCAACATTTATGTGAAGAAGTTTTGTTGGTCTGGCGACTTAAATGTTGTATCTACAGCTTATTCAAGCTGTGAATGTGATGTTTAGGTAAAAAATCAACCATTTTACTTTTTTGTTACATTTTATTGGCCAAGAAAATTGCAAAATAATATTTAAATGGAACACCCTGTCAGAGCTCAGTGGGTGTGGCCAGTGTTCCATTAATTAGTCCAGTGCAGCTAAACCAATTCCCACACAGCAAAATTTTAGACTGGTCCAAATTGAAAGAAGTTGCAGACGACAATATAAAGCTTATGAAATTTTGGATTTTTTTTCACCTTCATTTTCCACAATGTTTTCCAAAGTTAATTTTCTTAGGGGAGTCAAAAAGCGTCACTGAGTGGGAATGGGTTAACAAGGATATGATGAGATGTGATTGTTTTCACTATTGAGTTCTTTTCCTTTCTTTGCCTTTGATAGCCTTGTGTATTGAGTAAGCCTTTTTACAAATCATCTAGAAAATTATACCAAAACAAATGGTGTCATTCAATTTCATCTAAAAAATTCACACTAGACTAGATAAAACAAGCTGTGTTTGTGACTATTTTGGAAACAAGACATTGGTAAGTGACCTTGACTTTAATGGATGACCTTGACTTTACAACCAACTGATACTTATAAATGTAAGGAATCTACATCCAAAATGTGAGCCATGTATCTGCAATGTTTGAAAAAGTATTAAGTTTTTGAGTTAGGTTAAAAGACAGACGGACAGATACTTGGACAACAGTGAAACAATATACCCCTGATCGTACTGAAGGCGGGTATATAAACTTAAATCCATTCCTCTTTATTGCATAACTCTAAACAAGAGGCCCAATAGGGCCTGTATCCCTCCACTGGCTTTAACATCTACAGATTTGAAGTCTGTACTTGTAGATGCTGGACAAAGGCTAATCACAACAGATCATATGATGAAGTGTTCAGGTTAGCTAAGAAAGGGTGTATATCATAAAACAAGATGTGTTTTTAAATCACAAATGCCAAGTTTTTACCTTGACAGATGACTTTGATCTTGTCACATTACTTTGATAAAAAAAGTTTAAGCACATACGGACAGAGGCAGGCACTGACGAAACACGCGCGACAGACAATGCCATGACAATAGCACTCTCACACTTATATAACTCAAAATTTTTAAATTACTATATTTCTCTCTTAACCTGAAAATTTTGGTTTTGTTTAATCTGAATTCCAACAAATTATTGTAGACTAATTTTAGCTACAATGTTTTTCATAATTTATTGTCAGTACATCAATATGATTTTGTTAGGTATTTGGAACACACAAATCTGTAAGGGAAGTAATAAGAAATAATTCTATAGCTTCATAAGATGCATTTATCTCCCTTTGATCAATGTTCTAGAAAATGTGCCCATTCAGATATTCTTAAATTAATATTTCTACTAAATAAAGCTCACTCTGACTGAAAACAGCATTTTGAGGTCTCTTCACAACTATTTTGTGATGATTTACTGGGTCTGACCCAAATTTTACCAAAATATTTAATTACCCTTAACCAGGAACAATTGAAGTAAAGTGTCATCCATAGAACATTCATACCAAGATTCATTGAAATTAATCCAATCGATAGGGAGGAGAAGATTTTATAAGTTTTCAAAGTGAAAATTGGCAACTCCTTGCCATGTCAACATTTATGGGCCCATCAAAATTTCATGAACAATTTGAATAAAGGGTCACCTAAGGAATATTGATACCAATTTTCAATATCTTAGATTTTAGAGTAAAAAAAAGCCTTGCCCTGCCATACCTAAATTTAGGGTGCAAAAAAAAATTCATGAATAATTCAAGTAAAGGGTCATCAAAGGAACATTCATGCCAAGTATTGTTGAGATTGGTCAAATGGTTTGGGAGGAGAAGATTTTTAAAGATTTTAAATTGAAAATAAGCCCCACCCTGCCACGCCCATATTTGGGGGTCAAACAAAATTTCTTGAACAATTTGAGTAAAGGATCACTCTAGAAATATCCATACCAAGTTTCAATGAAATCGGCCAAATGGTTTAAGAGGAAAAGATTTTTAAAGATTTTAAAATGAAAATATGCCACGCCCGTATTTGGGGGTCAATCAGAATTTCTTTAACAATTTAAAAAGTGGGTGGCCCAAGGAACATTTCTGCCAAGTTTCATTAAAATCCACCCATTGGTTTAGGAGGAAAAGATGTTTAAAGAAAAGTTTACGCACGGATGGATGGACACACGCAAGACAGACAACGCAATGACAATAGCTCCCTGGCCTATGGCCAGTGGAGCTCAAAACATCAATTTATACTAATAATGTGCCAATATATGAGATTCCTATCTCCCTCGCTAGTTCTGTCCTACTGTATCCAGGTCATATAACTTAACAAGAGGGCCATTGGCCCTGGTGTGCTCACATAAGATAAAGGCGCTTTTGCTTTAAATAGTTAAATCTTATACCATGGAACAAGTGGGCACAACCATACTTTATACATAATAGGCCTCGTACCTTGGGATCCAAAAGTCCAAGTTCTAGCAATGTTCATTTAGCTTTTTTGAAAGAGGACCAACTAAGGAACATTTCTGCCATATTAGGTTCAAATTGGCCGCATGGTTTTGGAGGAGATATCAAGGCTCTAAGCCTTCTTGGTCAGGAGGAGATTTTTTTTTAAGGTTTTTCTAAGATTTCACTTTTGTTGCCATGACAATCAGAGTTTTCAACGGATTTTAATTCTTTTAGCTATTTTTTAAAAGGGGCTGCCTAAAGAACATTTCTCCCAGGTTTGGTTGAAATTGGCCCAGTGGTTTTTGAGGAGGTGTTGTTTAAAGAAATTGATGATGGATGACAGATGATGGAAGGATGCCAGACTAAGGGTGAGAACAAAAGCTTATATGAGCACTTTGTGCTCCAGTGAGTAAAATAGAAATTTCTCCCTTTCTCCCAATATTCCATTTAAATGATATTTCCTGTTATATCAGTTGAAGTAAATGTGATTAACCATACCTATAAATGAGATTCATATCATCCTCCCGTGTCCAGACTTTACCGCCCTGCTGTTTCCAGTTCATGTAGTTGAGCCACTTGGTCCTACACTGTTTTTCAGATCGGGTCAGAACTCTCTCCGCTACCCTGGACCAGGACAGGCCATGGACTACATTAGCACCTGATTAAGACAACAAAAGTCTGTCATACAACACATGAGCCTATGCGTGACATTTCAAACCATTTCACATGTGCGTGCCTCTCACACTTTGAGCACCAAGGACAGCCATTTGGGGCAATTCGAACATTCACTGATTGTTTAAAGAAGCTTCATGTCAATATCTATCTACAGAGCGCAGAGTGCAGACTCTGATCAGACTGTGTGGATGCACAGGCTTACCTGAATTTTTACTTTGTGCAAATATGTAATGGTTGGAAATGTATCGAATACACTCAAATATAATTTAAGTCATCATTCAAGATTCCAGCCTTTTTTGACTAGTTGAAATGTTCTTTTCATACTTCAATATATAATATTTTGTACGCTGGAGCACAATTTAGTTCCATAAAATTTTACTCAAAAAACAAGTAAATATGTACTTTGCTTTTCTTGATGGCATTAAATCATAAGAAATGATAAGAATATTCTTTTAGTTTTCAGTGAGTTAGGAACAAAAAAAACTTAATCACACCCTCTTATGAATCTGCTTTCGTGTGATTAAAATTTTAGATTGGATGTTGATAAAAAGTTCTTAGGTTCATATTTATTGAAAAGTTTGAACAATGTGCTGGGTGCTATTTTTTTCCATTTTTCATTTCAAAATATAGGAGATTTAAAATATCAAGCAAAAAGTGGGATTTAAGTGATTCTCAAAGAAAATATTTCAAGAAATGAAGAAAATGTTCTACAAAGGGCATATTTCTAAACTTATAAGTAAAGTGAAAAGGAATTCTTCAGACTGCAAATGAAACTAGAACTTGTCAAAGTATGTGACTTCATACTCCCGCAAGTGCTTTCAGTGTAATGAGAGCTTTAACAATGCAAGGACATAGCTACTGACTTTGCTTTTCTAGAAAGGAGGATTTGGCGACACAAAATTGGTAGTATGATTAACTGCATATGTCTACAAAGCATAAATAATGTCTAAGTTCGAGGGGAGATCATTCTTGAACCAAGGTGAATTAAGACTTCAAAATTGCGTCTTTCAAAACTTCAACATGTGGTTAATCTTTGTATAAAGTTTCAATGGTGTTGAAGGAAAACTGAGGGAGTAGTTTGCGACACAAAATTGGTAGTATTTTTGTACACAGACAGATGGACACATGGACAGACAGGCTGATTCCAGTATACCCCCGAAAACATTCGTTTTGCAGGGGTATAACAAGATGGGTTTGTGAAACACCATGTTTCCATAACATTCTTTTTTGAATTGTGTACCTGATGAGTGACATTTACCATATAGCTTAATCTTGACCTTTGTATCTGCAGATGTGTATTTGTTAGATCTACCATTGTACTAAATATGAGCATTGTATCTTGAATAGAGTTAAAGTAATTGTAAATGTTAAGTTTGTGTTTAAAATTATGCAGACAGCAGAACAACAATATACCCCTGATATTTTGATGCAAGGGGAAGGGATTATTGTAAAAGAAAGCATTGCTTGTCTTAAGTTATTTCTTCTATTACTATATCTTTACTCTCTAAAGGATGCTCACTTCCCTAAATACACCAATCTACAAATCATTTTGAATTTACTGTCTTAAATTCACATCCATGCAAAGGGAAATCAATTGAAACCTACCCATTTCACATCCTGTTAGTTCATACACAGCCTGTGTAAGCCTCTTCTCCTCCTCCGGTAACCATTTCCCTGAGTTACACGTGTCCTTCATGAGTCTACATTTGTCCTTTACAGACGAAGCACTCCGACCCATCAACTGACCTATAGTAGCCCAGTCATTACCATGCTTACGTCTCAATCTATGAATCAAAATAAATTATCATTAGTATGGGATCCTCAATATGACCATAAGTTAAAATATATCCGGTCTGAAAACCGCTTTATTTGTAGCCACCATTTATAATTTCTACTTCAAAGAAGAATGCTATCCTTCCAAAGAGCTGCAATTAAACAAATTTAATATTCTCAAAAATTAATGAGAGAGATCCACACACAAAATTCTAACTGAATCTGTTGAGACATATGCAAGTCATTGCAAGAGAAAAGATTTACAAAATTGGAGCCATTTTGGCAGGTATCTTGTAAATAAACAATCGAAGCAATCTTAACTCTAAACTTGTCGAAGACATTGATAAGAGGTATCCGTAAAGTAAAGTGAAGAAATTCTATTGATAAATTATTATTGAAGAAACCAATATGAAAGTTTTTCAGGTCAAAACGTTCATCAAATGACAGCCATTTGACAGTGATCTTAAAGATTAAAGAAATCTCAAATTTGGCATTGTCTGTGACATTGATGAGACATACCTACACATAAAATTTGGAGAAAATTTGTTGAAAAATATTAAAGTTATGTGTGTCAAATGGAAGCCATTTTTCAAGTCATCTGAGAAATGAGAGGAAATCTCAATTTTTCACTTGTTTGAGACATAGATAACACACTATTAACCCTTTCCTGTTCAAACAGTGATTTGATACTAGAGAAAACATCGTGGAAAAAGAATAAATTGCTTGTAACAAGCAATTTCTCCTTTTTCCACAATATTTTCTACAACATAGGATGGTTTCCTTTCTAATGGCATCCAGTTTTCATTGTCGTCTGTGTCCTCTTTCAATTTGGACCAGTCTAAAATTTAAAAAAAAACAGGAAAGGGTTAAGCAATAAAGAAAGTTATGACACATCAAATTCCAGACAGACAGTGTACACTACAGAGGATCTCTTGTTGGCTAGGCCCAAATAACTTGTCATTCTGTTTAGGAACATTTATCTAAATCAGCTTGAAGGAAATTGACAAAGATTGATTGATTGAACAGGGTTTAATGCCACTTTTAACAGTAATTCCGTAAAATTGCAGCGGATGGATCACCTAACCATGGATTCCTGGTATTTCTCACACAAGTACCAACACTACATCCTTTCTCAGCCTCCAGCTGCTCATCCCACTTTGGCTTATGATCATCCACCCAAAAGTGGGAGACAAATGTCTGAAAAGAATATTGACTACAAGTCCTACTTGCTACCACTGTGCTATGGCCGAGGTTAAATAGACAAAGAATCAGTGTTCAAATCTAGTCACAAGGTAAAGGCCAATATAATATCTCTTCATTTTGAAACAAAAATATTTCAAATTTCTACCAATTTTGAGAGATTTTTTCAAAGAAATGTTTTTCCTTTTCTCTTAATAGTAGTCTAATAACCACCATATTCTGTAAAGTTTTCATTTATTCACCTTTTGTACAGAGGTCTGTAATAGAGAAACAGAACAACAGAGTTTATAGGTTGTTCTCTACAATGTGGAGCTTAACTTTCCAAAATTGCATTAATCTGTCATTTTTGGAACTAATGATGTCCAAGATTTCAATAATAACTCTTTCTATGTTTTTTTATTGCTCATAAAACTACTATAAACCTACTCTCTTAATCTAGAGATTTCTTCTGGACTGTACTTCCCAATATGGTTCTTCTGGTCATACATCCTAGTAACTCGACGATACACAGAGAATAAGGGTCGATGAAGACCTTTTGCTACAGTTCGGTAAAATTCTTTCCTTTCATCCTTAGACATCTCAAAAATAACTTCTGTAGGATCACTGACACCATTTTGCTGTAACAAATGAGCATGTATGTATCATTTTCAATCATATAAACCAATTACCATAGAAATATTTCAGACCGGTCAAAGCTGAAAAGCGTTGCAGACCACAATTTAAAGTTGATGAATTTTTTTTTAACAGTTTCACATCTGTAGCAGGTAAGACTTAGGAGGATAACTTTTTGTTCAAGGTTTCTGTTGACAATCAGTCTTATTTTACATACAGTATGTGGATTTTTTTCAAATTTCTGGATAGAAGAAATAGTGGAAAATGAAGAAATTGCTTGTTAGACAATGTTTTCCTAAAAAAAATTCTTGAGGGGTGTCAAAAGGAGTCACTGTGTGGGAATGGGTACGTTAAGCACAGCCTGGTTGATTGATTGATTGATTGAGCAGCCTGGTTGATTGATTGATTAGGGTCGTATTACGGCAGCTGGAGCATCCAACAATGGATTCCTGGCATATATCGCACCAGCACTACCACTACATCCTTTCCTAGCCTCCAGCTGCTATCGCACTTAGGTTTACAATTATCCATCCATTGGTGAGAGACAAATGTCTGAAAGGATATGTGCTGCCGCAGGGATCAAACACATGACATCCCGATTGAAGATTTGGAGTCTGACACGCTACCTTATGTGCCATGACGGGCGGCCCATTGAGCAGCCTGGATAGCCACTCGGGTATGTAGAATATTTGTTGTTCATGTAAAGAAGCTATACAGCCCATATTGTAGACTGATCAGACTGTATGGATACACACAGGCTGATCCGAGTCTTCACATACTGTGTGTGTATATTGATTGGATATTTCATGTCAAGGTACAAGTATTAAAATATTTACATGATCAAGAGGCTATGCAATAACTAAATTTTTTCCAAGCACTCAAAAGTAATCTTAGAATTTTTTTTCTCTCAATCCATTACAATTTCTTCATTGTCCAAAATGTATTTTGAATTTGTCTTTCTTAATAAGGAAGTAAAAAGCAGGATTAGTGAGAATGAGTTATGGGTTGAATGAACCTACATGCAAACAGAATGTTATCAATAACATTTAAGCGTAATACATTTAAAAGAGTTTCACAGGCCTAATTTCTTGTATAAACCTTTTTAGACCTTTCCTAATTCAAAGGTTTTGCATATGAAAATTTAAAGGGGATTTAATTTGAAAAATAGCTATTCAGCAGGGTAAAGCATATCGTACAAAAAGAAGAAATGGCTTGTCACATGCAATTCTTCTTTTTCTACAAAGTTTTCTCAATTATAAAATGCTGGGACGTAATACAGTAATTAGGGGTGTAACGATAGATCGATAGGTCGATGTATTGTGATAGTGACAGTCACGATATCGATGTATCGATTGCAATTCCCTGACATCCATAACTATCGCGATAGTTTGTTCAGATATCGATAGTTTTGATAGTAAATATTCAAAGCTTACTTACACAGAAATTCAATGTTTTCTTGGTCTCTTAGGTTAAAAAAGAGAGAGAAAGAGAGAGATAGAGAGAGAACGAGTTTCCTGAGTAACTTATCCTACTTTCACTTTCTATTATCATGTGATAGGCATGTTTGATTTTAGTTTCTTCCGTACTCCTTTTTTTGTTCAGGAATTGATTTTTAATTTTCGATTTACGAAGTGAAAAGGTCCTCAAAAATCCAAAAGCATGTTAAGTTAAGACTTGTTATCAATGTTTTATGAATTCTCAGTGCTAGAATTGTCAAAAAATACCAATAAGACAATCATAAATGATATTTGATTGATTACGATAATTAATTACTTATTTCGAGCACACTAATCCAGTTATTTTGTTTTACGTATTTCTGTCGTCTGTCATGGCTACAAATTTTGAGATTGTGAAAACCAAAGGCGGAAAGGCCTATGTTTGGGACCATTATGGGCTATTTTGGCTTTGTAAAGGAAGGCGAAAATATTGATAAAAAGAGAGTCTCCTATAAACTATGCTATCTATACAGATAAATATAGAAAATAAACAAAGTAACATATACCGATAGTATCGTTATATATCGCGATTGATTTCTGACAATAGTGATAGTATCACAATATCAATACTGTGATAGTAGAACTATCGTAATAGTGATTTTCTTAGCCGATAGTCAGCCCTAACAGTAATTGAACAGGAAAGGGTTAACTTTACTCATTCTTCTATTATCTTTGATTCCTAATTGTTCATGTTTATTTCATCAAAATAATCTCATTATCTTAACCCATTCCCATACAATGACACCTTTTGATGCCTCTAAAGAAAAATAATTGGAAAAACATTGTGCAAAATGAAGAAATTGCTTGAACCAAGTAATTTCTTCATTTTCCACAATGTTTTCTGTCCAGAGAATTTAAATTCTAAAATTTCATGAACTTTTAATTGTCCTCTGCAACTCCTATCAATTTGGACCAGTCTAAAATTTTGCTGTCTGGTAATGGGTTAATAATACTAGTAATCTTGGTAAAAGGGGAACTAGTTACAATATAGACACATACAATGGACAAACTCACCCTACAATATTCATTTATATTCATCTGTAATAAATCCACTTCTTCTTTTGTCCATTGACCTTGTTTCCAGGTGTGACCTAATAATGAAAACATTTTTTTGTTATTCATAGTTCTTACCCAAGTTTGAGTGTAGTCTTGATTTCTCAACAGGCTGAGGGTAGAATATGTAGTTATTTGGACAAAAACAATTTATTGTGCAATTATTATTTTCCTATTGTAAGTATTATTTTCCTATTGAAAGTATTAATTTCCTATTGTAAGTATTATTTTCCTATTGTATGTATTATTTCCCAAGTGTAAGTATTGTTTTCCTATAGTATGTATCATTTTCCTAATGTAGGTAATATTTTCTTTATGTAAGTATTCTTGCTAGAAATAAATGGATAAGAAAGAGGTATAGGCTATTTCCCCGTCCTGTGTGCAAGATAATTAGAGGTACTTGAGCAATTGTATTGCTCCATTGGCATGAAATTACTGACCAACCTATCTTAACTTTTTCATACCATTCAAAAGAAAGCACTTTGCTCACTTCCAACAAAATTTCTTACACTAGAAGCCAAAGATCTTCTTCAAATTCATACATCTAAAATTTACTGCTGCAACTTCTGTGCATTTTGACCAGTCTATGATAATGGGTTAAGTGGTTTAAGCAAAAAGTTTTGATTTTTCAAACAACCGAACAATCTCACATTTAAGAAAAAAATCAGTTAAGAAAAGATTAAAGGAAGTTACTGATATGAGCATAGTTGATCTGTCCAGTGTATTCTATTACTTCCCCTTGATAAATCTTAATCCTTTAGCCCATTCCCACTCAGTGAAGCTTTTAGATGCCCTAAGAAAAAAAGCCTTGGAAACATTGTGGAAAATCCAGAAATTGCTTGTTGCAAGCAATTTCTTCATTTTCCACACTGTTTTCTACCGAAAAGGTTGAAAAAAAACATTTTAAGACAAATGAAATTTTAGATATTTTTTCAGCTTTCTCAGTAGGAAGCATTGTGTTAAATGACAAAAATTGCTTGTTGCAAGCAATTTCTTCATTTTACACGATGCTTCATTCGAAATCTAAGAATAAAATTCTGAGAAACAAGTACACATTTTCAAAATAGACCAAAATCAACGATAAAACAAGGGCCATCAGAGACGAATGATCCTCCCCAAATGTAGACCCGTCAAAAAAATAAGAAATAATTGGGTAAAAGGGTTTGGACAGCCTGACAGACAAAGATGGGATTATGTTCTTGTCCTATTCCAGACATTCTAAATTTTAATGTCTGAAATTGAGCTATTACCTTGACCTTAGAGATACCTGAAAATTTGTCTCAAATGGCACATATACTCATGATAGAAAACATTTGTGGCAAGTTATTTCAAAATCCATTCTTACTTTAAGGAGCTATGCTCCAGGCATGCTTCATTTTAACATTGGACCTTAAGCTGTGACCTTGACCTTTGAAGTATCTGATTTCTTTTTTAAATAGCTCATCTGCTCATGATAGAGAACAATTGTGCCAAGTTATATTGAAATCCATCCATAATTGAAGGAGCTATGCTCTGAACATGCTTAATTTTAACATTTGAACTTGAAATATGACATTGACCTTAGAGCTATCTTAATTTTTTTTCAAATGGCAAATCTGCTCATAAGAGAACAATTATGCAAAGTAATTTCGAAATCATAATTAATTCACCAGTGAAGTTTCATCCAATTAGGCACAAGGGTTGTGGAGATATCAAGGTAGACAGACAGAATGACGGATGGACAGACAAAGCTCATCATTTTTCGGCCATTATAACTGAAAGGCATTATCCAGTTATCTTAATGTGTATGAAAAACCAGTGTGAGGTAAAATGCTGTTAGTAAGGACTTAACGTAGAAACTACATACCACTCCGCTGTAGAATATTTTTATCATCTCTGGTGGTAAACCATGCTTGGGAGACATCAGATCCCATCAGTTGTTGGTCTCGTTTATGGAAACCTTTGGTCTCTATCTCATTAAACTCAGGCTAAAAATTAGCAATAAACAAAAACTATTTTTTGTACAAGAAGTGAATTCTAGGCTTTTAGAATAACTTGATCATGTTGAAAAATCATGTCACAATTAACTCATGGATAATGCTCAGTTGAACAATTGCGACTGTCAATCAAATAACCAGTCAGCCAATGAAATTATTCATTTAGATGAGTTTTGAGCTCCGACATTTGCTGCCTTTTTTGTTGCGCTTTTATGTTGGTTTGGCTACTTAAATGTCATAACTATAGCTTATTCGAGTTGTAACAAGAACCATGTCGGACATGGCCATCCCCCGCCTTAAAAGCTTGATAGTAAACTGAAGCCAGTTAGATTTAGGCTTCTTGTGCACTGCATTTCTTCTCATTGAGTTCTATAATAGCTATTATACTTTCAGAGATTTGCTCAGGACAAAATCGAAGTCTTTAAAAAAACAAAGGGCAATAATTCTCCTCAACGAGATCTATCCACCTATGAAGTTTCAAGTTAATAGCTATTATACTTTCAGAGATATGCCCGGACAAAATCTTAGTCTTTAAAACAACAAAGGGCAATAACTCCGAAATTATGCAAGCAAGAGTTGTGGTTCTTGAGCAATGTACTTCTCCTCAATGAGATCTATCGACCTATGAAGTTTCAATTTGATAGCAATTGTACTTTCAAAGATATGCTCCGGACAAGTTTAGTGATGGAATGATGGAATGACGGACAGAGACCATTACTATATCCCCTTCGCCGAAATTGCGGGGGATAAGTATGACGTTTAGGTCCCAACCAACTCTTCACATTTTTTGCTGAATGCTACTTGCCATAAATTTGGCATGATAATGCCTTCTAAAAATCAAAGCTGGATTTCCTGTCGGAGTCAGAGGACATGGCCAACTGAGTAAGTTGGCGGGGCCAGTGATTGGTCGATTCTTAAATGCTTTGATTATCAAATAAATAATATGGCTTATAATACTCCTAATTACTCAGGAATTCAAATCTGTTACAGTAGGTTAACAATGACCCTATTAGATTCCAACTTGAAAAATAGTAATGACTGTATAAGCTAACAAGAAGTGTTTGTGAAACACAATGCCCCTGCAACAGGACTTAACAATGAAAAGTGTTTTTGACTTGTACATGAGTTTTAATAGAGTATTGTAGTGAAAGCGACATTTTTTTGGCATTTGACCTTAGTATGTGACCTTGACCTTATCACATGACCTTCACCTTGATACGAGGAGATGCGTATTTGCGAGATGTATCATTATGCCAAACAAGAGCATTGTATCTTGAATAGGCTGGTAGTAATTGGCAATGTTAAGTTTTTTGTTTAAGTTTTGCAGACAGACAGACAGACGGAAAGACTGAATGACGGATAGGCAGACGGACAACGATAAAACAATATGCCCCGATCCCCAGGCATAAAAAGTCATTCATGGAAAAAGTGTCCAGCCTGCCAAATATTTGACCTTTAAGCTGTGGCCTAGGAGCTATCGGAAAATATAAGTCTTAGAGCTAAAACACAGTCAGTAAACCCTGGCTTGCACCACTAAATAAAGTACAGTGATATGATATTCACCCTTTAATGAACAAATTATGAAGCACCAGGTAGTACACCTAGCTAAACCTTCATTCAAAGTTTCAAGTGATATTTAAACTTGCTAAGAAGATTGCGACAAAAATATACCATTCTTCCACGCAATGTCCAAAGCTAACAAAATAATAAAAGAGATTAGGCAACTTGAAGACTACATTTGGTAAGCACCAAGTAGGCCCTTAGCTGAACCTTCTTAGCAAATTTCAAGCCAATCCTATTAAAATTTGAGAAAAATGCAAAGAAATACATCACTCTAGGCAATGTCCTTAAACAAACAGAGCTTTAAAAAAAGGAAAATAATTAATTTGTGGCCTAAATTTGGTAAATTCATGTTACTGTAGGATCTCTAGTTGAATGCTATCAGTATTTGCTGAAAAATGCAATGCAAAATATCGGTGAATCACTGAAGGAATGACAGACAGAGACAGGAGGACGGAAGAGGTGAACATCCTCTTCTTTGAAGCAGGGATATAAACATGGATACAGTTTCAATCTTGAATGCCCTGATTTTAGAGTTGATAATATTGATCTGCTAAAAACCAAAGAAATCAAACCTATTACAATTGATAAACAAGGCCAAAGAATCCATCATTAAAATAGTTGGAAAGCCTGTTTGAATATACAGTAAAACCCCTCTAATACGACCACTTGTGTTTTTTTCTGAAAGTGGTCGTAATAGCGGGGTGGTCGTTATACTGAGGTTTGGGGTTGTCAAGTAATTCATGTTTTTATCTTATCTTCGTTATTTGAATATATTAATACTATACATACAAAAAATAAAACTATAAAAAAACATGTATTACACCAAAATCTTATGTCTTTTTCAAATTTGCAATCTTTGATAAGTTCTACTTTCTCCATTCTCCATTTTGATACGATTCAGAAGTCCGACCTCAGATTATTCATATGTAAGTACAGGTTCAAAGTGTCAAACTGTTGATATCATTTCTTCTACAATGCAAATACCAAACATCAATTAAGTTGAAATCAAAATCTAATTGCTAATTAACTGTACAGAACGCCGTAAACAAACAGATCGTAGCTTCTCGGATGCTTTTTCACTTTCTATTTTATTACTCGAGCCAATATTATTCAAATAACAATTAAAAATAATACAAGCTATAATTGTGATCGGCCACTTTAATATATTTAATAGAAATAACGATTATCATAATAAGGGTTTGTTATCACATAATCAAAATCAGATATTGTATTGACAATGCATTCGTACCCAATTAGTGTCGCTCTTATCAAGTGTGAAATTCGGGTGGTCGGTCTCAATGTGTGAAGTTACCGGTCGTTTTAGTTGGGTTCAAAATAGTGTATCAGCTATAGTTGGTACTGAATATAGTGGTCGTAATTCCGAATAGAGGGGTGCCCGTGTTAGAGGGTTTTCCGATCATTGAAACAAAGAACAAAAAATTCCGTTCTGCATAAATTCGGTCGTAATA
Source organism: Fragum fragum (assembly GCA_946902895.1). Lineage (NCBI taxonomy): Eukaryota > Metazoa > Mollusca > Bivalvia > Cardiida > Cardiidae > Fragum > Fragum fragum. The sequence goes on along the minus strand of OX336371.1, from coordinate 61,469,645 downwards.
GTGGGGTGCCCGTATTTCCGGGGTGGTTGTAAGGAGGGGTTTTACTGTATAAACCCTATTCAGTAAATACCTGTTTTGCCTGATATTGGTGCTCTGAAAACTGGCTCTCTCCTGAGGGCTGTAAGTCACCTGTAATAATGTAAATATAGAAAGAAGGGTCCATTGGTCAGCAATTAATTTAAAGCGTAAGCTTTGTCTTCATAACATACACAGCCTGTAGTGATCATAAATATGAGGGATGTTCAGAAATTTTTTACATCTTGTTAACGCCATCCCCTATCATTTAACATGATCCAGTTAATATTTTCAAGATTTTTTTGGTAAAGAAACTGACAACTCCTCCTCCTTAGAAATATCATTTACCTCAATGCATGAAACAATTTTATTGTGGATTTCAATGAATTACAATACAGTAAAACCTCGGTAGTTCGTAGCGCAAGGGACCGAGGAAATTTATACGAACTAAGCGTAGTACGAACAAAACGGAGGGCAAGTGGTCAGCTTTTTGAGATACACGGAATCGGACACTTTCTAGTTCTGTCCTCCATTTAGGAATTGATTCTAAATTGGTTATTTTTTTAAACAAGACCCACAGATATTAATTAAGGAAACATAAATTAAAAATTACTCATCTTTTTTTTCACGCTTTTATCTGGCTTTTTGGGGGCATTTTTTAACCACAGTGATTGTATCAAATTTCTATCTCCATCAGAGTGATTTCCCTTTGCAATGCATTGGATCAAATCACTCTGAGTATTCTATCATCAAATCATAAAATTTAGGACAGTCGCTTGTGAAGAAAGTAACTGCATATCAAAATGAAATGGTTAGAATTTCTAAATGACCAATAACACTGATACTAATGGGGGTGCGTCAATTTAAAGTAAATTTTTGGCGATAATTACGGAAACATCTATTCGATTATTTACCCACCTTACAAACCAAACAGCCCCTTTTCACTAAAGGTACATGATACCACATTTTTTGTAATATAGATCAGCAGGTGTGAAAATCAAGGTAAGTTGTGATTTGTGACAATTTGCTTATCACGCCTACGAATTAAACATCGGAGTTTATGCTATAATCATACTTTCGGGACTTGAAAAGGCCTACCAACTACGAACCACTGACGTTCGAATTAGACAGATTTTACTAACAAAGATAAAGAAGGAAAAGATCGGGACTGTGTAAAGTATACGAACGAACACATACCAACGAACCAGTGACCTTCGAATTAACAAGGTTCTACTGTATTTCGATAGTTCTTTACTCAAAAATTCATCAAGCAATCAGTTTCATTTCTTTTTGAAAACAAGTCACCAGACAACAAAATCTTAGAATGGTCCAACAAGTTGAAAGGAGTTGCAGACAACAAGTTAAAATCTATGAAATTCTAGATTTTTTCAACTTTTGGGTAGAAATTATTGTGTAAAATGAAGAAATTGCTTGTTGCAAGCCATTTCTTCATTTTACACAATGTCTTCCCAAATTGTTTTTCTTTGGAAGTATCGGATAAGTGAATTGTGTTCGATGTCACTTTTAACAGTATTTCAGTCATATTGCAGCAGCTGGATCACCTAACCAGGGATTCCTGGTATTTCTCATACCATTACTACATCCTTTCCAAGCTTTCAGCTGCTCATCACACTTAGATTTAGGATTATCCACTGCTTGGGGAGACAAATGTCAGAAAGGATATTTGCTGAAACCTGGGAATTGAGGGGCATCAAAAAGTGCCATTGTGTGGGAGTGGGTTAAGAGTCATTTGGTGTCATTCAAGCAATTTCATATGCAAGTCACTTTTTTATGATCATTTAAATGTATTCAATGAGAGCATAACAGAGGGCCCACATGGGCACCTATTAACATGGTTAACCCATTACCCCACATAATAATGTGTTCTGATGCCCTGAAAAAATAAAAGCATGGAAAACTTTAAGGGAAAAGGAGAAATTGCTTGTATAAAGCAGCTTTTCCTTTTCTCACAGAGTTTTCTATCCTATTTGGCTCTCATTTTCCAATTTAAGTGCAATTTGATATGTCCTCTGCAACTTCTTTCAAATTGGACCAGTCTAAATTTTGTTTTACGGTAATGGGTTAACCAAACAGTTGAGTTTCTCATATTTGAACATAACTAGGACAGAATAATGCCATGTGATTGATAATAAATTCTGCCATAAAATTGTATGATATTTGTGGCTCTATTTTATGAGCTTTTCAAACAAAAACTAAGAGTATCCCTCATAAAAATCAATATACAGAGAATGTTAACGTGAATAAACCCATTCCCACACAAACCTACCTTTTTAAGCCCCTGAAGAAGAAGGTTTTGGAATACATTATAGACAATTGAGAAATTCAAGAGTTCATTTAGAGTTTAACGTATGCTGAAACTAATTGAGACTTGAAATTGATCAATTACATTGAAAAAAGTCAACAATTTCCCATAACTAGAACAATATGGACAAGACAGCCTCACACTAAATGCTTCAAAATCACACTTTAATCCTTTCCAGTTCAATCCATGGTATTTACATCCCTGTCAATTAATAATTGAGAAAATATTGTAGAAAAAAAGAAATTGCTTATGACAAGCAATTTCTTCCTTTTCTACAATATTTTCTACCCTAATGACTGGTGTGTTTTTTTCAAAATAAATCCAAATTCAATTTTCATCTGCAAAACCTTTGAATTTGGACAGGTCTAAAATTTTGAATAATTAGAAAGGGTATAGTAAAACTGAAACTATGACTAACCTGCAAGCGTGAGAATATAGGACTGACCATCTTCCCCTTCGACACGGAACCTTTTGATGGGAGGTTCAGTAGCTTCTACAGCATTCCCAGCAGGTACAGCACCTACACTACCTGAATATACAGTCAATACTGATAAATAACACGCCAATTAACTCTTACCTGTTTTTTTAATTTCAGACTGGTACAAATTGAAAGTGGTTGCAGACAACTATGAAAATTAGATGCAATTTGAAAAAAAAAATCCTGTGTCACAAGAAGTTTCTCCAATTCCCACAATGTTTTCTCAAGTATAAAAGCACAACAATGTAAAATGTTGGGTTTGTACAGGAAAGGGTTCACCCACATACCACATAATTACCCAATTTTTATGTGCTGAATGTATAAAGTGGTTGAAAACATTGTGAATCAAGAGGATTGCATGCGGCAGCTAACACTTCATATTGGGTATAACTTCTAAATTGAAAAAGGGGCATAATTCTTTAAAAATTGCATTTAGAGTTACCCTCTTGAATGTATATATTGCTCTTATGATAGTGAACATATTTTCCAGGTTTCAAATGAATGTGTTCAGTACAGGTAATACCGAGATGTTTCATAAAGTCAAAGTTTTCCAACTATGATGCTAACGCAGCCACCCACCTGGCTATAGCACCTTGGAGTCAGTGTAAATTCAGGTACTCAGACTATTGGGCTTACTTAACCCATTCCAACACAGCAAAATTTTAGACTGGTCCAAATTGAAAAAAAGCTGCAGACTACAATTTCAAGTTGATGGAATTTTGAATTTTTTCGTCTTTTTGGATAGAAAACATTGTGGAAAATAAAGAAATTGCTTGATACAAGCAATTTCTTCATTTTCCACAATGTTTTCCAAAGTTTTTTCTTGAGGGGCATAAAAAGGAGGGATTGAGATGGAATGGGTTAACATTATAACTGAAGTGTTCTGGTAGAGGACTATGATCTATGCTTTATGCAAAATCTAAAAGCTCTAGGCTTTAGGTTTCAGATAAGATTTCTTTTATTTCTTAGGAATTCCTTGCAGTTGCCATAGCAATTCAAGTTATCAACCAATTCCTTGAAATATTTTGAAAGCCCTAGGCCTTACAGTTTAGGCAGCGAAGATTTTAAAATAATTCCTAAGGATCCCCCCCCCCCTGGTTGCCATAGCAACCAGTTCTATCAACCAATTACAATTCCTTGAAGTACATTGGAAGCCAAAATCTACACTGACAACTGTAATGAAAATGACTTCAATTTTTGTTTATAAATCTTCGAGTTAAAAATCTATAATTTTTTATCCATGACATGACTGCATTGAAAGAAGGCTTTGTTTAACCCATACCACACAGCAATATTTTTGACTGGTCCAAATTCATTGAAGTGGCAGACAACAATTTTCATATGATTAAGTTTTAAAATTTTTTACCTTTTTTTGGTTAAAAAAACATTGAGGTGAATGAAGAAATTGCTTGTTACGAGCAAATTCTTCATTATCCACAATGTTTTCCTAAGCTTTTTTTCTTTAAGGTGTATAAGTGTCATTGTCTGGGAATGGGTTAAACTCAATTCATACTATGTTCAACCTAGTGAACATGTATGGCTAGCATAAACCCATTTATTGGCAAGCAAGAATTATGATAATTTCCCTAATAGCCTACGTAGGCTGTTAATCTAGATTAATTTAGATAAAGCCGAGACAGTTGCAATAAATATCGGGTCAATCAAGTGTTGCTTATTACCGTTGGAAACCTGCATTAAGTTTGAATATGTCATTGTTACGTCATCAGGAGTTATGTTGGCTAGCCGGTCTTCAATGCTGTTAAGATCAGTCCAAAACTGCCAAAAGTGTTATTACAAATATAGACACTTACTCTATTTTTGTGTTAACCATTTGATGTGACATAATTAAGGAAGTTGTGTGTTTCACTTGTCAATTTGTTACCTTCTGTTTACTTTGGGTCATATACAAATGAGGTTATGCGGAGTCAACAAAGCAAAGTCCATGAAATCTAACAAATGACCTGGAATTCTGCTGAATCTTTCCTTTATAACTACAAAAAGCCACTTTAATCAGATTGCTGGGATGATTTCATATGTCTCAAATTTAAGTATTAACCCTTGTCATGCTGAACCTGGAATATTCCGGTTTTGGCACGGGGTGCAGTCTGATCTTGGTCCACACCTCCTGCTTGTACTTTTCCTGCCAGAGTTGTTTATGAAATTGATTTCTAAAAAAGATATTGATTATTGAACAAGTTCTATCGGTGCTTTCGTCCTTTGATTTTACAGCAATTCAGTAAGGTAATTTATACAGCATGACAAAGTTTAAATGGCAATTGGCATATTTTTCTTATCTTGGTTTAAGAAAATTCAATACCTCACTTTCAACAATTGTGTTTTCTCGTACTGGGTTAATTATGTTTTGTCTTATTATTTTAGTGCTTTTTAACTTATCATAAATCATTCAGTCAGCCAGTAATAAAAATATTTGTTATAAACGTCAGAGATCACATTATATATACAGTCTACATCAACAGTTTGAATGGTCAACTTTTTTGATTGACATCTGTTACTCTACAATATTTAATCAGAACTTATGTTTGACCTGAAACCACGCGTTTTGATGCACAGAAATTAAAAAGGAAACAATTTTGATGCTCTAAAAATTTGTCATGTGTGTCATTTTGACTCTCGAAAATTAGCAGTCAAGTGTCAAATTATACGAAAATGGTTAATTGATTATGAAAATATACACCCCCATCATGGATAACACCAAGTTTGATTGGTAATTAACACTCTCGAGTGATGGACATGCATCGGCGATCGTAATTGAAAGGTACTTGACTCCAGTGAAATTAATGATGAAACCTTTTTTCAGAGTTCTAATCCTCCTTGCTAATACTTTTATCAAAAACCCCAAAAATATAATCAAGATGTAAAGTGAAATTAAAGAAAACATTTCTCTAGAAATGTTATGAGTTTTTCGGGGATAAAATTGGCACTTCTATTTATGAAAAATAAGAATAATCTAATCCTCAATACTCTTGAGATTTTCTACAACTGATTCAATTTATAATATATGCATGAATACTAAAATTTCCGTAATATTTATCTTCTATTGAAAATAGAATACTGTTAGATTGTAGAAATGTTCAAATCTGAGACAGAGTATATTCTGAGGAACCATTGCTAAAAAATTATAAATGTTTAAAAAAAAAATCTTTTTTCATTTTAAATTACTACCTTTTTCTTGGGGGGGGGGATATCATATTATGATTATCACAATTCAGTTTTGACTCCTGAAAATTTTGGTCCAAGGGTCAATGACTCTTGACTTTTGAGTACTAATGGAAACCCTGTTTAACCCTTTCCCGCTAATTGAAATTTTAGACTAGTCCAAATTGAAAGAGGTTGCAGACAACAATAAAACCTGGATGCCATTTGAAATGAAACCATCATGTGTGACAGAAAATATTGTGGAAAAAGTAGAAAATGCTTGTTACAAGCAATTTCTTCTTTTTCCACAATGTTTTCTCGAGTATAAAATCACAGGAACGTAAAATCCCGTATTTGAACGGGAAAGTGTTAATGTTGGTCAAGGTCTGGGTTCAGAGTTCACTTACGGTCCAAATAAATCATTTGATTGTATAATTGATTCCATGTTTAACAGCTGTAATCAGTCAATTGCAAAGAAATGTCTAGATTTAAGTTTGAACAAGCTCTTACCATCAGTCACTACATAGTACTGTTTTCCATTTATTTCTGCAGTTGATCCACTAGCTGTATAACTTATGGGAATTAGGTCTGAGTTACCTGACAGAACTTCATCAGGGGCAGGTGAACCTTTACCATCCTCAACAACATTAGCACCAGTCAGAACTACAATTAAGAAGGAGAATAACAGTTTATAAAAAAATATAGCGATCTGCAAGGTTATGCTTTTGCACCTCAAAAATGAATACATCTCATAAGTTTTTTTAACCCTTTCCTATTCAATCCCTGGTTTTTACGTCCTTTTGTTATATACTTGAGAAAACATTGCAGAAAAAGAATGAATTGCTTGTAAGAAGCAATTTCTTCTTTTTCCACAATATTTTCTTAGCTACATAATGATTTTCTCCACTTAAATTTGACTTTAAGCCTTTAAAATAACAAAGGGCAATAACTCCAAATTCATGCAAGCATGAGTTGTGGTTCTTGTGCACTGCACTTCTCCTCAATGAGGTCTATCAATCTATGAAGTTTCAAATTAATAGCTATTTTACTTTCAGAGATATGCTCCAGACAAAATGCAAGTCTTTAAAATAACAAAGGGCAATAATTCCAAAATTATGCAAGCAATAGTTGGGGTTCTTGTGCACTGCACTTCTCCTCAATGAGGTCTATCTACCTGTGAAGTTTCAAGTTGATAGCTATTATACTTTCAGAGATATGCCCCGGACAAAATGTAAGTCTTTAAAATAACAAAGGGAAATTACTCCAAAATTATGCAAGTGAGAGATGTGGTTTTTGTGCACTCCACTCTCCTCAATGAGGTCCATCCATCTATGAAGCACAAAGATCACTTAACCCTTGTCATGCTGAACCCGGAATATTCCAGTTTTGGTAGGAGGTGTAGACTAATATCAGGCTGCATGTATGTGCAGGCTGATCTTAGTCTACACCTCCTGCTTGTACTTTTTATGCCAGAATTGTTTATGAAGTTGATTTCTAAAAGAAATATTGATTTTTGAACAATAAGTTCTACCAGTGCTTTTAGCCCTTTGATCTGACAGCATTTCAATAAGGTAATTTATACAGCATGACAAGGGTTAATATGAATATGTTTAAATTATACCTATTTTCAAGGATCCTAGAAGAAACATTATTGCCTAAACTATATGTTTTTTTATATTTACTGTTAGATGCTTGTGACTCAATATCAATAGGTTTCAAGACTAAATGTACATTTTGATTTACAGCAAAGTCACAATGTTTGAAACAAAATTTAGTTAAAAACCCAAAATGGTCAATGTTACGTCCTACAACCATTTTTACACAATCCTGCTTTTTATGACCCCCTAAAAAAGGGCCTTTGAAACAAGAAGACAATGAAAAATTTTCTTTGATCCGAAAACATTCTTCATGTTTCATTTTTTCTACTCTAAAACAAAAAGGAAAAAAAAATACTAAAAAAGAAGTCTATCCAATTTGAATTATCATGTTTTCTTTGAACTTGGACCAGTCTAAAATTTTGTTGCATTGTGCTGGATATCAATTGAAATTTCGAGTAATACAACGCTACTCTTCTCATATTTGTAACTGTTCTACATCACTTTGATATTATTCAAAATTCTTGTAGGGGTAATAGGATACTATTTACATACCCGCTTGTAACTGTTCTACATCACTTTGATATTATTCAAAATTCTTGTAGGGGTAATAGGATACTATTTACATACCAGCTTGTAACTGTTCTACATCACTTTGTTCACCTTCCAAACTCTGACTAGATATTTGTATAGGTACCATAATCTCACTAGGTAAGGCCTGCACCATTCTAACTCTTGCTGTATCTGTATCTAACACAATGTTGGTATCAGCACTGGTAGGGGCAAGCACTTCAGATGTCTCTTCTGGAAGATAGGCAAGTCTGAATGAATGGCTTTTTAACACATTACTATTCATATCAAAAATTAGGGATTGCACAGAAAAGTGCTTATTTTCAGAAAACAGTAATTCTTTGAAGTATTTTGGTAGAGGGTCAATAGGTGATGATACATACCAAATATCAAAGCTCTAGGCTTTATGGTTTAGGAGGAGAAGATTTTTTAAGATTTCCTTTGTAAGTTTCCTAGGTGATGAATCATTCAAAATATCAAAGCTCTAGGCCTTATGGTTTGGGAGAAGAAGATTTTCAAAGATTTCCTTCTCTATTCCTTTGTAAAATCAGGGATTGCACAGAAAAGGGCTAATTTACAGAATACAGTTATTCTTTGAAGTATTTTGGTAGAGGGTCAATAGGTGATGATATATACCAAATATCAAAGCTCTAGGCCTTATGATTTAGGAGGAGAAGATTTTTCAACATTTCCTTTGTAAAATCTGGGATCGCACAGAAAAGGATTAATTTCAAGAGTACAGTTATTCTTTGAAGTATTTTGGTAGAGGGTCAATAGGTGATGATACATACCAAATATCAAAGCTCTAGGGCTGATGATTTAGGAGGAGAAGATTTTTTAAGATTTCCTTTGTAAAATCTTGGATTGCACAGAAAAGGGCTAATTTACAGAATACAGTAGTTCTTTGAAGTATTTTGGTAGAGGGTTAATAGGGGGTGATACATACCAAATATCAAAGCTCTAGGCCCAATGGTTTGGGAGAAGATGATTTTCAAAGATTTCCTTCTTTATTCCTTTGTAAAATCAGGAATCGCACAGAAAAGGGTTAATATACAGAATAGGGTAATTCTTTGAAGTATTTTGGTAGAGTGTCAATAGGTGATGATATGTACCAAATATCAAAGCTCTAGGCCTTATGGTTTAGGAGGAGAAGATTTTTTATTCATTGTTTATGGATGGACAGGCGGGCGGACGGACGGACGGTTGCTGGACAATTACCGATCACAATAGTTCACCTTGAGCATGTTGTGCTCAGGTGAGCTAAAAAAGCAAATTATGAGTATAAATTTGGAAATTGAAGTGCCAACAGACCTTATTTCTAAAAATATTTCAACCATTGTAATGCTGAACCTAGTATACTCCTTTTTTGGCAGGAGGTTTAGAGGGTCAAACAGTCCAACAAGAGCCTTGTAGAATGCTGCATTCTCTGCAGTGGTTATTGAAGTTAGCGTCATTCAGATCGCATGTGTGATTTTTCCTTTCAAGTAGTTCTAGTCTTACAGTATCTCAGTAATCAGTTAAAAACTTAGATTATTTAGCAAAATCTATTTTTGACTACTTTTGAAATTCTCTACACATTATGAGAAAGATTGAGGTTCCCAGAAAAAACAAAGAGCCATCAGAGACAGATTATGCTCCCAAAATACTTTTGTCATAAAAAGTATAAAATATACAGAGAAAAGGGATTGGATAGACCAACAGATGCATATGCAGGATATGCTCATATTCTAGATACGCTAAATTCTAGCAAACATCCTTGAGCTTTGACCTGGACCGGGGATCTATCTGAAAGTTTCTTTCAACTGGCACATCTACTCACAATAGATAACAATTGTGCAGTTATTTCGAAATCAATTCATAATTTAAGGACCTATGCTCAGATTAAGCTGTCACCTTGACCTTTGAGCTTTCTGATTTTTTTTTCAAACTGCACATCTCCTCATGACTTATCGTAAAGTTATAATGAAGGATCTATGCTCTAAAAATGCTAAATTTTCCTGTTTGATCTTGATTTGTGACCTTGACCTTAGAGCTATCCAAAAACTGGGACAAACACCTCAGTGCAATATCATAGGGAATTCACATGTAAAGTTACATCCAATTAGACCAAAGGATTATTGAGATATACTGACGGACAGGCGGAAAACAGAAGGACAGACTGACAGACAAAGCTGCAGCTACATGCTGGCCCTTCAGGGGTATAACAAGAACACTGCCTACTGGTGCCTTGGCTCGGCTGTTGGGTGCTGGATAGTGGACAAAACATATCTAGAGTTATCCCCTTTGATAGCATAGGTTGCTCTTTTGGTAGTGAACAAGTGTGCTAGGTTTCAAGTGAATGCCTTTAGTAAAACCAGAGATATCACAAAATAATTTTTCGCATGACAACAACAACCACGACGACAACATGATGGCTTTCGCAATACCTTGGGTTTTCTCCAGCCAAGCTAAAAATGGGGAAAGCTAATTTGTCATCTGATCATATTCTAACATTGGGACTACACATTCGGTTTCATATAAGATGGTCAAGGCAATTGTTATTTCCTGATCATTATCAATCTTAACATGTAAATGTTATTTCTCATCCAAAACCTATTTGTGGATTGTCGCATGAATTCCCTCAACATGAAAAGAGTTTGAAATTTAGATAGTGAACAAAAATACATTCAAATTAAAATTTTGAGCTTTGCACAAAAAAGAAACTATAATACACGAACTAACCTTTAACATTAACAAGTTCTATCCCTTCTTTGACATTCTCTGTAGAACTTATAGTAGAAAGTGGCTGATTAATGAGTGGCAGTGATAGGATAACATGAACAGGTGCACCAGGTATTCCACTAGCAATTATTGGCACTTGCGCATCCCTATTTGAAATTGACTGGTCTGGGTTAGATTTATCAATAGTTTCAGACAGTTCTTCTGCATTTTCATTGTCTCCTGAGTTCATAATGTCCTGAAATGAAACTAGAATTGTTGCAAAGCAGACTTATAACCCTTCCTCCCCCCATCACACACACCAGCCTTTCATCACTCAAGTACCAGTTGACATTTGACCTTCTTTACAAGAAAGCAATAGGGCAACTCCCTTGGCCATGGATAGCATTTCTAAAAAGCTTCAAGATACTAAGTCAAATGGCTTGTGAGTAAGAGCATGAAAACGGTTTTCAATAAAAGCAAGAAAACGGTTTCAATCAAAGTTCATATAACCTTGACCTTTGACCTACATGACTCAAAAATGTTATGACCCTTCCTTGGATCATTGGCAACAATAGTATGAAGTTTCATGGTTGTAAGTCAATTAGTTCTAGAATTAGAGCACAAAAAAGTCTATGGATGGCTGAACAGATGTATGAACACAGACATGGTGAAACTTATATACCCCTCTCTACTTTGAAGGTGGGGCTATAATAAAGTAATAAAATGTCGGACTCCAGAGAGAAGCTGTATTAAAACATTCAAACAATTCCACTTTTTTACGTTGAAAAAAGCTTTGGAAAACATTGTGGACAATGGAGAAATTGCTTGTTACAAGATATTTTAACATCTGTATAATCACATGTAGTCTTGGTGTTTGGCTGCACGGTGATGAAGGCCTTACCTATAACAACAAGAGGGCCGTTGGCCCTGGGGCGCTCACCTGAGATAAAGGCTCTTTTTCTTTCAACAGTCTAATTCCATGTTAAGGTTAGGATTCTGAAACAAGTGGGCCACAATTACATATAAAGCCTATGACCTGGGGATCAAAAAGTCTAAATTACAAATTCAAAGGCTTTAGTACTGATTTGAGAGAAGGAAAAAAACTTTTTTCCATGGGTTATAATTTCAGAAATAAGAAAGAAGTCTGTGAACTGATGCTTCGTGCCTATATCCCCCCAAACCCCCGGATCTGCCCCTGGAAACACTAGGATCATGATTTTAGCTATTTTGTAAGAGATCAATATACTGATGCTTCATGCAAAATATCAAGGCTCTACACCTTCTGGGTCAGGAGGAGAAGATTCTTAAAGATTATTTTGAAATTTCACTTTTGTTGCCAGAGTTTTTAACAGATTTCAATTCTTTTAGCTAATTTTAAGGGGGACCACCTAAGGAACATTTCTGCCAATTTGGTTCAAATTGGCCCTGTGAATTGGGAGGAGATGTCATTTAAAAAACTTTCTTTATTTCTATATAACCCCCCCGGGCTCCGCCCCTTGGGACCCGAGGATCATGATTTTAGCTACTTTGAAAAAGGTCAATATACTGATGCTTCATGCAAAATATCAAGGCTCTACGCCTTCTGGATCAGGAGGAGAAGATTTTTAAAGATTATTTTAAAATTTCACTTTTGTTGCCATGGCAACCAGAGCTTTTAACGGATTTCAATTCTTTTAGCTAATTTTTAAGGGGACCACCTAAGCAACATTTCTGCCAAATTTGGTTCAAATCGGCCCAGTTGTTTGAGAGGAGATGTCATTAAAAAAAAATTTCTTTATTTCTATATAAACCCCACCCCCCTGGGGCTCCGCCCCTGGGGACCAGAGGATCATGATTTTAGCTATTTTGAAAGAGGTCAATATACTGATGCTTCATGCAAAATATCAAGGCTCTATGCCCTCTGGGTCAGATGGAGAAGATTTTCAAAGATTATTTTGAAATTTCACTTTTGTTGCCATGGCAACCAGAGTTTTTAACGGATTTTAATTCTTTTAGCTATTTTTGAAGGGGACCACCTAAGCAACATTTCTGCCATTTAAATCAGCCCAGTGGTTTGAGAGGAGATGTCATTTAAAAAATCATTGGGACCTGAGGATCATGATTTTAACTACTTGAAAGAGGTCAATATACTGATATTTCATGCAAAATATCAAGTCTCTTCGCCTTCTGGGTCAGGAGGAGAAGATTTTTAAAGATTATTTTAAAATTTCACTTTTGTTGCCATGGCAACCAGAGTTTTTAACAGATTTCAATTCTTTTAGCTTTTTTTTTTGAAGGCGACCACCTTAGGAACATTTCTGCCAAATTTGGTTCAAATTGGCCCAGTGGTTTAGGAGGAGATGTCGTTTAAAGAAATTGTTGACGGACGACGCACGACACAGGACGGACGCCGGATAAAAGGGGATCACAATAGCTCACTTGAGCACTACGTGCTCAGGTGAGCTAAAAACACTTGTGAATTCCTAGAAATTCAAGCCTTTATTAGGAACAACACATGCATCATTCATAATTTCATTTTTTCACATTTCAGTTCCGTACCAATCCATTGGATCAAAATGTTTATTTTGAAATTACATTCATATAATTGAGAACAAGAGGGCCTTTGGCCCTGGGATGCTCACCTGATATAAAGGCTTTTTTTCTTTCAACATTCTAATTTCATGTTAAGGCGACTTCTTCGCCTGAGTCGCCCACTCTGCAGAGCCCTGAATTAATCTACGGCTTCTACGATCTTTTCATGAGTAGCATTTTTAGGATTTTATCCAGAAATTAAACTTCACTTGTCTTATTTTGGTAATTAATCCATTCAATGACATTTAATCCAAAACACTAAAACAAATGGTTTCGTGTTAACATAGATTAAAATTTAAACCTTCTCTACACAGTCTGTAATTTAATGTAACATTACTCATCGGTTATCTTTAATACCCTTTACTTACATTAACTGCAACACAGTCAAAATGATTTATTGTTTGTTTGAATGGGGTTTTATGCTGCTTCCAACAATCTTTCAGTTATATCGCGGTGGCTGGAGCACCTAACAATGGATTCCTGGAATTTCTCGCACCAGTACTACCACTTCACCCTTTCCTAGCCTCCAGCTGCTATCCCACATAGGTCTATGATTATCGACCCATTGGTGTGAGACAAATAGTAGGAGAGGATGAGTTCCGCCGTCGGGGATCGAACCTGGGACAGTCAAAATGAACTCTTTTTAAATCAATAATTCAAAAGCTTTTAATCCATTTATTGTTACATACAGGTGAAGTTGTCAGACTTTTACCCATTACCACACAATCCCACTTCTTTGATTTTTGAAGAATTCAAATGGAAAACTTGTGAGAAGAAGAGGAAGAGTTTGTAGCAAGCAATTTCTCCTTTTCCCACAATATTTTTTACCTTATCAGGTACTAATTTTCTGTTTTGAGCATATTCTGATTTGAAATGTGGTATGCAACTTTTTTTTCAATTTGGACCAGTCTGAAAATTTTGTCTTCTAGTCATGAGTTAAATGAAATAGTAATGTTTTCTTATTTTCTGCCTCAAATTAAACTCTGATCATTTTAGTAAGGTCAGACCACATTTACTCTCTTTTCAAATTATTGATTATTATAACTTTTGATAGTTGAGATTATAATACCATCTATATAATCTGCAGAGTGGGCGACTCGGGCGAAAAAGTCACCTGGTTTCATAAAACTTCGCCTGATTATATGATCAAAGCGAAGTCGAAGTCGCCTGGAATTTTCGGGAAGTCGCCTGGATACAATAGGTGATAACCAAATCTGGCCCAGTAAAAAGTAGGGGACAGTGTGCAATTATACAACTGCCGGTCGGAAGCTCTTTGATCGTAATTCAAGCATGTATCGATAGTCGCGAGGCCAGCAGATTATCAGAAAGAGGGTTATGTTCTGGCATGCATGCTTCATTCACACCTACGCTGATTGGTTTCGGCAATGCTTTGTATACTATCGGCACCGTACTCTTTATTTAAAATCCTTTCCCTTTTTAGATTTGTTGCTTACTTTCACATAATGAGAATAATGGCCGACATTTACAGACGCCCTGTCATTTACCAGAAGTCAAAGTTTTGTTCAAAATTTGAAATGTTGATGAAAAATAATTCTGCTGAAAATCTACGTAGAGTATATTCATTTTTCATTAGAACCCTTCAATTTGAATTACCTGCTTCAATTGTAACAAGTGGATAATTTTATGGCAAACAATTTAAAGGCTGCTATGATCTTTTCCTGAGTTTCTTGTTATGATACATTCTTTCCAAATTTGTATGGGGTTTAACGCCGCTTTCAACAATCTTTCAGTTATATCGCGGCGGCTGGAGCACCTAACAATGGATTCCTGGTATTTCTCGCACCAGTACTACCACTTCACCCTTTCCTAGCCTCCAGCTGCTATCCCACATAGGCTTACGATTATCTGCCCATTGGTGGTAGACAAATGTCGGAAAGAGTTTTGCCGCCGTCGTCGGGGATCGAACCCGGGACCCTTTGAATGATAGTCCGACGCGCTACCAACTGCGCTATGACGGCGGCTGACATTCTTTCCAAAAACTAAATTTCACTTACTTGTGTTGGTAATAATTCCTTTAAATAACATGTAATCCTATAAAATGGAGCAAATTATCCTGTGTTAACTTTAAACCTCTGCATGTACACAGTCTGGTTTTGTGTACTCAGCAGTAACCCATACCCTTTACACACTATAACTGACTCAATCACAGAGAACCTTTTTAGACCAATAAATGACAATTTTTATCCATTTATATGTTATTAGGTAAAGTGGACAGACTTTAACTCATTACCACACAATCCCCCATTTTGACATCTTGAAATGTTTTTATGGGAAACTGGAAAAAGGAGGAAATGATTGCAGCAAGCAATTTATCCTTTGCCCAAATGTTTCTACCCTCTTTGGCACCTTCTTTCTTATTTAAGCTCACTTTGAAATATCTTATTTAGCTTCTTTCAATTTGTACCAGTCTGAATTTTTTCTTCTGGTAATGGTTTGATTAAATACATGTTGTTACAATAAAATCTTTTCTCATATTCTGCTTCAAATAGGAACACTACTCATTTCATTCAGACCGCCTATACACTATTTTAATTTTTTTATTAGTTGACCTTTTTATCATATATGAATCTATTATGAATATTAAAATCAATAAATTCAGAATCAACTTCTTGAATTCTCAAACCTAAAAAAAGAAACACACAGAAGTATTTGTTCACAGGAATAAGATCTTTATTTAGGACTGAAAGGATAAGCAGTATTTTCTATGTTTATTGCATAGTACACAATTTAAATGCAACTACTTCGTTGTAAAACTATTTTATTTTCTGATAGAAATGAGAATTACGCGCAAAAACTTAATTTTAAACGCGATCCACTTCTCCTGAAAGTCTCACCACTTCTCCCCATTTTGAAAAACTTCTCCCAGTTCTCAGACTGAGAAATGACTTCTCCCCAAATTCTGTGAGTCTGCAGAAATTATTTTCTTGAATATCTTATATAATATAAGATATTCAAGAAAATAATTTCAGAATCAGATTCCTATATTCTCCAACCGAAGAACACAAAAAAGTTTGTTCACAGGAATAAGATCTCTGTAATAAGGACTGAAAGCAAGGATGAAAAATACTTTAGTATTAACTGCATACTAAATAAAACAAAATATGCAGCCACTTGTAAAGCCTTTCTTTATTTTCCTATAGATAAAGGAATATAGACAAAAAATTGCTTTTTTGCATGATCCACTTCTCCTGAAAGTCTCACCACTTCTCCCTATTTTGAAAAACTTCTCCCAATTCTCAGACTAGGGAGAAGTCACTTCCCCCCAAATTCTGAGAGTCTGCAGAGCCCTGTTAAATTGTCTTAGTTCTTCTACATCTGTTAAATCAAAGTAGATAACTAGAGTCCAAGGATTTCATTGAATTTTTTTTTTTTAATTTAGTTTTACGGGAAAATCAGTTTTTATCACCAATAATTTATTTCTTTATCAATGAATTTTAAAATACGCCAAATGACTTGACGTTTGTTAAAATCCGCCATTGTTCTCAGTGCTTGAAAGTACATGACAAATCTCGTATATTGATACAATTAACATACCGGTAATGTACCACTATAATAATCGAATCTTCAAAAGGGTAAAGGTTTGATATAAAAAAGTTCCTAAATTCTGAAAGTTCACAAGGGCTTGCAACTATCCAATCAGCCGAGGTGAAAAAAACGAGCATGTCATCTATCCATACACGCTTGATTTACGATCAAAGGGCTTACCCTCTGATCGGCAGTTGTTAAATTGATTTACTGTCCCCTGATTTGATAGCCTCTGGGAAAAATGCGATGATCGCCTATAATAACGAGGTGACTTCCAGAATTTCTCCAGGCGACTTCGACTTTGCTTTGATCAGCAAATCAGGCTAAGTTTTATGAAACCAGGCGACTTCTTCGCCTGAGTCGCCCACTCTGCAGAGCCCTGAAGCCAATGACATAATTGATACGCCTTGAAAACCGCAATACGGTTATTCTTGAGCAAACGAAAGACTACGTATTTGCCTGATGAAATCCACTTTCATTCAGGTTATACTTGGCTAAACTTATTTGGTACCTTGCAACGCAAAATATCATTGCATCTTTTCAGTGTTTATTCCAAGTTTGGGAACCTTTTTCAATTTGTTTTATTGAATGGGGTTTTACACTGTTTTTCAGTCATATCACGGTGGCTGGAGCACCTAACAATGGATTCCTGGTATGTCTCGCACCAATACTACCATTACATCCTTTCTTAGCCTCCAGCTGCTATCCCACTTAGGTTTACCATTATCCACCCATCAGTGAGAGACACAATGTTGGAAAGGATATGTGGCTCCGCTGGGGATCGAACCCATGACACCCCATAATTGAAGATTGAGAGTCTGATGCGCTACCAACTGCGCTATTGCGGTAGCCTGATTCTTTTTCAAAGGTCCCAACATTTTCAACATAGGTGGCTTATTTTTCTATAAACAAAGAGCATGATATACCACAAAATTCTCAATTAAGAAAATTTTACACTGAAATCCCCCACATTTTAGAAATCCTAGAATAAACACTGCTTTTCTTTTTTCTTAAAGTTATGAACAGTCATTTTCATCACAATATCAGCTTAATCACCTTACAAATGACTGAAAGCATTACAGTTACAAATTTGAAAATTGAGAGCAACAATTTTTCTTACATAAACTGTGCAAGAGCCACTTTAAGAAAACAAAAACTTCAATAATGAAACCAGGCCTGAATGAAATAACTCCTGTGATATTCATTGAAAACCATTGACTAGTTTCTTTAAGAAATAAGGACCAATTTCGGGAATTTTTAAAATTCCAAGTTTCAATTTCGGAGGGTTTTCACAAAATCAACGAATTTTGTTCACACCCTAGACGATCCCCCCCCCCCCCTAAAAACTCAATGTGCTAAAAGAAGAGATTGTTTCTTGAGAAATTTGTTTCTTGCATTAATTTCTCCTTTTACCACAATGTTCTCGCTCCTTAAACACTGTCATTATCCAAATTTGGGTGGACACATTTGGTAATTGTTGTTTGAAAATCTCTCTGGATTTGGACAAATTTTTGAGTTGTAGAATTGGAGAAAATTGACTTTGACACATTGGAGGTGTGAAAAAAATTGAGACTGGATTATTCTGAAACTGATTCCGGTCACATCATAGATATCTACATACATATGACATATATAACCTAAATAAAAAGAAATTAAGCAAAACTTTGTCTGCAACACAAGTGATTCACAAGAGATTGGGCCTTTGTAAATTGTAATGGGATCAGCAATTTGTTGACTGATTTATTTTAATAAGAACACTGTAAATTTTTTAAATCTTTTTTCAACTTGTATCATCTGCTTAGGTACTAAATATCTCTGAAGTATAACATGTAATGTGTAATCATTTGCTGTAACAGTTTGACGAAGGGTAGGTCTTTGATGTCCGTCCATCGAGGATATAATATGAATATATAATATTCCTATTAATAGGAAGGGGATTTTATCAGCCCTGTCAGAATGTCAAAGGGGCTAATGTTTGCCCTGTTAAAATTTAGGAAACAGTAACGATACTGTCTGCCTAATAAACACATGGAAGGGGATTTCGTATGTAGGGATATTGCCTAGTTACACATGACAACATTGCATATTGTGTCATTGCTCCTGAAACTTATAGATAAATTGATAGAATAGGAATGTTTCATAGTTGTTGTTTTTAATCTGTGCCCCCGTTATTTCAAGGATAGGATTAAAATCCTAAATATAACATTGAGGGAGAAACTCTGAAAAATTACAGATGCGCAGATGTAGCCACAAACGGACAACAGACAGAATGCCAACATGACAATATAGGCACTCGGATTCAGGAATGTATAACAACTTACAAAAATATCACACTCTACAATATGAACAAGGTAGTGCAGCTGCCATTTTTTAAGGGAACAGTCACACTAAAACAAGCCCTACAGAGATTTATAGCCCTATAGACGCCCTACGGAATTTGTACACGCCCTACGACTATAGGACCTATAATATAGTCAATAATTTTGAGTTAATAGGATTGAAATAACATATTTTTTCTTACTTGAAAAATAATTCTATGAATTTTGCTTATTTCTGATGATATTGATGTTTATAGTATCACATAATTTGACCGGAAGTACTTGACGAAACACCCTATCATTTAATTGATCGCCCAACAAATTCATAAGCAAATACCTGTCTACGTATTAGTATTTTTGAGAGACAAATTATTCATGTTCTGATTTTTATCTTTATTTTGGCATAATTTCATGTTAGAAAAGACTTTTTAGATACAAAGTGACCTCAATGCAATGCAAGGGAAGCAACTCTTTATTTGCAATCAAAATATACTGGAAAGTCCTTTTTATGAAATATAGTATGGGGTGTTTAGCTTAATGAGACTCTATTTGTTACAAGCATTTTTTTCGCAATGTTTTCCAATATTCTTCATTGTCACAAAAAAAAGAGATTGTGTAGCTGGGTTCAATGTTTATTCTCAAAAGACAGAAGTTATTTGTAGTCTTCTTAAACAATTCAATATGATTTAACTCAGACTTTAATGCTAATGATATTCATGTGATCGGTAAGCGATATAGTTAATACCTTTCTTATAGTACGGCAGCCTTTGTTTAAGGGGAATAAAAGTTCATTATTATGATGGTAATTGAATTTTATTGCATTTCGGAACAGGCAGCATAATAAATTAGTTTTTGGCAAGTGTTGATGAAAGAAATGCTGATAGGATGTGCACCTCAGTGAAAATAATAATAAAATTTTCAGTTTAATGATGCAATATCCAAAAACTACAACAAATGAGGAGTTGATTTTATAAACGCATTTATATAGTCTTATTTCATTTCGTAAAACAGATAAATAAAAAAATAAAAAAAAGGAGGGGCTCAGAGTAGAACCACGTCCACGTCTGGGAACATTTCATACCTAATTGAAATTCTGAAAAATGGAAATATAAACAGATGGGTTGATGGCTATGAGTTCTACAGGAAAAATATTTCCATTACATTTTTCACAGTATTAATTCAATTGCAAATATTGTCCAAATGTATAGCCACTTGACTATCAAAACATTTAAGCCTAGTTAGTTCAGTATTTTGTTCATCATTATATGGAACAAGTACAAAAAACAAAACAAAAAACCTGTTTTTTAATTCTTTACTTACTTCAACACAATCCCGTATTGAACAATACAAGGACCTAGCCCTTTCCTTTACAAACCAGGGTTTTTACATCGCGTTAATACTTATGAAAACATTGAGGAAAACGAAGCTTGTGACATACAATTTCACCTTTTTCCACAATATTTTCTACCATATAGGATCATTTCATTGCAAATTTGCAACCAATTTTCTTCAACAACCTCTTTCGATTTGAATTTTAAAACATTTAAAATGGGTTTACATTTTAAAATAATGCGAGAAAAGGTGAAAATGATTTCTTTTCTAACAATGTCTACATTATCAGGCACTTGAAATTAGAACAAGCTTTCTCCAGCAAGGCAACATCTTTCCAATTTTGTCATTGGTATCCATCCTATAGGCTTCTAGCCTATGCTAAATTGTATTGCCTCCCTTATCTTAACAATTTTCGGCTTGAAAAATCATTTAAAACCTGAAGATAAGTTCTGAAATATTTTTATATCAAAAACCTATTCCTTTTATAATTGAGGGGATAAGTACTTTAATAGAAATTTGACTGTAGATTTGAGGGACACCCCTCATTTAATGGTCTGGGGTTTCCTCAAGTTTCTTTCGGTCAGATTTCGGCAATTGTAAACATCAAAATCATCATACATAACATAATTTCACAGAAAATATTTTGAAATATGCAGAAAAATGTTAATTTCAATCATATTAACTGAAAGTTATACACCATTATCGCTCAAATACTCGTAGGGCGTGTAATAATTCCGTAGGGCGTCTGTAGGGCTATAAATCTCTGTAGGGCTTGTTTTAGTATGACCCTTACGGGAATGGATGTTTGACAAGCATCAGCGGTTTCATATTCCTACGAGTCAATATTCCCCATGATGGCACCAGTGATGCTTGTCAAAACATCTGTTCCCTTAAAAAATGGCAGCTGCACTACCTTGTTAATATTTATAAAATAGTGAGATACTTTTGTAAGTTGTAATAAATTGCAGAATCTAATTGCCTATGCATGCCAAAAGCTTAAAATCAAAACAACTTATGAAGCCCTTACATTCTTTCATGTTCCCATAATCTCAAAGTGTAGAAAAACATTCCTAAAAGCAGCTTTTCAAGAATAGGCAAATTACTTTCGAACAGCGGATCGGTTAGTAAGCCGTTTTGATAAGATTTAATGGTTAGCCTTTCTTCTTTTTTCTCTTAGCTTGCTTGCCTGGGACCTCGTCTTTATCCCAGGAAAATTTTGTGAAATTATGATTATGACAAACCTTGACCATACGCCATGTTGGATGTTTAGGTATTGATTATTATCAGAGAAACTTACAAGAAAGAGAGATTTATTTAATTCACATTAAAACTGTAATATGAATTTGACAGTTCTCTCAATGGGTTTATCCCTGAAAAGCACGTGGGTTTCGCTGTAAGTGTTTGTTTTCGTCCGGGCTTTTTCTCAAGAACCAGGATGGAGTCGTCCCCTCGGATGAATATATCTGGTTTGTATATTGGGAATGTACGTTCGTAAGAATGAAGAAATTCTTATTATTTGGCATTAAGTGATTATCATATTGCTAAAAATAGATACAAAACTCGCTTCTTAATCAGTCTTTTCTGACCAAGTCTTTGTTTCAGTAAAAAAAAGCGCGATAAATATCGGACTACTTTCTAAATCTGAAAAAATAGTTCTTATCTCGACCGGTCTCGTGAGAACTGGAAGATGGCTGCGCCCATTCAGATCATCGGATCACAGTTCATAAAACAAATTTCCTTCTCAGGAAATAAGTTGAAGGTGACAGCTTGTATCATTCAGCTACCTGATTAAATATATTACTTTTGTAAAAAGAATATTCATATTATGCATCAAGAAAGTTAAAAACTTGACAGACACTTGAAAAACGTTTTCTATTGATCAATGTCTGTAAAACGCTCATTGATAAAATCTTGACAACCTTTGAACTATGACATTCTAAAATAAAGCACTGTTTGCTCTTTGTGAAATCAAGTAGCAGTTAAGCTGCAAGAAAAGATTGTAGATGAATTCAAAGGATGATTCAAATAAATTCACCTGCCAGTAATACCCGAAAGGGGAGTTGGGCAGTATATAGATAGGATACGTAAAAGCTTTAAACCACAATGGGTGTATTGTGATTGCTGCCTTTATCAGGTTGGAAAAAAGCCAGAATCAAGTTATGTTCCTCCTTTTGGTTCAGTACCTAGAACGAGGTACATGAAATACGCACATTTATGTGTTAACAGTACAGTGACGAAATCCCTCTCAGAATTGCAAACCTCTTCAAATTTGTTGTGCATATTTAACTGCTTTAATTAGTTCCCTTAACAGTAACATCCACTGAAGCATTTTTTGCAAATTTTGACTTTATTTCTGGTAAATTTTAAGGGTATTTTATTAAGAATTGCTTGTGCCAAAAGTTTATATGAAACATGCATTAGATTATAAAAAATATCTATTCCAACATAATGACGCTTTTAATAATAGATATTTCTTTTAACTAAGTTCAGCTTGAATAATTCTTCAGTATCTTCCCAATTTACATGTTTCTGACACAATATAAATCTTGAAAGGAATTGCTTCATTTTACACAATGTTTTTCAATTGATTTTCTTGAGGGGTACCTAAAAGTGTCATTGTGTAGGAATGGGTTAAAAAGGGAATTTTACACTCATGGTTTCTTCTTTTTAATTTGTTCCCGCGTCACAACCAGGTTTGACATTGAAATTACATAGTCAAGGAGTCATCAACTTTCCAACTTATCCATTCTCGCAAGATACCGGCAACAATGTTGCGTATTTTAGCATTAGCTTCCTAGCTTTATGTTTGCATGTCAAAATTCATAAGTTTGAAGTCTAAAAAAACACAGAAACTGAGCCCTCAAATAAATAAGTTAGCAATCCACCACCAAGTCAGATATTCTAATGAGTCAACCTCCACAGCTAGTGAAAAGAATGCAATACGTAAATGGATGCTTCTCCGAGATCTAAATATTGATCTCCATCTGAAAAGTAAATTTTCAAGATGTCATGTTTACTAACCGCTCTCTACATATGTTTAACCTTTGTCATGCTCCCTTTCATAATTGCATTAAAATCAAAGGGTTGAAAGCACTGAAAGAGCAGCTGTAAGCAACCTCTTTTAATATGGATCAGTCTGAAGTTGAGTTGTCTGGAAATAAATTTATGTTGGACCAACTCAATTTTCTTTTAATTTTTTTCACAATAAAAGAATGACTCGTTGAATAATACATGATCTTATTTTTCTATAGGTAAACCTGTATAATAACTAAATAATATAAAAATCACAAGTGAATTTGACTTTTTACGAGTTGTTTCAAAAGCCACTTGCAAAAAATTGTGAGTCAAAATTTCAGGAAAAGAGGCCTGATTGCGGTGAGGATTCACTTCCGGTTTTGTTTTCTGAAAGTCTTATACATGTATTATTGTGTCAAGTTTTAACTTCATTTTGCAATGTTTTACAATGAAAAATCAGGCTAAATAATTTAGATGATGTTGTAATATCTGTTTGTTACAATATTTTTTTCTCCATTGTCCCTGTAATGTTCTTAACCCTTGTCATGCTGTATAAATTTCCTTACTGAATTGCTGTCAAATCAAAGGGCTGAAAGCACTGATAGATCTTGTTGTTCGAAAATCAATATTTCTTTTAGAAATCAACCTCATGAACAACTCAGGAAGGAAAAGTATGAGCAGGAGGTGTAGACCAAGATCAGACTGCACTTATGGGCAGGCTGTTCTTGTCTACATCTCCTGTTAAAACCGGAATATTCCGGGTTCAGCATGATAAGGGTTAAGAAACATCAAAAGCAATTTCTTCAATGTTCACAATGTTTTCTACCCTAAACATCAAAAAATTTCTGAATTCTACCAATTTCAAATTATTGTCTGCATCTTCTTTGAATTTGGACCAGTCTAAAATTTTGCTGTGTTGTAATGGGTTGAGTATAAATATGGATTAGACTGTCCAAAAAGCAGGTCTCTAGGTCAAATCTTACATTAGTATCAGAATTTTTTTAAAGTAAGGTACAGTCATGACGCGTTAATTGGCACACTTTGGTTCCCGGAGGTATTGTCCTTAGTAAGGGTATTCCCAGATAAGCAGTTTTGTATGAAATCTGACCTCGTGTGCTTCTGTATTACAGCGCAGGCAAGAGGAAAATAACGTTCGATAATGACGGTATTCGTCAATTAGGACAGTTTAACAATTTCTGGGCTGATAGAAAACTACTAAATCTGACAATGACTAAATCGCATTCGATTTAAAAAGTAAAGCTTACCTGCTGTGTGAAAAACAAATCCATTTTATCTTTTCATAAATTATACCAGTTATGTAAAAAGTTCAGATTTCAGACAGGCGATTAAAGCAGTGAATTTTTTCAAATAATGACAAGGGTAAAAATTCTCACAGGGTACGTGTCTTGCATGTGTCAACTCTGGAAACCCTCCGAAAATTAGCCACATCTGGCGGCGCCTTTGATCACCTTTCCTCCCCGTAGTTAAATAAACTGCACCAACATTTGTTTACCTCATATAAGTTTAAATATTCATTTGTTTCGTTCGTTTTGTCAGAGAGCCTGGGATTAATTTTCAGTTGACAGTTAACAAATTTTATTTCCCTAAAAAGAGAAGCTTTTTTCAACAGATAGACTTTCCAGATTTGGGTTTTGACTTGTTTGTGACAAATAGGAAGGAATTTTCAAATGAGTCTCAAGGAAGAGCTGGTTTTAATTTTCCGAGAAAAAAGTTAAGGATTTTAAATGAACAGCACAATAGGTATCAACACACTTGTTAGGTCGTCACCTTGACACATGTCCCAGGAATAAGATGTGAATGTCTGCTATCAACTTTGACCAGATGACAAGTTTATTCACATGTGTTAAAAGTCCAACCAAAACAATGCGTTTGGATGGTAAAAGCTTGATCCGGATAATTGAATCATATTTTTACATTTTTTTCAATATTTGGTTCCCAATAATTTCTTTCGGGTTCCGGAACACGAATTTCCGGATTATAAGGTACAATTTCTGAACAAAAAATCCGCTCTCATCAAAATATTTCCGAATTGCAAATAATCCAGTTTAACGACGTCCATATAAATGCGTCCTGACTGTATATTGTTTGTGTAATCAAAAATAAGACCCATGTTAATGCTGCAGTTTCATGTTTCTCTATTCAATAAACCCATTACCAGGAAGCAAATTTTAGACTTGTCCTAATTCAAAGAAGTTGCAGATGACAATTATTAAGTGACATAATTTTAGAATTGGGTAGGAAAACATTGTTAATAATAAAGAAATTTCTAGTAACAAGCAATTTCTTTGTTTTCCACAATATTTTCTAAACCATTTTTAACCGTGCCTAAAAGCACCATTATGTGGGAATTGGTTAAAGTATTAGGTGAGCAATCTGGGGCTCATGACCTATCTATGTTTCTTAATGATTGATTCTTTTTGTCATGGAAATTCTGGCCTAATGGCTATAATACATGTATTAGGGACAACAAGGGTCCTCTTCAAAGGGGTATATGATTTCAATGAAATTGGTAGGTTTTTTTGCTATCAAAGTGTCAGCTTTGATAGCTTAAGTTAACAGACAGAATTATGATGTGATCCCAAAGTTCAACGAGTACAAACTGCCACTGGAGATTAACCACTAATCCATTGAATGCATACACCATAAAAAGTAGTTCTGGTGTGTTTAAAGAATATCACAGACTCTATTCAAATTGTAGAGAACTCTTTCAAAAGCATGCTATCTAACCCATTCCACTTTTCTAAGCATCTCAAGAACAATGTTTTGGAAAACATTGTGGGCATTGAAGTTCTTCAATGTCCACAATGTTTTCTTCCAAATCTCACTATCTTGAAATTGTGGTCTGCAACTCTTATCAATTTGAACGAGTAAAAGATTTTGACATGTTGTAATGGGTTAACTCCTGGATTACTTTAACCTAATTCATTTATAATGAATTTTGACAAGTCCACAATTTTGTTATCTTGTAACAGGTTAATTCTGTAAACAATTTCTGATAATTATTCTCACAGCTTGGAAGGCATGCATGCAGAAGCAGGGCATAGTCATACTTGCCAGAAATCATTAAAGGACGAATGTGCCTTATTTAACTCTTGTCATGCTGAATAAGATTTGTTTCAAAAAGATACATTTAACGTAACTCCACACAATGACGCTTTTGGACGCCCCTCAATTGGGAAAACATTGTGTAAAATGAAGAAATTGCTTAACAAGCAATTTCTTCATTTTACACCGTGTTTTCTACCAAGAAAGTTGAAAAAATCTAAAATTGCATAATTTTTACATTGTTGTCTGCAACTCCGTTCAATTTGGACCAGTCCAAAATTTGCCGTCTGGTAATGGGTTAAATCAAAGGACTGGAAGCTCTTGCACAGAACTAATATTTCTGTGGACAATTCATTTAATGAACAACTCCTGCTCAACAGGGACAAGCAGGTGGTGTAGACTAAGATCAGACTGCATGTATGTGCAGTCTGATCTTTGTCTTTGCCTCATGCCAAAACAGGAACAGCATGACAAGGGTTAATATTACAAGCTTGCATTTTCAGGGTTTGACATGGTGTCTCCAGAATAGACTACTCCATCTTCAAGAGTACCAGAGCAAGAAGCTAATGCAGGAACATGACATTGCGGTGCAGAGGTTTGAAGTGGTTGATAATCCAGATGCTGCATCTACAGTCCCAGAGAGACTAAGTAACCTATTCTCAATTCATTGCAAACCCCTTGTTTAAACCATTACAAAATGCCAAAACTTTAGACTGGTCCAAATTGAAAAAGGCTACAGACAAAAATTTAAGTTGATGGAATTTTTATTTTTTTGTGTTTTTGGATAGAAAACATTTTTGATTATGAAGAAATTGCTTGTATCAAGCAATTTCTTCATTATCCACAATGTTTTCAAAAGCTCTTTTCTTGAGGGGCGTAAAAAGGATCCTATTCATAGAGTCTGATATTTGTCTCCCACCAATGGTTAAATAATCGTAAATCTAAGTGACATGAGCAGCTTGGTGCTCAGAAAGTATGAAGCGGATGTACTGGTGTGAGAAATATCAGGAATCTATGTTTTAGGTGATCCAGCAATATGACTGAAATGCTGTTAAAAGTGGTGTTAATTCCATTCATTCATTCATCTAAACCTTCATTTGTCAGTCTTAAAAGTTTTTTTTACCCATATTTCATATAAATGATATTCGTATCTGTGAGTGGTTTCAAAATATAGGTAATTGGTCATCTTTATTGAGTTTTAGAAACTTCAAATATAATTTTTGTTGTTCTGGGTACTAAGATGAAATGAAAAGAAAAAACAAGTTATAGAAATACTGTAGTCAAGTTATGTCAGCAACAGCTTCTTATAGAAACTGGATGTCATAGAAATGTGGCAAGGAATGAAAGAATTTGTAACTTGCGTAACGTTAATCAAAAAGAAGACAAATTTCATTTCAGACTATTTTTACTTCATTATTTCCGCAATCGACATATTTTATTATGTCATTTTTAATTTTTCATCCATACTCATGCATGTTATTCATTTATTATGTATGTACCTGTTTTTCTGACGATGAATTATTGAAAAAAGAATCTGTTCTGTTCTGTTCAAATGTTGATTTTTCATATGCTTTCTGTGTTACGGGGGAGGTGAGAATCATGCATGTTATTCATTATGTATGTACCTGTTTTTCTGATGATGATTTATTGAATAAAAAATCTGTTCCGTTCTAATGTTGATTTTTCATGTGCTTCCTGTGTTATGGGGAGGTGAGAAAATTGCTTAGCTCTTACCAGACGGAAAAAATTTAGGCCTCAAAGTTTTTTTCTGTATTCAATTTTTATGCTCCCCGAAGGAAGAGCATATAGCTGCTGCTTCGTGTGTACCTCCGTCTGTCCGGAGCAATTTCTCCATAACCCTTGGACCAAATCAAATGAAATTTACCATGTGAACTGCCTATGATATAATGCCAATGTGTTTTTACCAGTTTTTGGATTTGAGGCCTTGTCACGGAAAAAAGGGACTTAGGGTAAAATATAGTTTTTCTCGAATTTCTCCTAGTCTAACGGTCATAATTTAATGAAATTTCATATTTGAGTAGTAAAACAGATTCCCTTGACAATGAACTATCTGAAATTTGCGGAAATAAGGTGTGTCATGGAATAAGGGGGCTTAATGTTTGATAGCTATATCTATCTATCTATATATACTGCCCAACTCCCCTTTCGGGTATTACTGGCAGGTGAATTTATTTGAATCATCCTTTGAATTCATCTACAATCTTTTCTTGCAGCTTAACTGCTACTTGATTTCACAAAGAGCTTTACGTTAGCTCTCCATTTCTCTGCAAAAAACTTATATTGGTCATAACTTTTGATTAATAAGAGATGTAGCCTTCATTTTTCACATGTGCATTGTTTATGACAAAACCTTTTCTGTTGGTACTAAGGTCAAGGTCATCTGTTAAGATCAAGGTCATTTCTCAAGGTCAAAATTTCAAAAATTTTAACTTTTACATTGTCCATAAGTTTACAATGGTAAGTGATATAGCCTTCATATTTCACATTTGCATTTTGTATGCCATGACCTTTCTGTTGGTTTTAAGTTCAAGGTCATCTTTAAAGGTCAAGATCATTTCTCAAGGTCAAAATTTAAAAAAAAATTAACTCTTACCTTGTCTGTAAGTTTACAATGGTAAGTGATATAGCCTTCATATTTCACATTTGCATTTTTTATGCCATGACCTTTCTGTTGGTACTAGGTTCTGGGTCATTTTTCAAGATCAAGGTCATTTCTAAAGGTCAAAATTTCAAAAATCTTAACTTTAACATTGTCTATAAGTTTTCAATGGTAAGTGATATAACTTTCATATTTCACATGTGCATTTTTTATGCCATGACCTCTCTATTTGTATTCAGTTCAAGATCAACCGTCAAGGTCATTTCTAAAGGTCAAAATTTTGAAATTTTCTAACTTTAACATCGCCCATAGGTATAAAATGGTAAGTGATATAGCCTTCATATTTTAAATGTGCATTGCTTATGACATGAGCTTTCTGTTGGTACTAAGTTCAAGGTCATTGGTTAAGGTCAAATTGTCAAGGTCATTAATTTCAAATACACCTCCTTTACAAATTGCCAAAATTTCTTGTTACTTTACATAAATGTTGTTTATTTAGTGCACTAGGTAATGTTTATTTCAATTTTTTACCCAATGAACCTTACCATGCTAAAAAGGGGCTTAATGCCATATAGCTTTACATTTTGTGTATTTCCTACTCTAGATTAAATCAGTCTATTGTTTCTGTAAGACTACTCAAGTTAGAGTCTTCATTTTTTGTATGTAGACATTTTTCATTGATAACTTCGATGGTCAAGGTAAAATATTGGAGTCCAGGAATCCATTGTTAGGTGCTCAAGCCACCACGATATGACTGAAATACTGTTAAGAGTGGCATTAAACCCCATTCAATCAATCAATCAATAACTAAGTACTCTCAGTATATAAGCTATATAAGCTATATAACTTTTACTTTTTGATCTACATGGTGTTAGCAAAGACGCAAGTCGGTCTTCGCCAGGTGATACTTAATTGCTGTTGGATTATAGCTTAGTTAAACTCAGTTTACAGTGTTTATATACCCAAAATATTCTCCAAATAGAAGTAATTGTTGACAAGCTTTAGATTTTTTCAACTTTCTAGGTTGAAAACATGTTGAATGAATGGTTCAAGCAATTTTTTCATTTTACACAATGTTTTCTCAATTGTTTTTCTTGAGGGGCTTCAAAAATCATCTGGGAATGGGTTAATGGACATTCATTAGTTATCTTACAAATACAAAATTAATCTCATTTGATAAAGTCAAGGTAGAAGAACTTTTAGCTCATCTGATCACAGCATGCTCATAGTGAGGTTAAGGGATCATTGAATGTGCATCAACAAGCCTCATTTATTTTGTTCCTAATTTTGGGGGGGGGGGGGCACAGTTTTCTCTAAAACTTTCTTTTTTTACACTCTAGGGGACACATTTTTGGTTTATTTTTTATGAAACTTAATCTGATTGTTTGTCAAGTCATAAGGATATCTTATTGAGAATTGGACTTTTCTGTCGGAAAACATGGGAAAAGGGACCTTAATGACTATGTCTTTATTGACACTCTTTTTGCCACAAGTTTGGCCCGATATGCATGAAACTTGGTAAGAAAGAAAAGTTAGGATGTCTATTAAAGTAAATAGGACCACACTGTAGGAGAAAGAAAATAAGTTGTTCACTAGGTTGAATTGAGGTTCATTAGCTTCTGAGAAATCAGGTGAGCAATCTAGAGCTATTTGGCCCCGTCAACAGGAATACAGAGTTACCTCTACCCGTAGATAGGTAGGTGCATGCTTGTGTGTGTTGGTGTGTGTATCCAATTCTCGTCCAGAGCATAAATTGATGGATTTTTCAAAATAACTTGGTACAGTTGTTCCCCTTTAACCCATTCCAACTCGAGCCCTCCTTTTTACGCCCCCCAATTAAAGAGCTTTGGAAAACATAGTGGAAAATGAAGAAATTGCTTGTATCAAGCAATTTCTTAATTATCCACAATGTTTTCTATCCAAAAAGGTGAAAGAATTTAAAATTCCATCAACTTGAAATTGTCGTCTGCATCTTCTTTCAATTTGGACCAGTCTAAAATTTGTCAAGTGGGAATGGGTTATGAGTACTAGTGTCATGCGTAAAGTTGTGTGATTCAAAATCACACTTGAAGGTCATGAGTCAAGCATTTTTGCCAGGGCATCCATGTCTGTGACAATTTTCTAGTTTATATTTAATATTTTTAGCTCGATTGTTTTCGGAGAGAACCCGAGGTATTGCGATAGCCTTGGTGTCATCTTTGTTGTCGTTGCTGTTGTCATTGGCGTGGAAAAACTTTGACATTTTGTGATATCTCTGCGTCTACTAAGGGCATTCACTTGAAACTTTGCACACTTGTTAACTTTCAAAAGATCTAGAGCAACCTATACTATTAAGGGGGGATAACTCTAGATGCATTTTGTCCCCTATCCAGCACCCAACAACAGAGTGTAGGCACCCGTAGGTGGTGCTCTTGTTGAAATTTGTACTAAGGAGTTTTAACCTTTAAGCCACAAATTTCTAGTAACTCATACATATGTTCAATCCCTACACAAATATGATTTTTAGGCTCCTTTAGAAATTTGCTTTGGAAAATATTGTGGATAATAAAGAATTTTTGTACAACATAATGTTTTCCATTTTTAGCTCGGCTGTTAGCAGAAAAAGCCAAGGTATTGCTATGGCCAGGTTGCTGTCAGCTTTGTCTAAAATCTTTGACATCTTGTAATATCTCTGGTATTGCTGAACACATTTGTCATTTGAGCAATCAATACCAACAAGGGGGATCACTCTAAATGCTCCTTTAAATGAATAGTGCACCGTTTTCCACTTTGAAGATTTACCAACTATAAAGAACTAAGGAGTTTTAACCTTTAAGCCACAAATTTCTAGTAACTCATACATATGTTCAATCCCTACACAAATATGATTTTTAGGCTCCTTTAGAAATTTGCTTTGGAAAATATTGTGGATAATAAAGAATTTTTGTACAACACAATGTTTTCCATTTTTAGCTCGGCTGTTAGCAGAAAAATCCAAGGTATTGCTATGGCCAGGTTGCTGTCAGCTTTGTCCAAAATCTTTGACATCTTGTAATATCTCTGGTATTGCTGAACACATTTGTCATTTGAGTAATCATTACCAACAAGGGGGATCACTCTAAATGCTCCTTTGAATGAATAGTGCACCATTTTCCACTTTGAAGATTTATCAACTATATAGCACTTTAACAGCCAAGAGGTGGCATCTGCATGCAGTGCTGGTTAAAATTTGTTACAATTTCAACAGCTAAGGACAGTGTCTGCAACTTCTTTGAATTTGATCCAGTCTTAAATTTTGTTGCCTAGTAATGGGTAAATAAGATTATATTATTCTTCATTTCAGAGGTGCCAGAATATGTGATTAAAGCCCAAATTCTTGCTGGTGGTCGTGGAAAGGGTACATTTTCAAATGGTTTCAAAGGAGGTGTCCATCTAACGAAAGAGTAAGTGATAGGATAGACTGGTAACTGTATTTGTGCATTGCTAATTTAAGCTTACCTGAGAGTGATGTGTTCAGTGTGAGCGTCAATGTCGGTTACATGTCCTGTAATGTCCACAATATCTTTAACTGTTTCATGTTCAATCCCTGGTTTTTACATCCCTGTGATTTTATACTTGAGAAAGCATTGTGGAAAAAGAAGAAATTGCTTATAACAAGCAATTTCTTCTTTTTCTACAATATTTTCTACCCTACTGAATTTTTATTTTTCAAATAAGATTATAAATTGTCGTGTGCAAAAATATTCTTCCCTTAAACCAAAAATCCTAGACCACTCCTCTACCAAGATTGTACATATGAAGACCCTGGGATTATATTTTTGCTTGTGAGGGTTTACCTATTTTACATTGTAGCAAGCAAGGAAATATCATCTGAAACCAGACGGTGCAGAGCATTTGCATTCGATTTATTGCATTTCTAGTTAAGATTTCCACATGAATTCCCTTTGGCCTATGAGACTCAGTTTAGCAATATAAGAAATCGTGGACCTCTTATTACTAGCTCACCTGAATTGGAAGTGCTCTTGGTGAGCTTTTGTGATTGGCTATCGTCCATCACCCATCCATCAGTTCACAATTTACAAAAAAATCTTCTCCCCCAAAACTAACAATGGAATTTCAACCAAACTTCACAGAAATCTTCTTTATGTCATGCTGTTTTAAAATACTTCAAAGAATTGAAATCCATGAAGAACTTTGGTTGCCATGGCACCAATTGAAAAAAAATTCTTCTTTTCCCAAACTCTAAGGCCTAGAAATTTGATATTTTGTATAAATTATCATCTATTGACCCTCTTCAAAAGTACTTCAAAGAATTTTTGTACTCTGGAAATTAACCCTTTTCTGTGCGATCCCTGATTTTACATAGGAATAAAGAAGGGAAGCTTTTAAGTCTTCTCCCAAAACCTTAGGCCTAGGATTTGATGTTTGTTAAAATTATCATCAATTGACCCTCTACCAAAATACAAAAGAGTTACTGTACTCTGAAAATTAAACCTTTTCTGAGCGATTCCTTATTTTACAAAGGAATAAAGAGGAAATTTTAAAAATCTTCTTCTCCAAAACCATAAGACCTAGAGCTGTTCTCCCAAACCCTAAGGCCTAGAATGTGATGTTTGGTGTAAATCATCATCTATTGACCCTCTACCAAAACTCTTCAAAGAATTACCATACTCTGAAAATTAGCAATTTCTGTGTGAACCCTAATTTTTCATAGGAATTAAGAAGGAAATCTTTTGAAAATCTTTTCTCCCAAACCATAAGGCCAAGAGCTTTGATATTTGATATAAATCATGATCTATTGACTCTTTACCAAAATACTTCGAGAATTAGAATAAGAGCTTTGATATTTCGTATGTATCATTGGCGATTGATCCTCTACCAAAATACTGCAAAGAATTTCCTTTCTCTAGAATTTAGTGCTGTAATGTTGGATCTTTGATATACCTTTAATATTTTCTATATATCATAAAGCCTTGAGCCATCATACTCAGGGGAGTGATAAAGGACCATCATGGTCCTCTCATTTCATTTCCATGCTCATTTGTCCTACAACCATGAAACTTTGTACAATTGTTGCAAGTGATCCCGGAAAGTGTCCTATTGTTTTGGGGTCATGTAGATCATAGGTCAAGATCACAGTTGAGCTTTTGTTGAAATGGCTCCCACACTCTAGCTCATACCTCATTAGAACAAGGACTTTAAAACTTTATACAAATGTTATCAAAAGAGGTGCCCTATTGTTTCGGAGTAATGTTGAGGTTGTGAACTTGGCTGTGGCAAATATCCTCTCGGACCTTAGTCTCCCACCAATGGATGGGTAATCCTAAACCTAAGTGGGATGAGCAACTGCAGGCTCTGGAAGGATATAGTGTTCGTACTGATGTGAGAAATACCAGATATCTATGGTTCGGTGCTCCAGCTGCTGCTGAAATACTGAAATACTGTTAAAAGTGGTGTTTACCCCATTAAATCAATCAATCAAATTCACTTTGGAATTACTAAAAAGATTTTCTGTCTAGTGAGGATTTACTTTTCCATGTTATTTCAGTCCTAGCAAGATCTCAGAGCTAGTGAAAAGCATGGTGGGAAGCAAACTCGTCACCAAACAGACTCTCCCTGGAGGTGTTATGGTGAAGAAAGTCATGGTTGCGGAAGCTTTAGACATCTCACGGGAGACGTACCTAGCAATTCTGTTAGACAGATCATTTAACGGACCTGTCATTGTGGGGAGTAGTCAGGGTGGGATGGATATTGAGGAAGTGGCGGAAAAAAATCCAGATGCTATTTTCAAGGTGAGATCATAGTGAACTGTTTTGCTGAATGAACAATCTTAGAAAGTTCTGGTTCTTCTCCGTCTATAAGTGCTGACCAGTGCTATGATATTTACTTGTCATAAAACACAAATTCTTTAACCTGTCCTAAAGCTGATACAAGAATATGCTTTGATCTCTAGAATCAGCAAGCAGCTATCAGCAAATCAAATGAACATTTTTATTCTTGAACCTATTACCACAAAGCAAAATTAAAGACTGGTCCAAATTCAAAGTTGCACTTGCAAATTTCCAGTAAAAAGAATTTTGAGTATCTTGGTACTTTTGGATAGAAAAAAAATAGCAATTACTTAATTTTCAACATTGTTAACCCATTACCACAAAACGTGGAATTTTCATGCCCTGTGGAAAAATGATCATGGTAATCATTTTGAGAAAAGCAGAAATTGCTTGTGACAAGCAATTTATCCTTTTCTCAAAATGTTTTCTACCCTGTTTTGGGGGGGTTTGAAATACGGAAATTTACATTTGTCCCCGAACAAGTAAGATATGATTTTCTACTTGTCCAGAATCAAAATGAAAAGTGAACAGATCCATTTTGAAAAAAATTTGAGTCAATGAAGAAAATGCTGGAACCCAGCATTTTCTTCACTAACAACAATAATTCCTACCCTTCAATATAAACATAAGGATAATTCATCTTCGACACCTTTGAGATCTATTTTGTACCATTCCAAGATTTGCCCTGGTAATAACTTGCTGGCAGACAAGATACCCTGAAAATGTACTTGTCCACAAGTAGGAAAGCCCATGCCGGACAAGTCGGGCTTGCCAATTCCACAATCCTGCCTATTTGGCCTATATTTTCCAATTTTAGCCCTTGTCATGCTCAACCCGGAGTATCCTTGCTTTGGCAGGAGGTATAGACAAAGATTAGACTGCACAAATGTGCAGTCTAACTTTAGTCTTCATCTCCTGTTTGTCCCTTTAAAACCAGAAATGTTTATAAGATGAATTTTCAAAATACATGTGTAATCTACAATTGGTTCTTCCAGTGCCTTTAGCACTTTGATGTAAATGAAATTCTGAAGAGGATTTATAATTCAGCATGACAAGGGTTAAGGCAATTTGAAATGTAATCTTCAACTTCCATCAAATTGGACCTTCTCAAATTTGTTGTCTGGTTTTGGATAAACAATATTGAATTGGGTTGAACCAACTAATATAATTTACTAGAGACCCTAGGTGGAAATTACTTTGTATTTGTTTTCCTTGTTAATTTAACCCATTCCAACTCATTCCCTCCTTTTTACGCCCCTCGAGAAAAAAGCTTTGGAAAACATTGTGGAAAATGAAGAAATTGCTTGTATCAAGCAATTTCTTCATTATCCACAATGTTTTCTATCCAAAAAGACGAAAAAATTCAAAATTCCATCAACTTGAAATTGTCGTCTGCAGTTTCTTTGAATTTGGACCGGTCTAAAATTTTGCTGTGTTGGAATGGGTTAAGGGTCTTTTAACCCATTACCAGAAGCCAAAATTTTAGACTGGTCTATATTGAAATGAGTTGCAGATGACAATGTAAAGTTCATGAAATTTTAGATTTTTCAACTTTCTGTGTAGGAAAAATTTGTAAAATGAAGAAATTGCTTGTTATTAGCAATTTCTTCATTTACACAATGTTTTTTTCCAATTGTTTTATTTGAGGGGCGTCCAATTGCAAAAAGTGTCATTGTGTGGAAATTGGTTCAACCATTACTCGGATAACAAGAATTTAGACTTATCCAATCTAGGTGAATTCGTAGAGAACATTTTAAATGGTGTTAAAATTGAAAAATAATCATTAAATAGAGAAGAAAACATTGTTCGGAAAGAAGAAATAACTTGCACAAGCAATTTCTCCTTTTCTGTGTTTCCTATAATCAAATTTTGTCAACTTTTGAAAATGCAGGACTGTGTGGTAATGGGTAAATGATTCCTCTCCATCTGCTTAATATGTAAGGTCATTTGGCTGGAGCTGATTTTGGAAACAAAACCATGTCTATTGTACAAAGATCATTTTAAACATTAAACAGAGAATTGATTGGTTAAAGGTAAAAATGAGAAAGTTCTAATATTGATTACTTTCCCCATTTTACACAGTATTTTCTGCATTGGTGATTTTTGGGCTCTAAAGAGTTTCTTTTATTTGGGACAAAATGAAACATTGTTGAAAAGGATATTCAAACATTCACAGGAACCTGTTGACATTATGGATGGTTTAAGCCAGGAAGCAGCAGAGAGGGTAGCTAAACAGTTAGGTTTTACAGGGGACCAGCTGAAAACAGTGAGTACAGTGTGAAATGACAACAACTTAATTTCATTGTAAGCATAACAGGTCAAAAATATCAATTTTTATGACTATATAAAGATTAAGGTCATGAAAAACATGATGGGATGAGATGATCATATTGCTAAAAGTAATTTCCTTTTCTGTCAGTATTCTCTTAACCCATTACCAGAGGCAAAATAATAGACTTGTCCAAATTGAAAGGAGTTGCAGACTACAATTTAAAGTTTATGAAATTTTAGATTTTTTTCAACTTTCTGGGTACAAATCATTGTGTAAAATTAAGAAATTGATTGTTACAAACAATTTCTTCATTTTTCACAATGTTTTTCCAATTATTTTCCCTGAGGTGCGGCCAAAAGCTTCTTTGAGTGGGAATGGGTTAAAATGCAAGCAGTTTAAAAAGCACTGACCTATTCTCAGAAGAATATTGCTTATACATTGACCACTATCATAGCCAAGTGGTTCAGAAGTAGAAGGTTTAAGGTTTGAAACCTGCTGGGAGCTGACTCATGAAGTGCAAAGTGACATGACTGGTTAAGCTTTTAGCTAGTTAAAGACTGGTTACTGTTGGCAATATGAAGAGAAGTGATTAACGAAAAAACAGTGCCTATAAAGACTAAGAGTCACATAGACCAAACTGGCTGACCATCTCTTTAGATCTGACACAACAATAAACAAAGCCTTACCATATTAGCCTATTCCCACACAATAAAATTTTAGACAAGTCCAAAAAGAAAGAAGCTTCAGATGACAATTTCAAGTTGGTGAAATTTAAGTTTTCTAGCTCACCTAAGCACAACGTGCTCAAGGAGAGCTTTTGTGATCAGTAATTGTCTGGCGTCTGTCTGTCCTCCCATCTGTCCGTCCCCAAACACTTATTAAAAATCTTCGCCTCCCAAACCCTAAGGCCTAGAGCTTTGATATTTGGTACATATCATCACCTTTTGACCCTCTACCAAAATACTTCAAAGAATAACTGTACTCTTAAAATTAACCCTTTTCTGCGCGATTCCTGATTTTACAAAGGAATAAAAAAGTCTTCTCCTCCTAAACAATAAGTCCAAGAGCTTTGATATTTGGTACATATAATCACCTAGTGACCCTCTACCAAAATGCTTCAGAGAATTATCATTCTCTGAAAATTAGCCCTTTTCTGTGCGATCCCTGATTTCACAAAGAAATAAAGAAGGAAATCTTTGAAAATTTTCTTCTCCCAAACCATAAGACCTAGAGCCTTTATATTTGGTATGTATCATCACCTATTGACCCTCTACCAAAATGCTTCAAACAATTACCTTATTTTTAAAATTAGCCCTTTTCTGTGCGATCTCTGATTTTTCAAAGGAAAAAAGAAGGAAATCTTTGAAAATCTTCTTCTCCCAAACCATAAGACCTAGAGCTTTGATATTTGGTACAAATCATCAGCCTTTGACCCTCTACCAAAATACTTCAAAGAATTACCATATTCTGAAAATTAGCCGTTTTCTGTGTGATCCCTTATTTTAGTTAGAAATAAATAATGATATCTTTGAAAATCTTCTCCTTAACCATTAGGCCTAGAGCTTTTATACTTGGTATGTATTGATGTCTATACTTCAAAGCATTACCATGTGGGATCATCAATATACCTAGGATTAAAAGAGAAATCCTTAAACATCTTCTCCAAAACTATTAGACATAGGGCTAATCTTTTATATCATAAAGCCATGAACCATCATACTAAGGGGAGCGATTTAGGACTATCATGGTCCTCTTGTTTGTCTTTTTGGATAGAAAATATTGACACAAGCAATTTCTTCATTTTTCACTATGTTTTCCAAAGCTTTTTTCTTGAGGGCGTAAAAAGGAGTGATTGTGTGGGAATGGGTTAACATATCCAAATTTCTCATTGCATGAAACTACATGAATTTCTTTTAAGCTCACCTGAGCACATAGTGAAATCTGTTAAAAACTCTGGTTGCCATGGCAACAAAAGTGAAATTTTAAAATAATCTTTAAAAATCTTCTCCGACTGACCCAGAAAGCTAGAGCCTTGATATTTTACATGAAGCATCAGTATATTGACCTCTTGCAAAATAGCTAAATTCATGATCCTCGGGTCCCCAGGGGCAGAGTCCCAGGGGGGTGGGGTTTATATAGAAATAAAGAACAATTTTTTAAATGACATCTCCTCTCAAACCACTGGGCCAATTTGAACCAAATTTGGCAGAAATGTTGCTTAGGTGGTCCCCTCCAAAAATAGCTAAAAGAATTGAAATCCGTTAAAACTCTGGTTGCCATGGCAACAAAAGTGAAATTTCAAAATAATCTTTAAAAATCTTCTCCTCCTGACCCAGAAGGCGTAGAGCCTTGATATTTTACATGAAGCATCAGTATATTGACCTCTTGCAAAATAGCTAAAATCATGATCCTCGGGTCCCCAGGGG
Organism: Fragum fragum; assembly: GCA_946902895.1. NCBI lineage: Eukaryota > Metazoa > Mollusca > Bivalvia > Cardiida > Cardiidae > Fragum > Fragum fragum. Next base: position 61,429,832 of record OX336371.1, on the reverse strand, counting down.
TGGAGTCCCAGGGGGGTGGGGATTATATAGAAATAAAGAACAATTTTTTAAATGACATCTCCTCTCAAACCACTGGGCAAATTTGAACCAAATTTGGCCAAAATGATGCTTAGGTGGTCCCCTCCGAAAATAGCTAAAAGAATTGAAATCCGTTAAAAACTCTGGTTGCCATGGCAACAAAAGTGAAATTTTAAAATAATCTTTAAAAATCTTCTCCTCCTGACCCAGAAGGCGTAGAGCCTTGATATTTTACATGAAGCATCAGTAAATCAGTATATTGACCTCTTGCAAAATAGCTAAAATCATGATCCTCGGGTCCCCAGGGGCAGAGTTCCAGGGGAAGAGGGGTTTATATAGAAATAAAGAATGATTTTTTAAATGACATCTCCTCTCAAACCACTGGGCTGATTTGAACCAAATTTGGCAGAAATGTTGCTTAGGTTGTCCCCTTCAAAAATAGCTAAAAGAAGTGAAATCTGTTTAAAACTCTGGTTGCCATGGCAATAGAAGTGAAATTTCAAAATAATCTTTAAAAATCTTCTCCTACTGACCCAGAAGGCGTACAGCCTTGATATTTTGCATGAAGCATCAGTATATTGACCTCTTACAAAATAGCTAAAATCATGATCCTCGGGTCACCAGGGGCAGAGCCCCAGGGGGAGGGGGGGTAAATAGAAATAAAGGACGATTTTTTAAATGACATCTCCTCCCAATTCACAGGGCCAATTTGAACCAAATTTTGCAGAAATGTTGCTTAGGTGATCCCCTCCGAAAATAGCTAAAAGAATTAAAATCCGTTAGAAACTCTGGTTGCCATGGCAACAAAAGTGAAATTTTAAAATAATCTTTAAAAATCTTCTCCTCCTGACCCAGAAGGCGTAGAGCCTTGATATTTTGCATGAAGCATCAGTATATTTATCTCTTACAAAATAGCTAAAATCATGATCCTTGGGTTTCCAGTGGCAGACCAAGGGGGGGGGGGGGGTATAGGCATGAAGCATCAGTTCACAGACTTCTTTCTTATTTCTGAAATTATAACCCATGGAAAAAGTTTTTTCCTTCTTTCAAATCAGCACTAAAGCCTTGGAATTTGTAATTTAGACTTGGATCCCCAGGTTCATTGTCTTTATATGTAATTGTGGCCAATTTGTTTCATAATCCTAACCTTAACATGAAATTAGACTGTTGAAAGAAAAAGAGCCTTTATCTCAGGTGAGCGCCCCAGGGCCACTGGCCCTCTTGTTACAACAAAGCCATTTAATATTATAATCAGCTAACATAAACTTAAGTGTCTAGTCTTCTGTTGAAGTTTTTATGCCCCCCATCGATAGATCGGGGGATTATTATTTTACAGGTGTCCGTCTGTCTGCCTGTCTACAAAACTTAAACTGCCAACAAAACATTTTCCTATAACTTCAACCCTGATTAAGTTACAATACTAATATTTGGTATGTAGATAGGTCTCAACAAGGTGCAACTATGGAAGGTCATTTCATCAAGGTCAAGGTCAAAATTTTAACCCCTTTTCCTAAAACTTTACCCAAAAACTTAACCTGCCAACTAAACATATTCCTATAACTTCATCCCTAATTAAGTTACAATGCTAATATTTGGTATGTAGATAGATCTTACTAGGGTGCAATTGGGGAAGGTCATTTCATCAAGGTCAAGGTCAAAATTTTAACCCCTTTCCCTAAAACTTTACTCAAAAACTTAACCTGCCAACTAAACATTTTCCTATAACTTCTTCCCTTATTAAGTTACAATGCTAATATTTGGTATGAAGATAGGTTTCACTAGGGCGCAATTGGGGAAGGTCATTTCATCAAGGTCAAGGTCAAAATTTTAACCCTTTCCCCTAAAACTTTACTCAAAAACTTAACCTGCCAACTGAACATTTTCCTATAACTTCATCCCTTATTAAGTTACAATGCTAATATTTGGTATGTAGATAGGTCTCAACAAAGCGCAACTTGGGAAGGTCATGTCATCAAGATCAAGGTTGAAATTTTAACCCTTTCCCCTTAAATTTTACTCAAAAACTTAACCTGCCAACTTAACATTTTCCTATAACTTCATCCCTTATTTAGTTACAATGCTAATATTTGGTATGTAGATAGGTCTCACTAGGGCGCACTTTGGTAAGGTTATTTCATCAAGGTCAAAGTCAAAATTTTAACCCTTTTCCCTAAAACAAAGAAAAAAACAATAAAAATCACCTGTTTCTAAAGAATTCCTGTTTCGGGGGCATAGTGTTTCATAAACACATCTTGTTTTATATTAAGGGGCTAAGGATAGACAAGCGATTGTGCTTTCAAAATGTACAATTTCATTATTTATCCATCATTATTTGCTCATTTGTTATTGATTGACCCATTCCAGCACAATCACGCTTTTTACACCCATTTAGAAAACATTGTAGAAAATGAAGAGATTGGTTGTTGCAAGCAATTTCTTGATTTTCTACAATGTTTTCTTTCCCAAAAGACAATGAGTTTAAAGATTCAGCCACTGAAAATTGTTGTTTGCAATTTCTTTTAATTTGGACCAGTCTATAAGTTTGTGGTGTGGAAATGGGAAAAACTCAATCTGAAGAAACACATTAGAATCCAGTGATTACCCTCATCATAGGCTTGGAGTGGAAATTACAGAATTAGATTAGCATCAACGAGACCTATGTTATCTAAGTAGGAGATTGATTGTCATGATAACATGTATGTTCTTCTGTTGTCAAAGCATCTTACACCAAAGAAAATATTACAAGAAAAGAAAAAAAAAATTATTTCAAAAATAGATCATATAAATCAAATCATCTATTTTCAGGCCACTGATCAAGTGCTCAAATTACACAAGATGTTTTTAGATGTTGATGCTACCCAAGTAGAAATAAATCCATTTGCTGAAACACCAGATGGCAGAGGTAAAATTTTGAAGCTTTAGTGAAAATATTCACTTGATGATAGCTCAGCTATTTATCGTACTGGAGCACAACATGCTTAAAGTGGGCTTTTGTGATCACCCTATATCCTTTGTGCTTAGTCTGTCTTGCGCCAGAAGTTGTCAACAATTCTTTACAAATCTTCTCCTCTGTAAAGATAGAGGCAATTTCAACCAAACATGGCAGAAAAGTTCTTAGCGTGACCCTTCTTAAAGATTCTAAGTGAAGTTTTGATTTGCCTAAAAATAGGGGCGTGGCAGAGCCAGGCTTATCAGACTTGGAGAATTAAGGAAATGGTGCTTTAAAAATCTTCTCCTAATCCCCTAGGCCAATTTTGACTTAACTTGGCAGGAAACTTCCTTGGATGACCCTTTTTCAAAACTTGTTTATGAAATTTGATTTGTGAAAATTGATTAGTTAAAAACTGGGGGTGTGGCAGGTAGGACTTATCAGACTATAGTGAAGTAATGAAATATTTCTTTCCAAAATCTTCTTCTCCTAAACCAATCGGCCAATTTGGACAAAATTTGAAAATATTCCTTGGCTGGTACTTTCCGAAGCTTGATAATGAAACTTTGATCAGTGAAAGGCAGGTAAGGCTAATCTGACTTAGAGAAATAAGGAAATAATTCTATAAAAGTCTTCTCAACATAAACCATAAGGGCAATTTGGACCAAACTTTGCAGGAATGATCCTTTGGTGACCCTTTTCATAACCTGCTCATGAAATGTTGATTCACAAAAAACTATTGGTATTACAGGGCTGGCCTTATCGAAATGTCATTCTCAGGTGAGCTATTTAATGCCAATTTGGTCCTCTTGTTTAGAAAGAAAGCACAAAGGTTTAAGCAACTGCTTCTCTTTTGACATTAAAACATATGAGTTGTGAGAGCAATTTTAAAGCTTAAAGCTTTGGTAACAATTAAACAAAAAATAATGAGGGTAAACCAAATGTTAATCCTTGTCATGCTGTATAAATTACCTTACTGACTTGCTGTCAAATCAAAGGGCTGAAAGCACTGATAGAAGTTGTTGTCAAAAATCAATATTAGTTTTACAAATCAACTTTATAAACAACTTTCGCAGGATGAGTACAAACAGGAGGTATAGACTAAGATCAGCCTGCACATATGTGCAGTCTGATCTTAGTCTAAACCTCCTGCCTAAACCTGAATAATCCGGGTTCAGCATGACAAGGGTTAAGATTGAGCATAACTCCTACAATGATTGATGGATTTCAAAATAAAGTAGAATAATTGCTATCACGAGCAGATGTTACATTTGGAATTTTTGCTTAGGTTTATTGAAGGACAGGGTCAAAGATGAATTTCAAAGTTTTCTTCAGACTTAAACTTCTACATGATATATAGATAGATTACAATATAGTTTTGAATGTTTGTTCTCCAAAATAAATCAGTGTACCCTTTGAATCAATAGATCATGATGGTCCAAGATTTATGTCAAAATGCAAGGTCAAAGTTTCACCTGGACCTTAACTCTTACACTTTTCAAATGCTGTACATTGTCCTGGGACAAATGTGTGATGATTGTGAAAAGAAATAACACTGGCTGTAACTTTTAAATGGTATTTGATGGGTATTTCATATAGCACAAGTATTTAAAGGCCTTCCTGCCGATACCAAATCAAGGTCATTTGTGAAGGTCAGGTCACTTTTGTCTCTGTGTGATGGATCAAATAATTACATATTTGTATGTAATGCAAATTTTTCTTCCTTTCCAGTACGATATATGCACAGTTTAAAATCATTATCTTTACTTCGCTAAGAGGATAAGAAGATAAAGTTTGAGTTTAAAATCAGCCTTCAAATTGGAATCATTGTGTGCAAACATATTACCATGACTTACTTTTCATGATGTGTGCAACTTGTGTGAAAAACTGATATACTTTGTATTTAATGCACTAGACCATTTCAATAATCAATTAAGCCAAAAAATGTCATAAGTTTGAAAATAAGCATAGAAAGACCAAGACATGGTATAGAAAGACCAAGACATGGTGGGGTTTTTTATCAGTCAGTTTATTGTAAATTTCATGGTGAAAATGTAATAATATGTCCCAAAAATACAAAACTAGACAAAATAGGAGTTTCAAACTTCTGGGTCAACTCAACATTTAATTTTATATGAAATGAAGACAGGATAAAGTCGACATAAACCATTCCATGCATTGAAGCTTTTTGATGCCCCATAACAACAAAAACTTTGGAAATAATTGTGAAAAATGAAGAAATCAATAATTGAAAAGTTTTATATGCTAAAAGACATATGTTTTCATCTACATAAAAATTTTGTATGCAACTTTCTTGAATTTGCCTAAAATTTGTTGCCTGGTAATGAGACAACCCATTCCCACTCACTGACCCTTTTAGAAGTCCCTAGAAAAAAAGCTTTGGAAAACATTGTTGATAATGAAGAAATAGCTTATTACAAGCAACTTTTCATTTTCCACAATGTCTTCTACCTAAAAAGTAAGAGAAACCCAAAATTTCATCAACTCAAATTAGTCATCTGCAACATCTTTGAAATTTGACCTGTCTAAAATATTATTGTGTGGTAATGGTTGAAACGGAAATTCAACTATTTTGGTGGGTCATAAACAGAGTGAAATGTAAATTCAGAGGATATAAGATTATCTCAGTTATGTCTGATTTGTTGCTTTCAGTGGTATGTTTTGATGCTAAAATTAATTTTGATGACAATGCTGAGTACAGACAAAAAGAGATCTTTGCTATGGATGATTTATCAGAAACTGACCCACGTGAAGTAGAAGCTACATTACATCATCTCAATTATATAGGATTGGAGGGAAACATAGGATGCTTAGGTAAGTTTATACAACTTATATTGTATATAGGTTTGGTTGGCTGCTCACTCAGATTTTACTGTATGTACAAAAACTTAAGTTTCCGTTTACTAACTCTAGAACCGATTGACCTACACCCACTAACTTCATGCAATTGTTGATAATGACCCAAGGAAGTGTCCTATTGCTTTGAGGTTGTGTAGGTCAAAGGTCAAGTTCTTAATTAAACTTTGATTGAGCTCTAGCTCATGAACCATTTGACATAGGACTTTGAAACTCTATACATATGTTATGCATGACCCAAAAAGGTGCCCTATTGTTTTGGGGTCATAGAGGTCAGAGGTCAACTGTGCTACTTGAGTGGCAAAATGCAGATAGGTGGTATAAGTCTGCTTGTTGACAATTCTTGTTCTTTTGATTACAAAATTGTTCAATATCACACAGACCCTCTTGGTTTTGATGGATTCAACTCTTTCCCAAACAAAGACACTTTTAAACGTATAAAACTTTGAAAACCATGAAAAATGAATAAATTGCTTGTAACAAGCAATTTCTTCATTATCTATAATGTTTGCCATCCCCAAAAGACAAAGATTTTAAAGATTTCATCAACTTAATATAGTCTTCTGCAACTTCTTCGAATTTGGACTGGTCTACAATTTTATTGTGTTGTAACGGGTTTACCAATCTTTTGTTCATTTCCACTACTGTACGCCATCTCAGCATGGAACAAGATACTTATAAAATCTTCACATGGGTAACAACACGGTTTCAGAGATTCAGGTTGAAAAAAAAGTATTTAGTCATTTTGCATCAAATTAATGGAATGATTGTTTCTTGTTTGAGCAAAACTTATAAATCTTTTACTTTGAAAAAAAAATATAGCTATATTGCACCTGCAATCCCACCACTCATGAACATACAGCTTTGTTGATATCTCAATCAATCTTTCATTTAAAGAAATAATTACTCTCTATTGCTTTTGTGAACAGGTAGATCACTACAAGAGATGACACGACAGACACTCAAAACTGTCTTGTACTAACCACTTGTGTCTCTTTGTTTGGATAACAAGTCTATTATCCCATTCGCACACAATGACTCTTTTTTGAGAGTCCATCAAGAAAAACAGTTGGGAAAACATTGTGTAAAATGAAGAAATTCTTCATTTTTCACAATGATTTCTACCCAGAATGCTGAAAAAGTCTTAAATTTCATCAAACTGTCCGCTGCAGCTTCTTTCAATTCAGACTAGTCTAAAATTTTGCAATTTGGTAATGGGTTAAGCAACAAGAAATGGATCTGTTCTTCATTACAGTAAATGGTGCTGGTTTAGCCATGGCAACTATGGATATTGTCAAACTGTTTGGAGGAGAACCTGCTAACTTCCTTGATGTAGGGGGTGGAGTTACAGAGAAACAAGTCTATAATGCATTCCATATCTTAACAGCTGATGATCATGTAAGTTTGAAGCCAATACCAGAAGAATAAATTTAGACTGGTCCAAACTGAAAGGAATTGCAGGTGTTAATTTCAAGTTCATGGCATTTAGATATTTTTTGTCTTTCTGTGAAGAAAACTTCCTGAGAAATGAAGAAATCACTTAAAAGTTCTTCACTGTTTTGTTCTGAAGTGTAAAAAAGTGGATTTTGTGGTTGGGATAATCTGTTATGCCTTGTAAACCCTTGTTTCGTAGTTTTTTATTTTTCTCAAAGATGTTAGATAAGTAAACATGTGATAAGTAAACATTTGAGAAGTAAACATGCGATAATTACTTTATATCCTTTTCTGAAACTTTACGGCAGTTCTTTATGTCTAAACTATTTCCACACAATGATGTTTTTTGATGTCTCCAAGAAAACAAATTTGGTAAACATTGTGGAAAATGAAGAAATTGCTTGTTGCAAGCAATTTCGTCATTATCCACAAGGTTTTCTACCAAGAAATTCAAATTTTTGTAAAAAATATTACCATTCTGAAATTGTCGTTGGCAGCTTCTTTGAATTTAGTCCAGACTTAAATTTGCCATCTGGGAATGGGATAAATGAATTAGCCTATGCATGACTTTTTTTTTAACAATTTCACATCTGTAGCTGGTAAAGACTTAGATAACTTTTCACTCAAGGTTTCTGCAGACAATTAGCCCATATTTTACATACAGTATGTGGATATCCAGGCAGCTAAATGTCTGCTCTTCATGTGGATTTGTTGGAAAGGACGCATATAGGCACATATATAACTACCTTTTAACCCATTTTCACACAATGAGCTTTTTGATGCCCTTCAAGAAAAATAATTGGGAAAACATTGTGAAAAATGAAGAAATTGCTTGACCCAAGCAATTTTTTCATTTTCCACAATGCTCTCGACCCGAAAGTTGAAAAAATGTATAATTTTACAAACCTTAAATTGTCATCTGCAACTCCTTTCAAATTGGACCATTCTAAAATTTTGCTGTCTGGGAATAGATTACTCGAGTGTTTTTTGGAGCCAGGTTGAAATTTTATTCAGAGTTAAAGTCTGTATTGTCATTGTTGTCAAAAATCTTTTATGATATCTCTGGTTTTCCTGGACACATTCACTTGATACTACATATGTTACTATCAAAAGAGTAGTCAATATCAATAAGATGAAAACTCTAAATGTATTTTTGGAAGAATTATGCCCCTTTTTCGATTAGAAATTATACCAACTGTCAACCACTTGAAAAGCAGAGCATTAGCAGTGTTCTTGTATTTTGTTTGTTTACGCCTAAGCATTGTTGTCTTGTGTTATCTATTATTGCTCAAGACCTTTACTTTTAATTCAGAATGTATCATCACTGTTAGAAGAGTAAGCCACTCTACTCTAAATGCATTCTTGAACAAATTATCCTCTGTTAAGATTGATATTTACATACAAACCTGAATCCTACTTTACATACAAACCTGAATCCTACTGTCAAACACCTGGCATCTTCATACTTTCTTTTTGTTATAAAACATATCCATATTGATATTTTTGTGTTGTAATCAGGTGAAGGCCATTCTTGTTAATGTATTTGGTGGAATTGTGAACTGTGTAACCATGGCAAATGGAATCATCAAGGCGTACAAGGATGCAAATATATCTATACCAATGGTGGTTAGGTTAGAAGGTAAGATAAAGTATTTAACCCATTCCCACACATTGACACTTTTTAATGCTCTTCAAAAAAAAAACCTTGGAAACATTGTTAAAAATGAGGAAATTGCTTGTGATAAGTAATTTCTTCATTATACACAATTTTTCTTCCTAAAAAAGTTGAAAAAATCTAAAATTTCAAATACTTTCTAAATTTTAGTCGTCTGCCACACCTTTGAATTTGGACCAGTCTAAAATTCTATCATCTGGTAATGGGTTAATCTATTATCCTGTAAAAATTACCTAAATAACGTGACTCTATTACACTTACCACGAAAACCTATACACTTTTCCTAAAAAAAAAGTTTAGGAAATCTTTCTGGAAAATGAAGAGATTGATTGTTTCAAAAAAAAAAAAAATCTTTATTATCCACAATGTTTTCAACCCAAAAATAAAGATTTTAAATTTTAGCTCTTCTGGCCGAAGGCCACTAGAGCTATAGCGATGTCTTTTTCCCGTCCGTGCATCCATCGGTCCGTCCGTCCGTCGTCCGTCCATTAAACTTTTCCTTGTTTACGCGATAAAGTCCACAGTTTTCATAGGATTCTCTTCAAACTTTCTCAGAATGATTGTACCAACATAAGGATCGTTCCTTTCGAAAATGGGTATGATCCGTCAATAAACACAGGAAAAGGGGGCCTTATGAAAATTTAATTAAAAAATCCTCGTTTACGAGATAAAGTCCTCAGTTTTCATCAGATTCTCTTCAAACTTTCACAGAATGATTGTAACAACATAAGGATCGTTCCTTTCGAAATTGGGTATGATCCATTGAGAAACACAGGAAAAGGGGCCTTATGAAAATTCAATAAAAAACTCCATTAAAAATCCTCGTTTACACGATAGAGTCCACAGTTTTCATTGGATTCTCTTCAAACTTTCTCAGAATGATTGTACAATCATAAGGATCGTTCCTTCCGAAAATTGGTCTGATCTGTCAAGAAACATGGAAAAAGGGGCTTTATGAAAATTTAATTAAAAGATTCTTGTTAACACTCTAGAGTCCACAGTTTTCATCAGATTGTATTTAAACTTTCACAGAATGATTGTACCATCATAAGGATTGTTCCTTTGGGAATTTGGTCAGATCCATCAGGAAACACGGGAAAAGGGCCTTATGAAAATTTAATTGAAAAATCTTTTAAGAAATACTCTTTAACACTCTGGAGTCAATAGTTTTCATCGGATTCCCTTCAAACTTTCACAGAATGATTGTACTATCATAAGGATTATTCCTTTTGAAATTTGGTATGATCCTTCAAGAAACACAGCAAAAAGGGGCCTTATGAAATGTTTTATAATAAATTCTCATTAATAATCTAGAGCCAACAATTTACAACGGATTCTCTTCAAAATTTCACAGAATGATTGTACCATCATAAGGATTGTACCTTTTGGAATTGGATATGATTCCTCAAGAAACATAGGAAAAGGGGCCTTATTAAAATTTAATTCAAAGATCTTTGTTAACATTCTAGAGTCCACAGTTTTCATCTGATTGACTTCAAACTTTCACAGAATGATTGTACCATCATAAGAATTGTTCCTTTCAAAATTTGGTATGATCAGTCAAGGACCAGGGGAAAAAGGGGCCCGATTAAAACTGGATTGAAAAAGTCCTCGTTAACACAATAGAGTCCATAGTTTTCAAAAAATTCTCTTCAAACATTCCCAGAATGATTATTACATTAAATGGATTGTTCCTTTCGGAAGTAGGTTTGATCCATCAAGTTTCATGGGAAAAGGGGCCCTATGAAAATTTAATAAAAAGAATCTTAGTTAACACGTAATGGCCCTAGATTTCACCTGATTGACTTCAAACTTTCACATAATGATTGTACCATCATAAGGATTGTTCCTTTCAAATTGGGTCTGATCCATTGAGAAACACAGGAAAAGGGGCCTTAGGAAAATTCAATTAAAAATTCTTAATTAATGCTTGTAAGTCAACCGATGAGATGGGGTTGTCTTTATACTCAAACAGAATGAATATACTTTTGTAAGAAGAGTTCCCTTTGGAAATGGTTCAGATCCATCAAGTAACATGGGAAAAGGGGTTATATGAAAATTCAATAAATAAAACCCTGTTAACACAATAAAGCCCACAGCTTTGATCAGATTTTGTTGAAACTTTCACAGAATGATTGGAAGGTCATAATTATCATCTTTTCATAACAGGGTTTGAACTGTCAAGAAACAATGGAAAAGGGGCCTTATGAAATTTTCATTTATAAAACCTTGTTACCAAGTCCAGAGCTTTCATCAGGTTTTCTTTAAACATTCACAGAATAATTGTACAATAATAATGATTGTTGATGTTTGCATTAGACCTGATCCGTCAAGTATCACAGGAAAAGGAGCATTATGAAATTTAATTTTAAAATCATTGTACCGCAATAAAGTCAACAGTTTTCATCAGATTCTATTAAAACTTTCACAGAATGATTATTCCATCATGAGGATTCTTTCTTTTCAAATTAGGCGTGATCTGTCTAGTATCATGGGAAAAGGGGCCTTTAGAGAATTTTATCTATAATCTTTGTAACCAAGTCCAGAGCTTTCATTGGATTTTATTCAAACCTTCACAGAATCATTGTACAATAATCATTATTACAATAAAGTCCTCAGTCTTTATCATTTTCTTCAAACTATCATTAGGATTGTTCCTTTGTACATTGGGTCTGATTTGTTAAGTTTCATGGAAAAAGGGGCCTTATGAAAATTTAGTTACAAAAATTCTTGACACAATTCAGTCCACTGTTTTCATTGATTCTCTTTAACTTTTAAAGAATGATTCTACCTTCATTAGAATTGTTCCTTTTGAAATTGGGTTTGTTCTGTAAAGTATCATGAGAAAAGGGGCCCTATGAATATTTCACTATAAACTCATTAACACAATAAATTCCGCAGATTAAACAGACTCATTGTACCATCATTCCAATTGTTGATTTTGACAGTGGATCTGACTATAGCAAGGGTCACATAAAAAGGGGCCTTATGAAAAATTCTCTTAAATATTCTGGTTAACACAATGATGTCCCTTGATTTCACCGGATTCACTTCAAAATTTCACAGAATGATTGTACAAATACTTAGATGGTTCTTTTCAGAACTGGGTACAATCCATCAAGTATCATGTAAAAAGGGGACATATGATTTTTTTTAAATATTATAGTAAACATAATGAATTCCCAATATTTCATCAGATTCACTTTTAACTTTCACAGAATGATAAAACCAACAGTAAAATATCACGGGAAAAGGGGCCTTATGAGAACTTGAATTTAATATCTTTGTTAACACAATAAAGTCAACAGTTTTATTGGATTCTCTTCAAAAATGCATGGAATAATTGTGGCATTCGAAACACAGGAAAAGGGGCCTTACAGATTATCATTCAAAACATTCTTGTGTATGTGATGAAGATCACAATCATTATCAAGTTGTCTTTAAAATTTCACAGGACAATTGTAGTGTTGTAAGGAAAGTTCCTTTTGGGATGAAATTGATCCATCAGAAAACACAGGAAAAGGGGCCTTATTGATTTTCATTCAAAACGATCCTGTTTATGTGATTAAGTCCACAATTATTGTCAGATTCTGATGAAATATTCACAGAATGATGGTAGGGTCATAAGGTAACTTTCTTTTAGAAATGGAGTGGATCCGTCATGAAACATGGGAAAAGGGGCCTTGAGGATTGTTGCTTAAAATGATGAAGGGGATAAACGCCCCCTTTTTTAGCTCACCTGAGCACGTAGTGCACAAGTGAGCTATTGTGATCGTCTTTTGTCCGGCGTCCGTCCGGCGTCCGTCGTGCGTCGTCCGTCAACAATTTCTTTAAACGACATCTCCTCCTAAACCACTGGGCCAATTTGAACCAAAACTGGCAGAAATTTTCCTTAGGTGGTCCCCTTCAAAAATAGCTAAAAGAATTGAAATCCGTTAAAAACTCTGGTTGCCAGGGCAACAAAAGTGAAATTTTAAAATAATCTTTAAAAATCTTCTCCTCCTGACCCAGAAGGCGTAGAGCCTTGATATTTTGCATGAAGCATCAGTATATTGACCTCTTTCAAAATAGCTAAAATCATGATCCTCGGGTCCCCAGGGGTGGAGCCCAAGGGGGGTGGGGCTTATATAGAAATAAAGAACGAATTTTTAAATGACATCTCCTCTCAAACCACTGGGCCGATTTGAACCAAATTTGGCAGAGATGTTGCTTAGGTGGTCCCCTTCAAAAATAGCTAAAAGAATTGAAATCCGTTAAAAACTCTGGTTGCCATGGCAACAAAAGTGAATTTTTAGAATAATTTTTAAAAATCTTCTCCTCCTGACCCAGAAGGCGTAGAGCCTTGATATTTTGCATGAAGCATCAGTATATTGACCTCTTTCAAAATAGCTAAAATCATGATCCTCGGGTCCCCAGGGGCGGAGCCCAAGGGGGGTGGGGTTTATAAAGAAATAAAGAACGATTTTTAAATGACATCTCCTCTTAAACCACTGGGCCGATTTGAACCAAATTTGGCAGAAATGTTGCTTAGGTGGTCCCCTTCAAAATAGCTAAAAGAATTGAAATCCGTTAAAAACTCTGGTTGCCATGGCAACAAAAGTGAAATTTTAAAATAATCTTAAAAAAATCTTCTCCTCCTGACCCAGAAGGCGTAGAGCCTTGATATTTTGCATGAAGCATCAGTATATTGACCTCTTTCAAAATAGCTAAAATCATGATCCTCGGGTCCCCAGGGGCGGAGCCCCAGGGGGGTGGGGTTTACATAGAATTAAAGAACAATTTTTTAAATGACATCTCCTCCCAATTCACAGGGCCAATTTGAACCAAATTTTGCAGAAATGTTCCTTAGGTGGTCCCCCTTAAAATTAGCTTAAAGAATTGAAATCCGTTAAAAACTCTGGTTGCCATGGCAACAAAAGTGAAATTTCAAAATAATCTTTAAGAATCTTCTCCTCCTGACCCAGAAGGCGTAGAGCCTTGATATTTTGCATGAAGCATCAGTTTATTGACCTCTTACAAAATAGCTAAAATCATGATCCTCGGGTCACCAGGGGCAGAGCCCCAGGGGGGGGGGGGGGTATAGGCATGAAGCATAAGTTCACAGACTTCTTTCTTATTTCTGAAATTATAACCCATGGAAAAAGTTTTTTCCTTCTTTCAAATCGGCACTAAAGCCTTGGAATTTGTAATTTGGACTTTTGGATTCCGAGGTTCATAGTCTTTATATGTTATTGTGGCCCACTTGTTTCATAATCCTAACCTTAACATGAAATTAGACTGTTGAAAGAAAAAGAGCCTTTATCTCAGGTGAGCGCCCCAGGGCCAACGGCCCTCTTGTTTTCTGTATGCGTTCTTCTTTGAGCAATTAGCTTCCTTAAATATCAGATTTCTTTAACGCAAAACTTGATAACCAGTAGAGCGTCTGAGGTCCTCATGGGCCTCTTGTTTGAAAATGACATCAACTAGAACATATTAACTGCAACCTTTTTTAAATTGGAACCAGTCAAAATTTATAAAGTAAACCTGTCGGTTTTAGGATTAATTATTGATGCCCCAACGTTAAATGGCTACTGGCAAATATAGTGTTACCATTGTCCATGGCCGTTACTGTATGTTAGTGTGTGTATCTAATTCTTATCCCAAGCTTATCTTCTACATTGATTGATTGTACCTCTTGAAGAATACTAGTGTCATGCATAATGTCTGAATACCACCAAGGTTAATCTCACAAAGAAGATTAACCCTTTCCCGTTTTTGGAAATTTTAGACTAGTCCAAATTGAAAGAGGTTGCAGATGACAATGAAAACTGAATGCCATTTGAAATGATACCATCGTATGTGGTAGAAAATATTGTGGAAAAAGGAGAAATTGCTTGTTACAAGCAATTTCTTCTTTTTCCACAATTTTTTCTCGAGTATAAAATCACAGGAACGTAAAATCCCGTATTTGAACGGGAAAGGGTTAAGCAATAACAGCATCTGTGTCTGTGACAGATCAGAAAGGTTCGGATTTTATTCTGAAATTTGAAAGTTGAAAAATCAAACTTTTTGTTATTTAACCCATTACCATCTTATTTGAATTGATCATATGAATAAGACAATTTTAGGGATATTAATCCATTCCCACATGAAAAAAATTAGACTGGTCCAAAATGAAAGATTTTGCAGATCATTTGAGTTGATGAAATTTTAACAATCTTTGTCTGTTGTGGTAGAAAACATTGTGGATAATAAGAAATTGCTTGTTACAAGCAATTTCTTCATATTCCACAACTTTTTTTAAAGCTCTTTTCTTGAGGGGAGTAAAAAAAACAAGACTGTGTGGGAATGGATTTATGATTTAAATTGCAGACAACAATTTTTAGTTGCTGAAATTCTAGAAATGTTCGTCTTTTGAAGTAAATAAAAAATGTAGGTAATGAATAAATTGCTTGCAAAAAGCATTTTTTTTCTATATTCAAATATCTAAGTTAACCTTAAGTTACACAATCCAACTTTTTGACGACCTTTAAGAAGACAGCCTGGGAAAACAATGTGGAAAATGAAGTCATTCCTTGTATCTATCAATCTCTTCATTTCCAATATTTTTTCCTTTTCCAAAAAGGCAAAGATTTCAAAGTGTCATCAAACAAAAAATTATCATTTCAACTTCTTTGAATTACAACCAGTACAAAAATTTGTTGTCTTTCAGAAGTTAAATTCTTCAGGCTAGATTATCTAATATTATGTTTCAGGTAACAATGCAGCCCCAGCAATGGAAATCCTCAAAAACAGTGGTTTACCAATCACAGTCGGAACTGATATGGAAGATGCAGCTCAGAAAGTCGTCAGCTTATTACCAAAATAGTCATTAAACTCTATTTTCTTGAAAAAAAAAAATATTTAGAAGACACAGCCTAGAAAATCGCCAGCTTTTTGCCAAAATAATCTTCTATCTCTGGTTGTGTCCATTATTCTAGTGTATTTTTGATTATTGCCAAAATAATCATAAGAACGATTTGTGTTCAATTTTCACCTTGTCAAAGTATTGCCATAGCTGTATCATTTTTAGCTTAAAACACATTTACCCCTTTCTGTTTAATCCATTGTGTTTATGTCTCTGTTTTATACTTGATAAAACCTTGTAGAAAAAGAAGAAATTGCTTGTCACAAGCAATTTATTCTTTTCCCATAAGATTTTCTACCCTGCAAGTTGGTCACTTTTAAAGAACCCACTTTCAATTGTTGTCATGGACAATTCTGCAACTTCCAAAAACGGGAAAGGGTTAAGTGTTGAACTCATAATCAGAAGACAAAATTGTTGACTGTTGCACACAGAAAGTGGTTACAGAAAACAAATCAAGGAACATTTTATTAGCTTAAATGTTTTTGAACAGAAAGTTGAGGTGTTGACGTGGCCTTCACATTAGCATTAAGGTGACAAACTCTGGTCATGTTTCTGTTATTATTGAAGATATTTTCTTGAAATTTTGCATGTTTATTTTCACTATCACAAGAGTAATCCATACTTTCAAGGGGGGTAACTCCAGAACCATTTTGTAAGAAATATGCCCCTTATTTTACTAAGATTTTTTAACCCATTACCAATCAACAAAATTTAAAACTGGTCTGAATTCAAAGGAGTTACAGTTAAAGAATTTTGAAAATATTGTGAGAAAAGAAAATAGCTTATTACAAGCAGTTTCCTTTTCTCCACAGAGGTTTCCTTACTTTATTCTTAGAGCCATTGACAATGAAGGATTTTATTTGTAATAGGTTAACTGTTTGTCTTTTATGTACCCCCTTTAAGACAATGGATGAAGTGAATTGGAATCTTCATGGTCTAGTGTTTTTCTATTCATCTGCAGAGCTCATTTGAGTCAGTTAATAACATGCTGTGCTCTCAAAGGAAACTGATAATTTTAGCGCACAAATGGAATGTGAAGCTCTGATTAATCTTTTGGAGTTTTTTAGTTAGAAAAGATGGAAAGCCGAGGATATTGTACTGTTACATTACCAATTAACCCATTACCAGATGACAAAATTTTAGACTGGTCCAAATTGAAAGAAGTTGCAGATGACAAATTTAAGTAGATGAAATTATGATTTTTTTTCTCTTTCTGAGCAGAAATATTGTGGTAAATGAGGAAATTGCTTCTACAAGCAATTTCTTCATTGTCCACTTTGTTTTCCAAAGTCATTTTCTTGGGAGCATCTAAAAGCCTAACTGTGTGAGAAATGGAAAATAGATTGCTAGGCCGCCCACCTACTGGACAGCAAGTTTAACTTTGATATTCAACAGGGTTATTTTGCAAACTTTATGGTCAGCAAAATCCAACAAAAAGATAAAATGGTAAAAGAAGAAATTGCTTGTCACAAACAATTTCTCCTTTTCCCACAATATTTTCTACCACATAGGATTGTTTAATTTCAAATTTCACCCAGTTTGCATTGTCGTCTACAACTTCTTTCAATTTGGACCAGTCTAAAATTTCAAGAAACGGGAAAGGGTTAAGTAAGACATGTCATAAAAATATGTCCGATAATTCTGGCTGTACAAAATTAGTCTATGCAAATAAAAAGAAAGTTTTTCTATCATGAGAGATGCAAAAAGCATCAGAAAAGACGAGAAAATCTCTAAATTTTACTGTTACGTATTTTTGTTTCTCTGCAGATTCAAACAAGTCCTATGTCTGAATCCACCCACCAGTAAAATTTACAAGTCCAAATAGAAATTTATAACTAGAGATCTGATTGGACCAGACATCATGTCTCTGCCAATCAAAGTCCGTGTAAAATTCATATACAAATCTTGATTTAGACAATACTGACCCTTGTTAGAAAATTATACTTCTATCCTTATTCTTGTATCCAGCAGACCTTTGTCAGTGTTTTACGCTGCAGGTCTAAAATGGCAGACTGGTATATAGTTATTACTTTTAACTGCCTATGCATCTATGGATGGATTCACAATGTTTTAGCACATATGATATTCTTTAATAGTTCTTATGGGTGAAAGGTTAAGGTCAAATGATACAATATCTGGAGATTTTATGTCACCTTACATTGAATACTCGCAACAATTGACAAATTGCTGGCCCCACCCACTTACTCCATTGGCCCTGCCCATTTACTCCATTGGCCCTGCCCATTTACTCTGACAGGAAGTTCCTCTTCGATTTTATTTTTCAAAATTTATGGCCAGTAGCATGTACCAAAATAGGTATAATGGTTGGTTGGCGATGTAAATGTCGTAACTACAGCAATTCAAGCTGTAGTTACAACATTTAAGTTGCCAAACCAACAAAAATGTTTCACACAAATGGTGACCAATGTAGAAATTCAAAGCTTAATTCCGGGCTGAATAAATAATTTGATTGGTTAATTGATTCCTTGCTTGACAGCCGCGATTGGTCAAATGCAGCGTCATCTGTGTCTCTTAATATATTTGCATTCATCATGTATACGGCAGGAAACAGTTAAAATCAATGAAATCGTACATTTATAATTTATCTGTGATTCAAATATTGTATATAATATATATTAGATTATGATATCAAATAAATGCTAGGAATTACATGTTTTGTGTTTTCTTTTATCATTTAAGGTGGATTCCTGTAGGGCCAGTGTGTCATCATTCCCATTGCAAATACACTTATTAGAAATCAATATTATAACAATTCATTTATTGAAATCAACTTTTTTTCTCACAGACATTAGCTTAACTCTTTCCTGTCCAATCCTTTTTACGTCCCTGTGACTTTAATCTTAAGAAAACATTGTGTATTAATCACCTTTCAAATTGCACACTATCTTTCAATTGTCGTCTGCTTTTTATTTATAATTAGACAAGTCTAAAATTTCGAAAAATGGGAAAGGTTTAATAGAGCGAAAAGTTCTTTCCTTGCAATTTCATGTAACATCCATTGTCCCTGACGATAGGCGGATGGAGGGAAATTATTTTGGTGATATTGGTTAAATGGGTTCGCCTGGGATATATGGATGGATTTCAAAATTGTTGTTCTGATGAACAAAGTTGCAAAGTTGTTCTCATGAGCAGATGTACGATTTGAAATATATTTGGATAGCTTCTAGGTCACAAGTCAATTTCTTGTCAAAATTGAGTCTTTTCCACTTAGAGATGATTTTCAAAATAATTTGAAACAATTGTTTTTACTTCATGAGTAGCTGTGCCATTTGAAATAATTTTCAGGGTCAAGGTCACTCGAAAGCAGAAAGACAATCAGTATAATTGAGGTAATTCAAATTCATTCGGTAAAGCTATTCGCAATCTTTAGTACAGGTAGATGTGCAATTTCAATCCAATGTCACACAAGTCCACTTTTTAAAGACCCCTAGGAAAAAGGGTTAAGGAAAACAATGTGGAAAATGAAATAGCCTGTCACAAGCAAATTCTGCATTTTCCATATTGTTTTTGCCCAAATGTAACCAAAGAAATCTGCCATCTTCATTCTTTATATGGGCATGTCTAAAAATGGGTAAATTGGAAAATATTAAAGAGCATGCTTTATGGGCGATGCCTATTTCGGCGGGGGTCTTATTTCAACGGAAAACCTGTCTCGACTAAATTACAATGTATTGACAATTTGCTATTGTGCTTAGCTGAAATCCATTGTAATATGAACGTGGATTATATTTTCTCATCATTTCTGAATATTTAAAGCTTCTGATAAATATTTATGCAGAATTTGTTGTCCGTCATATTGTATTATTGTGTTATATTTGTATAATCCTCATGGGTCAAAGGCCTTCTGGATATTTTCTAATAAACTAAACTAAAAAACTAAAAAAAAAAAAAAACTATGAATTCACAATAAAACATGGCCTTTCTTTATTTTTTATTAACCAATTACCAGACGGCTAAATTTTAGACTGGCCCAAATTAAAAGAAGTTGCAGACGATAATTTAAAGTTTATCAAATTTTGGATTTTTTTCATATTTCTTTGAAGAAAGCATTATGGAATCACGAGTGCACACCGAAAAATTGTATGATATTTGGCATGTAAAGGGAATTTTTCAGCAAAAGTTATTTCAGCATTCATCCACAATACAGACGTCATCAGCGGCAAGGAGAGCTTCCATTATAAGCCAGTGATTCTGAACCTCCCAACATTTTAATCAAAAACTGCATGCTAACAAAATTGTCAATGTTAGCTTACTAGGCCTAAAAATCATTGGATTTGGTTTGATAAAAACTTAAAGCCACATAGAATTGAAATCGAATTATCATAATGCCATTTAAAATCGAAGCCAGCCATATTGTTGGAGTCAATCGGCGGGTTTAACGAAGTGTGGAGGGGGGGGGGCTAGCGATTGGTCAATTGTAATATGGGAATGTTTGAATGTCGTGTCTCTCTACGCCGCACTGCCAAGATTGTTAATGTGTCTTAACCTTTGTCATGCTGATCCCGGAATATTCCTGCTTTGACAGGAGACATAGACAAAGATCAGCCTGCACAAAAGTGCAGTCTGATCTTGGTCTACCCCACCTGTTTGTCCTCTTTGAGCCAGAATTGTCCGTAAGATCCCTTTCCACGCAAAATATTGACCCTGACAACAAGACCAACAGTGCCATCAGTGCGCTTTGATTTTAATGAATTTCTATACAAGGAATTTATCCAGCATGACAAGGGTTAAAATTGGTATCAGGAATGTGTAATGAAACTAGTTGGTAATGCGTTCAGTCTGTATCTACGATTTTGTATACTCAACCGACTGCAAATAATCGGGGTTTAAGCTAGTACTTGACGACAAAACTTTAGACTGGTCCAAAGTCTATGAAATTTTAAAGATCTCTGTCTTTTCGGATAGAAAACATTCTTGCAAATGCAGAAATTGTGTTTTCTTAGTTGGGGCGTCCAAAACGTAATAGTGTGGGAATTGGTTAAAGTGCAAAGTTTAACGCCTCATCCGAAACACAATTAGCTTGTGGTAATCTAATTGGAACAGTCTAAGAGTGTTTCTACTGCATTCAGTCCAACGTTCAGAATGACGAACCGTTGTCCAACGCTCCTTAGATAGCACTTGTTTTTCCTCGGTCGCTTAAGGTAAAAGCCTGTTTGAAGAGGAGTAAACTTGCTAACTTTTTTTTTTCTTTTCTTCCTGACCTCAACCCTATTTATCAGAACAGAACCAGGAGAGGGGAGAGAAGAGAACGAACAGAATAAAACAAAACAAAAACAAAAAAAAAAGAGAACAAAACAGAAGGTTATTACAGACGTTGAGCATATAAGCTCATCTTCCAATTAATAACATGTAACAAAACATGCAAAAGAAAAAAATAGATAAGATTAATTATACTATGTTAGAATGAGAGTAGTAGTGTGATCTACACAAGTCATGGAAAATTTTTCCCGACCAACAAAACATTGTAAACACAGCGATATTATTGTCGCATCATACGATTCGTCAAATTAGCAGACCACATAACTAAAGAATCACCCGTGTTAATAAAAAAAAACGATGGCCAATCATTCATCTGGACCGGAAGTGAACATATCTAACCCCAACATTTATGTTCTTTTAAACATTTGTGTTGCTTTAGCGACTTAAACATCATAACTACAGCTTCTTCAAGCGGTAGTTTTGACGTTTGGGTCACGAACCAACAAGCTTCTTTTTGTTATGTGCCTGAGCAAATATTTTGCAAACAAGTGTCTTTTTTTTTCAGTCAATCTGAGATGAGCGGGTGGGAACGTTAATTTTGTTCCGAATTATAAAAAAAGTGGCAGGCAACATTTAACCCTTTCTCGTGGGGTTTTTTTGTGTGTTTTTTTTCCAGACTTGTCCAAATTGAAAGCGGTTGCATATGACAATGAAATTCGATGCAATTCGCGTCCTTTATTGTCGAAAGATTGTGGGAAAAGGAGAAATTGCTTTGTAAAAGCAATTTCTTCTTTTTCCACAATATTTTCTCAAGAATAAAATCACAGCGACGTAAAATTCAGGGCTTGTAAAGGAAATGGTTAAACGCTATTTTATATTCAAAATACGTATCATGAAGTGACCAAGACATTTATTTGAAACTTATTGTTTATAGCAATATCTCGATGTCTTGTAATATTTTAGTTAATGTTATTCACCTTGCTCGTCTTTCTAACAAGGGATTTTGTAGTGATGTTGTTAATCCGTAAATTACTGTTCGAACAGAGATATTATCTTGTGAATAAGTTCCATATTCTACTTTCACTTACATCGAAAATACATAGAATAGATCAACTCGGAAAATATGAGAATTTCTCAACCTCGCGTCAATATTACTTGCACCATTGATCAGATATCTTCTATTGATGGGTCTCTAAAGTACCAAATCTATTTGACACCAATGTTTGGGGAATCAATCAATCAATCAATACCCCAGAAGATTGATTAATCAATCTTCGATGGCACGTTCAGTGTCCTAATTGACATTAAAAACATATAATTCACCCTTCAATCCCGTAAAATAAAATCTAGAAAAGTTAAATACGGAAAGGTCGTTTAGATTATTATATTCCGTAGAAAAAAAATCGAAAACTTTTCTCAAATAAACGTCCTATAAAGATGCCCCTTTATTATTCTTCATTAAAGGCTTACCACTTGATCTCTTAATTACGCACTAAAGAAAAATAGAATGGAAATATTTTGACAAAAGGGGAGATTGGCAATTTTTTTCAGACAGTAATTCCGCCCTGTATATACCCGGCCCTAATTTTTCAATATTAGCTAGTTTTGAATTGTTTCTGAAACTTTTTTCGATTTAGGCTTGACCTATTTTTTGTGTTTTAGCTTAAAAATACTTGATTCGAATGTAAAAAAGGAAGTAGAAACTAATAAGAAATACTGCACTTTTTTTTTCAGCGCACCCCCCCCCCCCCTCCCGCAAAAAGCACACCTCTGATATTTCAATTTGAATACATTGTACCAGAAAAAAACTTCAATGGCCATGAACAACTGACTGCATAATGTACTATAATTTTCTATTTTCTCTACCTCAGATAAGAGAGAAAGTAAAAATGGTACGAAAAACGCTTTCCCAGACAACCCACTTTTTACGCCTCCCAAGAAAAAAGTCCTGGGAAACTTTGTGGAAAACAAAGAAATGGCTTAATACAAGCGATTTCTTTGTTTTCCACAAAGTTTATTACCTAGATAGACAGAGATCTTCAAATTTCTCAAAATTAGAATTATTGACTGCAGCTTCTTTCAATTTGGACCAGTCTGAATTTTTGTTGTGTGAAAATGGGTTAAACTATATGTCAAATAAGTGTTAATTGCATGTCGTTTTTTCTACATTTAGCATGCATTCCGAATATCTAAAATAACTTTAACCCATTCACTCACAATCACGCCTTTCGACGTCGCTAAGAAAAAGAACAATGAAAAAACATTGAGGAAAATGCGGAATTTGCTTGTAACAATGTGTTTCACTCCAAAGTCCCTTTTATAAAAAGCCCCCAAAACACACTAACTAAAAGTTGTAGTCTGGAAATTCTTTGAAAATTGCACAGGTCTAAGATTATGCAGTCTGGTAGTAGGTTAACCAATTTTTACACAATTTTTCGTTCTGGATATTTCTAATAGTAAACATTTTCAAGAGACTACTTCTCCTTTCTTCATGTTACAGTCTTCGATATGTGGAATTCGTTATTCAGAAACCAGTACAATGATGTCACTTGGATCTTTCTCATATGAACAAGTCTACTATATCCCGTCAAGGTTGGGTTAACCTTTAGCTGTTTTGCAAAGTTTAAGACCTGACCAAATTCAAAAGTTTTTCCGATGACAATATAAAATTGATTTTATTTGAAAAAATATTCATTCAGTAGGGTATGAAAAATATTGTGGAAAAATAAGAAATTGCTTGTGACAAGCAATTTATTAAAACAGAGGGACGTAAAAACCAGGGATCGAAATGGAAAGGGTCAAGGATGGCTCAGAAATCTCCCATTTCCTGATTGATGTTTGATGTGTGAACAATTAAGTCGTTGGGAAACTCGTCAAAACTTTGATGATTTCAATCATCCTGAGCTAATTTCATATTTCTGACCTAGCAGTTTCACACCTTACTAAGTTTGATTAGGTGTGCACAAGTTTTCAATCATTGTCACTAAGTTTGACCAAACATGCCCGAAAATGAGAAATGACATGGGAAAGAGAGAAGGTCGTGGGTGAATATATAAACGGATCCGTTTTCTAGTTTAACCAGAATTTCTTTCTTCTCTGAATACAACACCAGGATAAAACACAAACCTAAAGATATCGATACACAGAATTAAAAAAACAATAACCGAGAATGCATGAAAACGTAAGTTTAGCTTTAATCTCTTTTAAGTATTCTGTTTGCTATTTGACGGTATTTCTAATATTTTGCTATTTATTTATTTAATAGCAGTCATATTAGTCTAGTCCTTTCCTTTAAGTTTTACCTTTAGCAAAATACCAAGGTTTTCATTAAAATTTGTTGACCCGTAAAATATGCTTTCAATATAATTACAATTCATGCAAATGTATAGTAGTAGTTAGAAGTAACCGAATTATCAACGGAAATTATTTCTAACTTGAAAATGCTGTGGTTGAAACATCAAGAATGATGCCCAAATAATATAGGATACAGGGTACTCTTCACAAACGAATTTAAAGATGATGGGTTGTAAATATTCCCCATGCACATTTTAAGTAAGTTCTACGAACTTCAACAATTTTTTTCCCATAAAATCTGTTCGTTAAAATATATAGGGGTGGTGCTCAAAAATTTAACAACAACAAAGAGCAATAATTCTGCAACGAATCCAGTTGAGTTATAGTTCTTAAAGTTCTTGTGCAACGAACACTGCGATTCGTGCAAAAAGCAGAAACGTAAACTTCTTGTGAATGAATTGTCTAGGAGGTGTGAAAATGCTTAAAATTCATCCTGATACGAAATACTCTGTAACGAACGTCCTTAACAAATATCAGAAATTACCGCATTACCTCTTCTAAAATAAGAATTTTTAGAAATAAAAAACGAATTTTCTTTTTGAGATAGTTGACATTTTACATCCTGTATGACTTTTTTTAGCGTAGATTACTTCCTTCGTTTAGGTTGTCACCGATTTGCTAATATTTTTTCATATCTTTCTAGGTTTTACAACCGATTGGGAACCGCCAAGTGCCGAACTTCAACTACAACAATTGTTTCCGCCCAAAGACGTCAGCCATTGTTCAACCGATGTTTCCCAGCAGTGCAACACCAGAAAAGGAGAACCTGTCGATAAAACCTATCACCGTATCCCCTGTTCTGCCGGGAACCGCCAGTATCACACACAACGTGACGCGCATGCTCCAAAATGACGTCAATTCCTCCAGACGTAGTCCTACGGGCAACGAAAACAGATACACGCCATATACCACAGCTCATTTCTTGTCGTACAGACAGAAAATGTTGAACAGAACAGACGCAAACAGGTCTACAAACTCTGAAGGTAAGATTGATTCAAAAGAATTTTCAGCAGTACCTTTTTTCGACAAATAGATGAGATTTGTGTGATGAATTTATTCAAAATTCATAAAACACGGAGAAAAGTGCAAGAAAAACCATATCCTAGCTACAACAGACAATTTATCTATTATTCAACGATTCTTTAAAAATGGATATAATTAAATGCTAGATATATTATGGCTTATCAATGTATTCGGCATGTAGAGTCTTTTAGCTAACACAATCCCCCTTTTTACGCCACACAATAAAAAATCTAGATAAACATTTTGGAATAATGAATAAATTTCTTGTTACAACCAATTTCTTACATTTCTTACAATGGGTTCTAACATAAAAGACAGATAATATAAAAATTCCACCAACTTAAAAAATGTCATGAAATGGATTAAAACTACGTACACTAGCCTTAACAGCGATTCAAAATTTAACTGCGTTGTTTTTCTAAGACATTAAGTTTTACTTTTGCAGACGATTCTATGATTGATGTCGAGAACGACAGCCACGAACACTTGCGTTCAAGTGACATGCCCAGCTTTACTGATACATCACTGTCAACACAGGGATCCAGCTCTCCGCAATCTAATGGTTCCTCAACTTCTCCTTCCGGTTCCTCCAAGTCCTCTCCATCATCGACCGGGGAACCAGTCACAACGCCAGACTCCGAGTCTAAGGTCCAGAAGAAGAAAGTGAGGACAAACTACACGAATGAACAAGTCCAGACTTTATTGAAGATCTTCCACGAAAACCCTTATCCCGACTCTGAACACATGGAGAGGATTGCTCTTGACCTTGGAGTCCCTGAAAACAAAATCAAGGTAGGTTATACGATATCTTAACCGATTAGTACACCCGAAATACATGTAATTGTAAAATTTCAAATACTTTGTTGAAGTGTAATATTCAAAAGCAATTAATTTTTTTATTATCATTATTATTTTTATTAATATCTTTATTATTTTATAAAGATTCTGGTTCTATTATCGTCGGATATTATCATAACAATATGCACGTAGATTAATCAAATTCGCCTCTTCACTGTCGCTGTTTGACTAGCTCATTTATTTTCATTTTTCTTGTACCGTAGTTTCTGTCTCATAAGGTCTCTTTTAACCAAAAGTACCCATTGCACTGCATTTCCTACAATCTTGCTATTCTATTTCCAGATCTGGTTCCAGAACAAGAGAGCAAGATGGCGCCGACGTGTGAATGACAACATGACTGGTTTCCCACACCCGTTCATGCCCATGTCTCCAATGCTATCTCCGGTCAACCATTTCGGGTTCATGCCATCCGGACACATGATGACGTCCTCTCCACCCCAGATGATGCCCGGATACTTTAACTATGCCATGCAGCCCCCATTCAGCCCAACCAACAATACTGCAGCCAATAGCAGGACACACCCAGCCTATCCACCGGTAGTGTCGTCATCAACCCAACAATATCCGGCTACTAATACATACCAACAATCCAGCATGCCATCGACTTCATATCCCAGTAGGACCTCACCTACACAGACTGGCATGGTTTCTCAGTCCTACAGACATTTACAATACCCCCAGTTCTTGTATCCGCAACAAAATAATCAACTTGGTGTATAAGGACCATGTTTAAGCAATCTTTGTTAATTCTGACTTAAGGAAATGGACGATTCGAAAACATTGAAATACGTATTTGAACGCGTTTTCTTATTTCCGAAAGACGGACCGCAAATAATGTTAAAAAATGCAATATGATTATATGAACTGAAAATGCCAATGTTTTGACAGAAAAAGTTGATTTATGTTGCGTTTTATAAACGTCATTTTAGATGATTTTATGACAGAGAATATCTATTGTGTTAGTGGAATTAGCATCTATATGCCAAGTGACTTCTTGCGATTTGCGTATGGTTAATTAAATACCATTCATTTTATATGAATATGTAATCGGTGTCAAAGACGATTTTTTTTGTGTAAATATGAGTTATTCATAATTTATTACCGTTTGTAAAATATGCTATTTCAAATGAGTTTTGAATCGATCATTTTTGTACAAAGCTTTTGTTATTTCATGTAAAATATATTTATTACCTAAACTACTTCATTTTCTTTGCTTTATTTCGACCCGTTGTGAATTAAGTGTGGCTTCAGTACAAACATTCCACGAACGATTTGTAATAACCTTTCCCTGGTAGAATGATCACGGCTTTAATATTTGACCAATTCCATTTTTATTACTCAGGTTGTTTAACCAACTCCCACAAGCTCCCCTCCCCCAAGCTTCGAAAGCCTTGTGGAAAATGAAGAAATTGCTCGAATGGAGCATTTTCTTCATTATTCACAATGTTTTCCACCCGAAAAGACAAAAAAAAAAAAATCTGAATTTCAGCTACCCAGAATTGTCGTCTGCAGCTTCTTTGAATTTAGATCAGTCTAAAAAACTTTGTAATCGACTAACGGATCGCCGGAAGCGAAGGCTGCTTCGACATTTATATCTATCAATTTTGTTTGTTTTTCAACTCAACCCATTTCCACACAACGCTTTTTTGATGTCGCTAAGGAAAAAAAATGAAATTTTTGTAGGCTATTAAGAAATTGTTTGATACTTGCAATTCCTTCAGTATCAACAATGATTTCAACCTCAAAATAGATAAATACATTTAGATTTTATCATCTAAAAATTGAAACTTCTTTGAAATAGACCAGTCTAAAAATATGTCGTCTGGTAAAGGATTAAACATCATAACTACAAAATAATCAATCTGTAGTTACGACGTTTAGTTCGCTCATCAACGATTTATGTTTTTTTCCTAACCATATTTTTGCAAGCTCTGGTCCTTTTATATCTCAGTCGAACTGTCGTGTTGGGGGTCATTGGGCTAGTCATCCGTCAATTGTGATCCATCACACTGAAACAGACCACCATGGGATTGCAAACGTAACCCGCGCGGTATGACCAGGATAGAAAATTTTCTCATTTGCAGGTCCTCTTATATACGTAGAGGACTTTTACCCCCAAATCCTTTCAAATGTCAAGCCCAATTGACCTCTGCAGGACCAATAACAGACGGATCGACAGCCAGGCCCACTTTGCTCAGACAGAAAGTTCTACTTCAATATTAAACGGCGTTAGTTTGCCGAATTCATGACCAGTATAATATAACTAAAAAGTCATTTACTGCTTTATAACATGCTGTTGATCTTTTTTTTTTTTTTGCAAAATAACGTCGTTCAATTTCGAAGTAGGACTGCCTGTCGGAGCTTAGTGAGCGCGACCAGCGATCCGTCAAATGTGGCCAGTGTTATTGGCAATAATTGCGTTCCATACTTAAAAAGAACCGAAACCCTACATACTAGGGTTTCGGTTCTTTTTTGTATGGATAAAGCAATTCCATCTTTCCCCCGCTTGCCCATCTTTCTCTTACCCATTATCAGACGGCAAAATTTTAGAGTGGTCCAAATACAAAAAAGTTTCAGACGACAATTCATGCTCTCGTGAAAAAATTGGAATAAATATGGAAGAAAATTATAATTTTTTCTTAGAAGTATTTTCTCAACGTCGCACAAAGTTAGACTGTGGTCTGATGGATTACGGATAGGAGGATGTTTCTTGCAGTTTAAACGATAAAATTTGGGATCTTTTGGTATGAAAAGAAATGCAGACGACATACAATAGCTCAATCAAAATCAACAAATTTACGAAAAATGGCTTAAACATTAAACATTATTACAGATTATGAAAGACAAATTTTCAAATTTCTAACAGCTTTGAGACATTCGATAGAAGGTGAAAAACCAATTCTCATTACGAGACACCAACTAAGTCAACGAAGTACAGTCTGAATGGAACTAGCATTCATTGGGTAAATTGGTACAAAAAAAAAAAAATGCCGATTGAACCAAAAATTGCTTTATTTTTGGTTTCCATGACGTATCGATTACGTCAATGGCTTCCGTTAGCAATTCAGTCGATTTCGACATTACCCGAAGACTAACGACCTCACCCGATAAATTCCGATGTTTCAAAGTAAGGCTTGGGGAATATATCACATTCAATTAAGAGATGAAGAGAATATTTTTTGTTTTCATGGAGGTATGAACCGAAAAAACTAATCAAACTGTATGAATACGCGAAGCGGATTCATACATTGTGTGATTAGTTTTTTTTTCGGTTCATACCTCCATGAAAACAAAAAACATTCACTTCATTTCTTATAATTTAACAGCATCGAGCGAAAAAACAAAAAGCTGTACACATTTTGATACCTTTTTTGTACGGGACTATTTTATGCGGAAGCATACAAAATGGCTGTGTGCTCAAAATTTTGTTCATGGAGGTATGAATTAAATTTTTCGACCAATCAGAATGCTCGTTTTTGATAGACGAATCTAACAATTAAATTATTTAGATTTATAGAGAATTTAGTAGATTTAACACGAAAAAAGTATATTTTTCGTAAGAATGACATTAATAGCTATTAGAAAAGCAGATAATTTTACTTAATCAAATTTTCATGAAAATCTGCTCCAGAGCCGCTTTAAAAGAAGGAACAATTGGTAGTGGATCACAAGTTTTCTTTCCTCTTTATGTTTTATGAAACTCTTTATTTTTGAATGATTAAATATAGGCAGACTGTGCGACTATGAGATTGGTACAAGTGATGCAGTCAAACGAATGTCAATTAATAATCGATTTACCCATCAAATCATTCGTTTAGACCGGAATTCAACTGAACTCCAATATCGGTCGACAATGTGAAGCACTTCTGTTGGTTTAGCGATTAGACGTCGTATCTGTATCTTATTCAAGTTGGAGTTACGACGTTTAGGTCGCGAACCAACTGTTTTACTTTTTTTATTATATGTTACTCGCCGTAAACTTTACAGGGTAACCGCGTTTGATATCGAATTGAAACTTCATGTCGTCGGAGCTCAGTGAGTGGGGCGCATCGATTAATAAACTTGGGGGGGGGGGGGGGGGGGAGAAACCCTTTGCGGGTTCCATCTAATAAATTTAAGTATAAAACCGAAAGGTGATCAAAAGAATAAATGTTGCTTGGTCGGAATTCTGAGACCAATGAAAATATATCCCTAATTCTTGGTCAGAGTGTTTATGAATAAATATTGCATCACCGGAATACTGAGACCAATGAAAAATATTGCCCTTTATCTTGAAACTTGGTCAGAGTGTTTATGTCTTCTTTTTTTTTATATATATATATATATATATATATATAAGATAAGTTCTATATCGGTCGAATGGTTTGTAAAGATATGTTACTATGTCTTAGAAAAAAAATATTGAGCTCTATAAGACAACTTTGGATACTTGGGTCAAATCTACTTTGTAAAATTTTTTTTCATTCAGGACATTTGCAGCAGCAATATAGACGTTTATTAGTTCTAGCAGAAATACCCTTTATTTTTAACTATAATAAGAATGAAATTATTGTGTCATTATTGAAGCGAAATCACGAATGTGGTCATATCACCTCAAATACAGATAAACTTGTATTAAGCGACAACTCTAGGAACGGCCAAGATGTGATCGTTTAAAATAATACACTTTTTTGTGAAAGATCGGCTTCACTGCATGAAAAAATATTGTAGGATTCTCACTAAACCCTATGGTGGTTGAACTCAGTAGAATCGTCTCGTTGAGACAATTCTAATTAGATCCACCATTATAGTATTTAGTTTTGATAATTTTTGGCGAAATTGTCCATTTATGAAGACTCTTTGCTTTTGGAAAGGGGATTGGATGATTGTCGTTTTATGCAAGTGGTTGCTTGATAGGGGTGGTCGATAGAGCAAGATTGAGCAGGTATCTTAACTTTCATGAGGTGGTGCAGCAGGTTTATTTATCGAAACCTAGCATTTGTTGAGCTAGACATATAGACAGAAAAATATAGTTGGATACAACAAGTTTAAAAATATTTTGGATAATTTTAAATATTTGTCGTCGCCTCTCACCCGGTCGCCGATGGCTAAAATCTGTCATGTGAAAAATGTTCTTGCAACTGAAGCATATTCGCCATATAATTTTTAATAAAAAGTACCCGCAGCACGTGAGTCATGGTTGGTGATCACAAAGGTTGGTTGATTGAATGGGGTTTAACGCCACTTATAACAGTATTTCAGTCATATCGCGGCGGCTGGAGCACCTAACAATGAATTCCTGGTATTTCTCACATAAGTACTTCCGCTACATCCTTTCCTAGCCTCAAGCTGCTATCCCACTTAGGTTTACGATTATCCACCCATTGGTGAGACACAAATGTCGGACATGATATGTGCCGCCGCCGGGGATCGAAACCCATGATATCCCATGGTTGAAGATTGGGAGTCTGACGTGCTACCGACTGCGCTATGACGTCGGCTGATCATAAAGGTAACCAAAGCCATTTGTCTTTCGTTTTAATAAATATCGAATCAATAGAACCCGCTGAGAGTTTTGTTTGAATAGGGTTTAACGCTAATTGTTTTGACACTGGTTCAGTCATATAACATCGGCTGGAGTACCTATCCAGGGATTTCTGGTATTTCTCACATATGTACTACCACTACTTGCTTTCCTAGCCTCCAGCTGCCATCCAATCTAGGTTTACGATTGCCTAACCATTGGTGGGAGATAAATGTCGGAAAGGATGTTTCCGGGGATCGAACCCTAGACCCCACAATTGAGAGTCCGACTCGCTACCAACTGCGCTATGGCGGCGGCCACTGCTGGTCTTGGACCGACTTCTAGGAAAGAAACTGTGTTCAATAACTGAAAAGAAAAATTGTCAAATAGCCATTTCGTCGGTGTTCTACCAAGACTAAGTTGGAATAAGCTGTAGATAAGAGGTTTTGGTAGAACACCAACGATTTTCTTGTTTTAACCATAGCAACAGAACAATAAGTAGGACCCTCGACCTTTGTACTCCCGAGGTATATGCTCTCATTCCATACATCAGGGTTTGATATGACAAATAGTTTAGCCCAAAGTCAGATAGACCGGTTAAAAAAAGTTGCAGACCGCAATTTTAAAGTTTATGAAAATATAGGCTCTTCATCTTTCTTGATTGAAATCATTGTGGAAAAAGTTGCAAGTAATTTCTTTATTTTACACAATGTTCCCACAGCTGCTTTTCTTTGGGGACGTTAAAGCCTTATTGTGTGGATATTGGTTAGAATGTCAGAATGTCGTTTAGAAAGAGGAAGTGAATCCTAGCTCAGTGGTTAGGGCGTCGTATTCGAGATCCGGAAGAAATTGAAGGACGTGTGTTCGAATCCCGGCCGCGTCGGTGGTCACTTTCGTTATGTGTCTGGACAAGGCCTTAACCTAGGACTGGCAATAATTAAAAAGCAAATTGACCCATTCAAAGTAAATTAAAAGCTTTTTTCCTCAACAGAATCGGACTAGTATATTTTGGTTGGATTTCCTTCAATCTTTCTTTACATTGGTAAGATCGTATAGATATGCATAAGGAAAACTGAGCTTGAATACCAAGTATTGGTCAAGCTAGAGGATAGATTTAGTAGATAAGTAATGTTTTAACCCTTGGTATACTGAATTATATCCTCTACAGAATTACATTAAAATCAGTACCGTATACAAATACTGTGGGTTTTTGATTCTTTTTAAAATCTATTTTGTATACAACTCTGGCTAAAAAGGGACAAGCAGGAAGTTTAGACTGAGATCAGACTGCACATATGTGCTGGCTGATCTTTATCTATACCTTCTGCCAAAAGAGGAAAATTCCGGGTTCAGCATGACAACGGCTAATGAAAAATAGTCAAGTCAGAGTTTTATATACTGCTTTAAGATAATCTCTGATTGAACGGGATCATGTCGGGATCTATTTGAAAGGTGGAAGGTGGAAGGGATAGTCAAGTTGATGAAATTTACAAATCTTCGATACAAGCACCAGTTGTTGGCGGCGTTTGCTGGTTTGAATTGGGTTTAAAGCCGGTTTTAACAAGTTATAAGTCACATCGATGGACATAAAACCCACGTTATTCGTACGTATCCTGTTATAGCATGCCCCATAATGTATAGGGATATTATATGGTATGATAGTGATAACGTTTTACCATCTTAACCCTTGTCACGCTGTATAAATCACCTTACTCAATTGCTGTAAAATCAAAGGACTGAAAGCACTTATAGAATTTGTTATTGAAAAATCAATATTTCTTTTAGAAACCAAATTCATAAACTACTCTGGCAGGAAAAGTACATGCAGGAGGTGTAGATTAAGATCAGACTGCACTTATGTGCAGGCTGAACTAGATCTACACCTCCTGCCAAAACCGGGTTAAAATGAAATTGCTTTGATATTTCACGAGACCGAAGATGGTGTATTGCTATCGTAATTCAATATTCAATTTATTATATACCTACATTTTTTGATAGAATCGAAATAATAAATAATCTATATACATTTGTATATGTTTTTCGATTCTTCTGTGCCGTTCTGATGACGTGAAATCGAATTATGACGTCATCAACAGAATAAAAAATGACAAAAAAGACTAATCTATATGAACCCGTATTTGACACTGTCAGATACGTTTTTTCCCTGTTGTGTCTTAACCCTTGTCTTGCTGAACCCGAGATATTCCTGTTTTGGCAGGAGGTATAGACAAAGATCAGCCTGCACATAAGTGCAGCCTGATCTTTGTCTACACCCCCTGTTTGTCCCATTTAAGCCAGAGTTGTTTAAATAATCAATTTTCAATAGAAATATTGGCCCTCATTAAGACCTTCTAGTGCTGTCAGTCCTTTGATTTTTAAGTAAATTTATATAGAATTCTAATTCAGCATGACAAGGGTTAATTTGTCTGTGCGGTATGTATATATTTTTACTAGAAATATTTAAGGATATATTATAAACACGTGTACATATAATTCGTTAAACTGAACGCTGAACATGTTGGTCTGACTTTTCAACCAATTTGAACACTGACCTGATTGTGAGGTTTTTCATTATAACCCTCATGTCATCTCAATCGAAATTTAAAGATACTACAGCTATAGTTTTTTTAGCAAATGTTTTAAAAGAAACTGGTTTTGTAGTGATCATACCCTTTCCTTCACATAAAAGCACGATTGACTTTCAATCTAAGAAAAAATCTATTAATCAATAAATCAGTCATTCATTCAGACCGGAAGTGAAGTTTGAACTCCGTAATTTGTCGACATTGTTATGAAACGTTTATGTTGGTTTGGCGACCTGAACGTCGTAACTAGAACTGATTCACTTTTTGATAATTGTTACGATCCATAATTTTTACCCTTTTTAATACCTTGATAAAATAACCTCGTTTTTAGCCTGAAATTGCGTAAGCAATCTGAGGCTAAAGTTACAATGCTAATAATTCAAACCCACGCAGAGTTTAATGTGAAAACATAATGTAAAAACATCTACCGCAATCAATGTGATCTTCTGTCGCATGAAAAGTAGATCGGATCTGACCATAAATTAATACGCCCGATTGAGGCGAGAAGGACGAAGGCGAGATATGACTCATTGAAAGTTGTCGGCTTGATGTACAGTACTTTCGTGTGAGTGTTCTGAATTTGGCAAAATTATCAAAACTTGACGAGTGAATGGAAAGATAGAAAGGAGACATATAATATATCGGAAATTATTAAACATATATAATCATAACATATTGTTAAGAAAAAATAAGGTGTTTGTTTCATACCAAAATAATATTACTTATTCCAGAGTAACAATGATAAAACGGTCCGGTTAGACGAAGTGGTTGTATAAAGCTGATAAGCGAAGCTGTCGGTTTTACGCTCGATTGGAATGTTTTGTTTAACAAATTAATTGGTCAGTCATAGGATCATATTCGCACCGTCTGAAAACAGGTTGGTCGTGCTCGGACTTTGTGTGCATATATTTTTACCTCCGAATTCTACCCAAAGGATGCAACGTCTACATACCTCTTTTGAGAGGTGTACATAATCATGTTAACCTAGTAAGCGACCACCCGCCCTCTCGCGCTCTCTTTATCTGGAGATTATAAAGCGCATATTTACATTACGAAATTGGTCTGTGTGGTAGAATACTCACATTGCACGCAAGAGCCTCCCACTTCGAACCTGGCTACACGCTCCATTCCCCCATCTCTCTCACTCTCTAGCTCTCTCTCGCTAGCTCCACTGGCTGAAAAGCAATGAGTTTAGTCATGATGTTGTGTCCGTCGTCCGTCCGTCAACTTTGACTTTAAAAATCTTCTCAGAAAGTACTGAACATACTTCAGCCAAAATTCACAGGAAGGATCCTTGGGTGGCCTTTATCAGATCCCTTCAAAGCATTTTGATTGGGTGAAAAATATGTAACGATATATACACGTAAATATATCGTTACAATACCTCAACTGGATGAAAATTATTGCGGGCAGGTTGTGTCCCCTAGCGCACAAATTGGCAGATCTGCGCATAATCGACAGTAGATTTGGGTAAAAAGTGTCACCTCCGATAATCCGACCATCAAACTTTTTCTGCCTAGATTATATTTCTCCTGTATACATATCTCAGGCTTTCAGCGCTTTGATTACATCACGTGATAAAGTAACGGGAGTACTGCATTTGGAAAATACATTTGCCTTATTTCATAACCTTATATTTCTAAAATCCGTAGATTTCAAAATATTGGCATATAAATGAGGGTAAATATTGACCTAATTTAATATGTACGATAGACTACAGTTTGTAGTTCTAAAAGATTAAATGACCTCATCTGCGGACAAGATTACGAAACACTCCCGTTTTTATCATCAAAGTACTGAAAGAACTGTAAGCGAGATTTTGTTAAGTAATCCTCTTTGCCAAACTTTATCTTGATGAATAATTTCAAGTTTGTATAATTCGGAAAATATTTACCTTGCAATGGACATTGGACATTGAAGAAATTGCTTGTTTAACAATATTTTCCAAAGCTCAAGGCTCAAATGAACCAAAAATCCCTGGTAGATGAACTTATTACTGAAAAACACGAGCACTACTTTTTTTGGCGTAGGCATTTCTTGGATTCAGTGGTTAAACCTCCAGTGGCAGTTTGCACTCGTTGAACCCTGAGAAGAACTCAAGATTTTCTCTGTTGACTTAACCCATTACCAGACGAGAAAATTTTAGACTAGTCAAAGTTCAAAGAAATTGCAGACAGCAATCTAAAGTTGGTGAGATCTCTGAAAGCTTTGTCGTTTGGGATAGAAAACATTGTGGACAAAGAAGAAATTGCTTATAAAATGTTTTCCAAAGTTTCGTATTTAGAGGCGTTTAAAAGCGTCACTGTGTGGGAATGGCTCAAGCTATGAAACATGATGCTTTGCTAGCTAAAAAGCAGATTTCAAGACGGAAGTACTAGCTAGTGTTTAGACATCCTGCGCGGAGTACCGAGTCGATTTTAAAGTCACTTTTTAACAGATTTTCAAAAAAGTAATAAAGGAAAAGTCTACTTTTCCGATACTTCTAGATGGCATTTTCACGATATCATATCTACTTAAATCACTACAATTTTTATGTTATTTAGTATACATAATGCCCTAATTCCCTTCTGTGAAACATCGGAATTCAACGGATGAGGACGTTAATCTTCAGGTTAAGACGATTAAGACTGAAATGCTAGCGGGGCCATAGACGTAATTGATCGCATAAAGACAATGTTCGGTGAAATCGAAAATGACCCATTTACCCGATTAATTCGGATTCCATTCGTGTTTTAAATATTGCTGATTTAAGTTATAAACAGTCATTTCCATTACAAATTAAACTTTAACAATGTTTTCAAATATCTGAAAGGTAGAAATTCGGATATCTAGAGCAAAGATCTGTTGAAGAGCCGCTTTCAAGACTTGTGCAAAGAAGGGCCTTTTTTGCTTCGTTAGATTGTTAACTGTCTAAGTTTAAATATAAAGGCTGTTCAAGAATCGACCGGCACTGGTTTTAAACAGAGTGTCTTTAGATAAATAGTAGTCCCAGTTCAATTGTGCTTTTTTATCAAGCGGTTCGATTAACTTGAATATTAATCTGATTTATTGATTTAATGGGGTTTAACGCTACTTTTACAGCATTTCAGTCATATCGCGGCGGCTGGAGCACCTAACAATGAATTCCTGGTATTTCTCACATAAGTACTTCCGCTACATCCTTTCCTAGCCTCAAGCTGCTATCCCACTTAGGTTTACGATTATCCACCCATTGGTGAGAGACAAATACCGGAAAGGATATGTGCCGCCGCCGGGGATCGAACCCATGACATCCCATGATCAAAGATTGGGAGTCTTGTGTGCTACCGGCTGCGTTATGACGGTGACTGATAATTATTTTGACACAAAAAAGACCTCGATCCCGGTAGCTTTTTGAGACTGATATAGTGAATTACAGACTTACAATGCCGGACTTAACCCATTTCACACGGTAAAACTTTAGACAGGTCCAAGTTGAAAGGAGTTGTAGACGACAATTTAAAGTTAATGAGATTTTAGATTTTTTGCGACTTTCAGGGTAGAAAACATTGTTTAAAGTGATTTAATTGCTTGTTACAAGCAATTTCTTCATTTTACACGTTGTTTTCCCAAAAAGCGTCATTGTGTGGGAAGTGGTTAACGTTGAATGATAGAACAGAAAACCTAACGACGAAAATTCATGGATCAGTAGATACACCTATTGCCATCGACAAGAAGTTCAATAACACCGTTATTTTTCAATATTTATGGCAGGTAGCATGTAAAAAAATGTAAAATGGTGCACATAAATGTCGACCAATATCGGAGTAAAAGGAAAAGAATGATATAATTGGCCTTTCTATTTTTTCTAACCTTATTATTGGCAACGACAATCTGTCATTTACCCTGGTTTTAACTGAAATATCTTTCAGAATATAACAGAAAAAAAAAGAGGAAAATATCCTTTTCACATGTATTTATTTTTCAAGTTCAAATGAGTGATACCAAGAAATATAGATCTATGTAGATAACACCTGAGATAAAATTTTCTATTTTAGCTTTTACTGTTTAAAGGTGCCTTACGTCAGCATTTGGAAAAAAATGTTCGACCAAAAATTTTAGATTTGTTTAACTAAAATTGCTGGTCTTCATATATACATTTATATATATGGGTTTACATTTAATAAAGAAATAAATCAGATTCCTAGAGCCAAAAAGTTAGATTTATAATATACAGTGAGTTACCCTATCTAGGTATAAAATGTTTATCTTTTTGCAATCAAATGGTTTATTCAGATCAAAGCATGAAGAAAACAGCTAAAATGATCTTGACGCTAGAAACATTTCGTGATTAAGTTGAGAGTCTGACATGAAGCACCTTTTCCATAGCTCTGTATAACAATAACAAGCACTAAATACACATAAACTATTTATATGACCTGCCATTAGTGGAAAAGGTAATAGAGGTATTCCGTAATGCATTGGTTCGAACTACTTTTCGGTTCATACCTCCATGAAAACAAAAAAATATTCTCTTCATTTCTTATAATTTAATAGCATGGAGAGAAAGAGCAAAAACTTCACAAATTTTGATACTTTTTTCTATGGGACTATTTTGTGTGCGGAATCATACAAAATTACTGCGTGCTCAGAATTGTGTTCATTGAGTTATGAATAATTTCTTCGACCAATCAGAACGCCCGTTTTTGATAGACGAAACTGAAAATTAAATTATTACATTTTGTTCGTCTACCTACGATTTACCATCTGTATACAATGCACGTGATATCAAAATATCTTTTCAATTCAAAAAGCAGATCATATACAAAAGACCAAGTCGTTCTATGAGGGACTGGTATAATGTGAAAGTAGTCCATTATAATTGGAAATAGTTGAAGACGGGAGTGGTGGGGAAGTTCTGCAATATGGTAGTGATGACGTCAGAGGGTGCGGGGTCGTGGATGGGTACTGTGACAGAGGTAGCGTTTTGGGGTGGGTCGGCTGAATCCTCGAGTTTCCGATGTTGTCCTGAAAGATCGCGTTTCCTGGGGCCTGCATGGTAGCGTAGTTGAAATATCCCGGCATCATAATTGGTGATGACGTCATAAAATGCCCTTGTGGCACGTACCCGTACTGACTGACTTGAGATAACATAGGAGACAATGTTGGTACGAACTGTTGGTAATATGCGGCAGCGTTGTTGTTGTTGTTGACACGTCGGCGCCATCTTGCTCTCTTGTTCTGGAACCAGATCTGTAATTAGAGTGTACATGTGTTAATGTGTTAAATTAAAGCATGATTATTTAAAGCTTAAATGAATTGACTGAATTGAGTCACTCAGTTTCGTATTTACTATTTTTAACGCGCAAAGTGTTCAGTTTTATATTATTTAGTGCATTTAATTATAAGGAATCACACCAATAACCTCTGCGATAATACGTGAATATATTTAACCCCAGTCTAAAGTCTGCATTAAAATTGTGCAATTTAATATATAGTTTTATCAGTTGAACAGATATTTCTTTCTTTCTTGGCAAATACTGTTTGATTTAGACATTCAACAAATAAAAAATGACAAAAATTCAAAACGAAATAAGTAGTTCGGTTTTCCAAATTTTTTGTTGTGAATTTTTCTATGAGAGAAAACGATAGTCCGCCTACCTTGATTTTGTTTTCAGCCACACCAAAGTCCATCGCGATCCTCTCCATATATTCTGAATCTGGGTATGGGTTCTCATGGAAAATCTTCAATAATTTCTGTATTTGCTCATTAGTGTACGCCGTTCTGGCATTTTTCTTGGGAGGTTTTGTGTCGGAGGGTGGAGTCGTGACTGAAGCCGGTGGTGATTGAGATTTTGTAGAACCGGAAGGAGAATGCGATCCATTCGGTCGTGAAGAGCTGGATCCCGGTATAGACGAGGAAGTGTCTGGGGAGCTGGGATACAGTTGGTCGTGGCTGGTGTTGCGTACACTAGTTGTTTCTTCTGAAAGAAATAATGGTGTCATGTAACCGTTCGAATATGAAGAATGTTGATAGAAATATAAAGAACAAGGGTGGAATTTCGTTGAAATTCGTACATTAAAAGAAAATTACAGCACAACTATCGTGATCTATCTAGGCAGGAATCGAACGAGTCGCGTATGAAATTGAATAAATATATTTCAATATAATGTTTTGGAAAATAATAGTATGGTAAACAGAACTAACTCTTACCTTCCGACCTTTTCTTTACGTTGACACCAGTCTGTACTTTCCCATATGGATCGCTAATATAATCGTATGGTGAAAGTCGATTATAATCTTCATCGTCACTAGATTGGATTACATTAGGACTAGTCCTCGGTGTCTCTGCAAAACTCCCATAACCTGACGATACCGGCGATGGATTCAGACTAGACTCGGGTACCAGACTGTCTGCATCCGGGCTTTCTGGTCGCTTATATCCGGTCTGGTCCAGATTATAGACATACTGGTTCCGTACGTAAGCTGGTGACAGGAAGCTGTATCCACCTAATTGCTGTAATATCTGAAAGTAATCAGGATAAGTTAATCCTAGTCATGCTTGACCCGGAATATTCCTGTTTTAGCAGTCTGATCTTGAATGGTTACTCCCGATTTTGACCCTGAACCATGTTATCCAAGTATGGATACAAAACAGTCGGTATAATACGGTACGATACAGAAAATGAATTAAACATTTTAACATGTTAACATTAGACACACAGTCGAATACAGTCAATCATGTTCGAGCGACCACGTCTATCAAGCGATCACTTCAACTAAACGACCATAATTGAAATCTCCATTTAAAAAGTAAAAACTCTGAACAAGTGAAAGCATTTTTCTTTAAAAGAAAATCTTGTGTTAATGGAACTCATTATAATCGTCTAAATGAAAAGATTCTAATGAGTCCTTACAGGTTAGGAATAAGCGAGTATTCTGTAATTATTTCTATATGCAAAGGAATCAATCCTTCATATCTTTCACCATAAAGTGTATTAAACTACTGTTCTGTTAAGCGACCACTTTTTGTCGTCCCTCAGTGGTCTCTTTATACAAGATTTACCTTATTTGTCTACGCAACAATATCAACTGTGATTCCTTGATTTTAAATTTACTTTTAACAGACAATTTAACACTGTACTTACATTATTGTGCATCTTTTGAGAGAATTTCTGTCTTAAGTAGATGTATCAACTTTACTTTCTTAAGTGTTGAATGACGAAGCAATTCACCAACAAGTATATATACATTTAG
The DNA here is from genome assembly GCA_946902895.1 of Fragum fragum. Lineage (NCBI taxonomy): Eukaryota > Metazoa > Mollusca > Bivalvia > Cardiida > Cardiidae > Fragum > Fragum fragum. Next base: position 61,388,254 of record OX336371.1, on the reverse strand, counting down.
CCAATGCTCGCTCTACCCTGACATTTCTCGTAGACAGACATGTTTGATCCAACTCCTTGTCACAATTCATTGACGACTGACCAAACTTAATCAAACTTAGGAGGTGTTAAAACACGACGGTCAGATTGTGAAATTATCTCAAGTTGATTGCATTCATCAAAGATTTGATGTGTTTGTGAAATTAATCTATTGTTAACAAAAATATTTTTCGATTTGATCAGTTACAGGTTCCTCGTTGATCATTTAAATTATTAGGGCGACGATCCTGATTGCTGGGGTGGTTGGTTTAATTTCCTAATCTTCCAATTTGATTGGATGGAGGACCTAACCTCTACCTGTTTACAAGCTAAACTTCTTCTCAAGAAATAAACTTAACTTTCCCTGTATACTGATTAACAAAAATTATTAACAAAAGATTGCTACTTCTAATGGTAATTTTCCTCGTGTGTCCGGCTTCGTCCGGCATCCCTCCGACCGTCCGTCCGTCCGTCCGTCAATTCACAATTACAAAAAAATCTTCTACTCCTGAACTAACCATGGAATTTCAACTAAACTTAACAGATATGATCCATAAGTCGTGTTCTTTTTTAATTACTTGAAAGAATTGAAATTAATGACGATCTTTACTTGTCATGTCAATCATCAATTATTGACCCTCTACCAAAATACTTCAAAGAATTACCGTACTCTGAAAATTAGCCCTTTTCTGTGCGATTCCTGATTTTAAGTAGTAATAAAGAAGGAAATCTTTGAAAATCTTCTTCTCCCTAACCACAAGGCTTTGTATAAACCATCATGTATTGACTTTCTACCAAAATATTTCAAAGAAATACCGTATTCTAAAAATTAACCCCTTTTCTGTGCTATCCCTTATTTTACATAAGAATAAAGAAGGAACTATTTGAAAATCTCCTCCTCCTAAATATTTTCTTTGCAATCACTGATTTAAGATAAGAATAAAGAAGGATATTTTCTAACACATGAGATAGTTTCATTTTAAATTGCATCCAATTTTCTTTGTCGTTTGTAACCTCTCTCAATTTGGACCATTTTTGAATTTGAATAAAGGTAAAGGGAGTGTTAAGGGAGAAAATCTTCATTTTTTTCTCCAAAATAATTAGGCAAATATTTTAGCTCACCTGAGCACGAAGTGCTCTGGGAGAGCTGTTGTGATCGGACATCGTCCGGCGTCCGTCCATCTGCTCGTCCGTCCGTTCACAATTACCAAAAAATCTTCTCCTCCTCAACTATTCGTGGATTTCAGCAAAACTTCACAGAAATGATCCTTATGTCACGCTTTTTCAAATTTCTTCAAAGAATTGAAATCCACGAAGAACCCTGGTTGCCATGGCAACGGACTGGAAAAACTTAGATATCTTCTCCTCCAAATCCGTAAGGTCAAGAGCTTTGATATTTGGTCAAATCATCATCTATTGACCCTCTACCAAAATACATCAAAGAATTACCGTATTCTGAAAATTAGCCCTTTTCTGTGCAATCCCTGAATTTACATAGAAATAAAGAAGGAAAACTTTAAAAACCTTCTTCTCCCAAACCAAAAGACATAGAGCTTTGATATATGGTATACATCATCATTTATTGACCCTCAACAAAAATGCTTCAAAGAATTACCGTATTCTGAAAATTAGCCCTTTTCAGTGCAATCCCTGATTTTACATAGAAATAAAGAAGGAAAACTTTAAAAATCTTCTTCTCTCAAACCATAAGGCCCATAGCTTTGATATTTTGTATATCAAATCATCATCTATTGATCCTCTACCGAAATACTTCAAAGAATATATACCGTATTCTGAAAATTAGTCCTTTTCTGTGCGATCCCTGATTTTACATAGAAATAAAGAGGGGAAACTTTAAAAATATTCTTCTCCTAAACAATAAGGCCTAGAGCCTTGATGTTTTGTATAAATCATCATCTATTAACCCTCTAACGAAATACTTCAAAGAATCTCCGTATTCTGAAAAATAGTCCTTTTCTGTGCGATCCCTGATTTTACATAAAAATAAAGAAGAAAATCTTTAAAAATATCTTTCTCCCAAACAATTAGGCCTAGAGCTTTGATATTTTGAATTTCAAATCATCATCTATTGACCCTCTAGCAAAAAACTTCAAAGAATTATCGTTTCTGAGAATTAGCTCTTTTCTGTGCCATCCCTGATTTTACATGGAATAAGAGAAGGAAAACTTTAAAAATCTTCTTCTCCCAAACCAAAAAGGCCCAGAGCTTTGATATTTTGTATAAATTTTCATCTTTTGTCCCTCTACCAAATATTTCAAGGACTTGCCGTATTCTGAAAATTAGCCCTTTATTGTGCCATCCCTGAATTTACATAGAAAAAGAAAGAAAACTTTAAAAACCTTCTTCTCCCAAACCATAAGGCCTAGAGCTTTGATATTTTTTTTTATAAATCATAATCTATTGACCTTCTACCAAAATACTTCAAAGAATTACCGTATTCGCAAAATTAGCCCGTTTCTTTGTGATCCCTGATTTGATAAGACCAAGGGTTTTAATATTTAGTGTGTAATAATACCTATTGACCCTATTCTAAAATACTTCATAGAATTACTGTATTCTGAAAATAAGCGTTTTTTTGTGCAATCGCAAAAAGGAAAAAAAGAAGGATATCATAGAAAACGTTCTCCTTGTAAACCATTAGGCCCAGAGCTTTGAGCTTTGGTAGATTTAATATTTTATTAAAGTCTCATTCACATATACGCATTTTTACAAATATACAAACAAATAAAACTATAAACTAAAAAGTATATATATGTGACCATTCTCGTAGAGAATTATAAGAGACTATTTCATTGCACAACCTTAAAAAAGACAAATTCTTTCTCTATATACTATCAACTCTCTTCGCTCTCCCCCTCACTCATTCTGTCAAACACTCCCTCTTTCACTCTCGCAATTTCTCGTATAGTTATTTGCCAAAAGGCAATAAATGTTCATCTAAAAACATTTTTTATATTCAAAGGTAAGATGCATATAAGCATAAAAAAGCCGCTAATCGACTCTAAATAATAATAATAATAATTTTGAAAAATAAGGCACGTACGTCCACGTTATAAATAGACGTTTAAGACATCTATATCCTCTTTAATAAAATCAAAGAAGGCTCGATTAGAGACATCTATATGCTTATTTTATTACAAATTGGAAATATATTATTTAAAAAGCAACTTTGTAATATAAAAAGTTTTAACACAATGTGATAATCATTTACAAAGAAATAAATTACGACGCCTTAAAACACCATGACAGGTTTTGGCACAAGTTCTTGTCAGACTAGGGTGACAAAATAACATTTTAAATTTATCCTCGTTTGATTTATTCTCAAAAAAAAAGAATCAATGAGTTTTGCACTTTCAATTAAGTTCTTTCTTAGGTCTGTGTAAAGATGACAAAATACTGTTACATGAATTTCGTCTTCAATTTTCAAACAGAATGGACACAAACGTTCAGCAACAGGCAACCTTTCATAACGACCAGTCTCTATTTTCAAAGGTGCCACACCACATCTAAATTTTGGTATGTATTAATGCCTATTGACCCTCTACTTAAGTACTTCAAAGAATTACCGTACTCCTGAAATTAGCTCAATGTGGTTTGATCTTCACTATACCTAGGATAAAAGGAGGAAATCTTTAAAGAAAAAATCTTCTCCAAAATGATTAGGTGTAGGGCTTTAATATTTTGTATATTAAATCATACAGCTTTGAGCCATCATACTCAGGGGAGCGATATAGGACCATCATGGTCCTCATGTTAATTTTTTGTATATACTGTATATCATTTGGCCTTGAGCCATCATACTCAAGGGAGCGGTGTAGGTCCATCACGGTCCTCTTGTTATATTATTGTTTTGTGTATGATTTTATAGGCCTCTTATCTTTTTTCAAAAGTGTTGTTCCGTAAATTGCCTTGAACAATAGGTAAAATGGCAATAGTTTATAGTACTTTTTCAACTAACAGCTATTTTAAATGTTTCATTATTCTAAATAAACTGTGTCGCGGATTTATTATAAAATACAAAAACTCTGTATAATTCATGTAGAAAATATCAAGTCACAAATAGGGAAGGGTGTTCCTACAATATTTTTTACATTGATTTTTAAAGTACTGTAAAAGAATCAAATATACTAAAAAAAGTAAGAAGAATCGTCCTAGAGTCGAAAATAAAAGGGGAAAGTAACAAATACACACATACGCACATACACACGCCAAGAAAAGTTTGGACATAGGCCTTATTAATAAATGGTTCTCGTTGCCAATGAGTCTGGTAAAAACATCTTAGATACGGAACAGATTGATATACAAAACATATGAATGTGCCTAACTTCGTTTTGATCCTTTGTTTTATTTCCGATCCTACTACTTATCCCATTAGGAGGCTAGAAAACCTAGACTGGTCTAAATGCAAAGAGGTTGCAAAGGACAAATTAAACGTGCATATCACTGAAAAATATGTATCATTTAAGTTTAAAAACCTTTAGATACAGGTAAAAATATCGTTACACGAACTATATATATTTTTCGTATTGTTTTCATAAACATTATTCTCAAGGGAAGTAAAAACACGGATATGATCTTTTCCCATAGAAAACATCAACTATCACGTCGACATATACGAGTACTCGAAGACCCAATAATGATATAAGCTACTTCATTTTTTACTGGTCATTTTGTCGAACTTTCAACCAACTGGCAAATCGCGGCTGTCAATCAAATAATCAGTCGACCAATGAAATCATTCATTTTGACTAGGAGTTCAGCTTGAACTTCGACATTAGCCGCCATTTTGGTGAATCCCTTTGTTGGTGTGGCGAGTACAGCTTATTCAAGACGTAGTTAGAACGTTTATGTCGCCAAACAACCTTTTATTTATTTGTATCATGCTACTGACCATAAATGTTGCAAAGAAAACGCCGTTAAAGATCGAAGATTAACTTCCTGTCGAAGTCAATGGGAAGGGCCAAAGGCGTCAGTGGGCAGGGTCAAAGATAGGTCTTTTTTTTCTAGGTCATTTGTCGTCCCAACCAGTTGTCGTACCACATGTACCTATTTGACCATACACGTTTACATATTCTTACATACTGTTCAGAAGTATTTGGTTACAAAATCTGGATATTCTCAAAAAGGCCATACTAATTTCATAGGGAAAATTATAGACGCATGATGCGTTTCTGAGGACTCGCTTGTTACGAGAGATTTCTTGGCCTCCTACTATGTTCTTTTATTCTGGATTGTTGTACTCTTGGCTTGCTCGGCTTGCTGTAGTAACAATAACTCTCGTATTAAATCCAAAAAGTGAGATAATCAGGACGTTATCCCGGGTCGCTGTATTATTTACGTGACGTCAACGTTACAATGCGTAAAATTTATTATACTACAAAGAAAACTGTCTAAATTTGATTGGTTAATAAACACCTGACTTAAAGCCATGTACACTATTTCCCTATGGAGCCCCTCTGGCGATGTAATGGTGTAAACAAACACACAAAATGGCAGCAAGTCGACTCGCTTCGTCAGTTGCAATACTGAGTTTTCCAAAAGTATAGCGAGTAATCGTTGACATGAGCATTAAATTCTGTATAAAAAGTCTATTTTCCCCTTATGTGCTTTTCTACATGAATGTGGTATACGTATCCAATGTCACAAGGATCATATTTTGTTTACAAACATGAATTGCAGATTACAAAAGATCGCTGTCGGAATTCCGCCACAAACTATATTGAAATCTAATTGCTCTTCATGGTGTTAATTCAGCTGATCGTCATACTTGTAAGACCCTCTATACTAGGTTTTAGACCCATGCCTCTCACTAGTGCAGTGAATGTTCGCCCATGAACTTCACGGAGTAATGATCTCAAATATGACTCAACAGCTCCATTAAACACATAAATACACACGTCCTCTAGCCACAGAATTTAAATCTTTCCAGAAGTACCCTCAATTTTACAAAAATATTCATGTTATTCCACGCTTTCTGCATTCCCGAAACTGTCAATCTATTTCATGGAATACATGACGTCACCATTTTAAATAATAAGACGCGCCTTAGGGTGAACAGGTAGTTTCGTTTAAATTGATATTATGGGTAACGCGATGAAATTTCTAGTTTCAAACTTTATAGTATAATACATTGGTTATACCGGAATTGATGACGATTTATTCCAGACTAGAGAAAAGGACGTCAGCACTCGCCTGCGGCCCGGGTGACATTTTCTCCACACAGTAATAAATCGCCATATACCCTTGCAAGAAACAGCATAACTGATAATTGTCCATCATATGACTATACCCGAGGAATGTGGTTGTGTCACGGAAATCTTGCGAATATCTATGGATAAGTTTACTTTGTCTCAAGAAGATGAATTAATTCATTATTGAAAACGGTGTATATCGACAGAATCTACAGATTTTCCCCACAATATTTTTTTTTTTTTTCACAGAAATGTTGAATAATGTCAAGTGTGGCGTCATTTCAGCTTGTACAGATACTGCAAACATCAATGACTGAGCTATACAAAAAAACAACTGTCTGACATTTCTTTCGGCTCCGGGTTAGTGCCGATCTCGTTGTCATTTAATTGTTTTACATTTTTATATTTGAATAAGAGATTCTCGAAATGCTTCTCACTCGGGCGTTCACCCATTCTCACACAACAAAAGTTTAGACTGGTCATAATTGAAAGACAGCAATTTCTAGTAGGAAAAATTTAAAGACATTCACCTTTTAGGGTAGAAAAGAGTGTGGACATTGAAGAAATTGCTTGGTACAAGCAATTTCTTCAATGACAACAATGTTTTCCAAAGCTTTTTTCTTGAGGGGTTTAAAAAGAAGTCTTGTTTTGAATTTGGTAAAACCATTTTTCGTGTCACTGCAAATGATAACGACCTCAAAAACGTGAATTGGGAAAATTGTTTTTACCCAGAGGCAAAAGACAATAATCAAACTAGAACAAGCAGTTTCGTGACTGAATGTCTACTATACATAGCAGATTAATGAAGTAGCCCTGAAGCTTTATAGATCTACCATAACATTACATGGTGAGTGGATAACGCCCGTTGGATAAAATCTTATACAGTAAATCTTGCATTGAGCGACCACAGAAAGGATGACCAAAAAGTACTCGCTTAAAGAATGGTCGTTTATACACTTTATTGAGAAGGATATAAAGGATTGAATCGAATAGATACAGAAATTCGTACAGAATTCTCGCTTAATCCTATGATGTAGGGACTCATTAGATTCTAATGAGTTCCAGCAATATTTGATTCTGTTACGATTTTTTTTAAAAGAAATATGTTTTCACTTCACTTTTGCTTTCTAAATGGGGAATTTGATTATGGTCGCTTAATTGAAATGGTCGCTTAATAGAGGTGGTCCGTCGAACAAAATTTACTGTATTTCTAACGTTATCATTTTTTCGAAACGCAACTGACAAATCGCTGCTGTCAATCAAGGAATAGACCAACCAATCAAATAATTTATTCAGCCCAGATCTGAGGTTATCAACTCCGACATTGGCACCACCTTTATTGTTGGTTTGGAGACTTAAACATCGTAACTACAGCTTATTCAAGCGGCAGTTACGACGTTTAGGTCACCAACTAACCATTTTTCTTTTTTGTTACATGCCACTGACCATAAATTTTGCAAAATAACGCTGTTAAAAATCGAAGAGGAACTTCCTGTCGGAGTCAATGGGAGGGACCAAGGAAGTAAGTGGGCGGGGCTAGCGATTGGTCAATTATGCCTATGTTTTGGAGTAATATTTTCATTCAGAGATAAACATATATCGTGTTTGATGAATTAACCCTTGCCCACATGAGGAACATTTTGGCTGGTTCAAATGGACAGAAGTGGATACATTCTGTTTGCGAGTAAATTCTAATTTTTTTGAATGAAAGAAGTATTTTGGTAGTTTGAGTCTTTCCTTGCACACGATTAATTTATGCAGACACTCCTTTTGATTTCTACGGATCCTTATAATAATGCGCATTTAAAGTGATTTCTCCCCCCCCCCAACCTCTTTTTCGAAATCTAAAAATTCAAAGCACTGTGGAGTGCCGTGCAGTTTAAAGAATAGTACATTGGCCTGTCTCTGTGGCCTGTCGTAGGAGGCTAACTTCTCCTTTCCTCGTAACACCTGGAATGCAGCAAGTTGTTGGTTTTTAAAAGTTAAAGTTTTTCTTATCTCGATGAAAGCGAATTTTGGAACGAAAAGCACTAACTAGAGCCTGGTAAAACGGGGTATAAGAATAAATCATTGCATGCCTATTTCTGTAACATCTGCAAGTTCATCTGGCAGAACAAACATGACATCTGGTATGTCGTTAGGGGCGACTGAATGGTCATCATTTACCTTTTTTGCTTCATTTATCATTTTATATGCTTTGTGGTTGTCTTTGTATTCGTCTATGTGTTTCATGTTAAACTATCGTTAAATTTCTTGCGCTCTAAACGATCACGGCTGTTTATGCGTCTTAAACCACAATAAATCAATCAATCTTTTCAAGAACTGCTACGGAAAACGATAAAACATATATCTTAAACTGCACTGCATATGCCATAGGAGAGCTATTTGCCCTCCAAAACCTGGTAATTCAATCATTCTTTTTGTAACACCTTCTCCAACTCCCTCTCTCTCTCCCCTCTCTTTCACTCTATGTCTCTCTTTCCCTCTTCCCAACTATCTTTGATCTATTTCCATTTCTCTTTTTCACCTCCCTCCCCACTCATTCTTTTTTCTCATACGATGTATAATAAAATCAGTAAACTACTATAGTTAAAACCCACATTTCGTCCCAGAACTACCAATAACCTCGTAACCATGGTTTTCTAGCTGTCCTGATTTTTAGCCCAGTGAAGATATTATCCTTTAATAAACGAATCGGTAACCAAGAAGAAATTATCTAAATCATTTAAGTACAGGGTGTGACTGTCCAAGAATTTAATAATGCATGTATTCTTTTCATTTGTTCCCATCAAACCCATCTATCGTATTTTCATAATATGTCATCATTTTTACGTCATTGTTCTTTCAGCATGGTTATGGCGTGGTATCATTTTTTATTAAATCATCACATTCACTTATTTTTCATTCAGTGAAGGCAACATTGTAAAAAAGATTTATTTTCAAATTGTTTTATTTGAAATGATTGTCTTATTGTTTTACCTTCATGAAATAAAGACATTATTATTATTGTTATTATTATGATTATTATTATTATAACTTTCGTATTCATCAGTCAATAATTTTAGCAGTGTAAAGTATTTCAGATTCAGAAGTTTCTCATTATATCTGTAATAATTTACACATGAGAAAGCAAAAACCCATTGATAGTTCATTCTCATCATATTCTCTCTCGAAAAAAAAGTGAATGTATTGTTGAACAGTTGTCCTTAATTCATATATACACTCAATATAACTCAAGATAAAATTACCGTTCATGTAGTTGGTATGTAGGTATGACTGTGAACGACTGATACTTGTTCAATGTTTGTTATTATTGGCTTTATACCTTATATTGACTCACGGCGAACAATGTTCTGATATTTTTCTTCCAAAAGAAATATACGACATAAAACATACACGACAACAACAACATCTCTCAACTGTTCAGTGCTACCAGCACTTTGATTAGTTTAAAAAACACTTCTTGACGTTAAATCAAAGTACTGAAAGTACTGTGAGCTAGCGAAGCATGTTTTTCTTTGTTAAAGGTTTAAAAGAAGTTGCAGACGACAATTTCAAATTGGTGGAAATCTTTGCTTTGTAGGATAGAAAACATTGTGGACATTGAAGAAATTGCTTGTTACAAGCAATTTCTTCGTTGTCCACAATGTTTTCCGTAGCCTTTAAAAGCGGATTAAAATACCCTGAAGATAAACGTCCTGGTAGAGATTTCGATATTCCTTGAATACATTTTCGATATTCCTTGAATACATAAGAACTTCTTCTTAGGGCGTAGACATTCACTGGATTTGGTTGTTAAGCCTCCAGTGGCAGCTTGCACTCGTTGATATCTGTGACGAGCTCAAGATTGTGTCTATTAACTTAAGCTATCAAAGATAACGCTCTGCTAACTAAAAAAAACGATACACCGGTTTGTACGTACAGTAAACTTTTGATCAAACCCAGAAGCGAAAGAACTCGTTGGTGTTTCGACACGATGAACACAAACCGATTTTTAAACGGCTTTTTAAAAGATTTTAATGCAAATTTGATAAAGGAGAATTATGTATTACTTTCATGTCATTTTCTTTCTACGTATTAAATCTATTACATTCACTACAAATTTAGTTTAATTTAGTATACTCCTAATGGACTACTTTGAAACATCGAAATTTATCTGGTGAGATTGTTGGCGCTCGGATTAGGTCGATAAAGACTGAAGTGCAAGCGGAAGCCAATGAAGTAAATGACATATCATGGAAATCACAAACAAGCAATGTTTCAAACTTAGTGTGTTTAAATAAATAGTGGTCCGAGTTAAACTGCGCTTTTTTTATACATCAAACGGAACAACTTGATAATATTTCTAGGAAAAAACACACCGATTCGGGTAGATTTTGAGAATGGCATTGACTAACAGACGGATAATGTCGGACTAAACGTATAATGATAGAACAACAACTCTATAACAAACGACGGAAATTGGATCGAGGATCGGTAGACAAGTCTACTGACCTCCGACAGAAAGCTCGATAACACCGTTATTTTTCAATTTTTATGGTAGGCCTGTTTACACATTCACGGTTTTTGGCTACGGTGCCGCTACGATTCGCCACGATTTGTAAGATCGTCTTGTACCGTGGTGATTCGTAGTAGAACCGTGGTGAATCGTGGTGACTCTTGATGAATCGTGATGATTCGGGAAACTCCACGGTAGCGCTACGGAACTTTTAAACTGTTTAAAACATTCGTGGCGAATCGTGGTGGTTATTGGGCGTGGCCTAATTCGTAGCGCAACCGTAGCGGAATCGTGATTATTCGTACTGACACCGTAGCTATATTCGCGGCTATCCGTGAGAGATCGTAGCCAGTCGTGGAATCTTTGACATTACGAATTCTCACGATTCACCACGAATTGTGTACGGTTGTCCTACGAATCATCCACGGTTTCGCTACGGAGCTCCACGATTGGCAACGACCAAGGCCGGTAGGAAGACGACCAATCCCGCCGTGAATCGTACTAGTACCGTATCGAACCGTACAAGCATCGTGAGCATTCGTTGAGCCACCGTGGTCAATCCTCATTGGCCGTAACGTTGCCGTCATGAATCGTCATTGATTCGTAGCGATACATTACAGACACCGTACTAATATCGTGGACATTCTTACTGGAATCGTAGTGACACTGAATATTTCTACTTTTCGCCACGATTCATCCCGATCTATCCCGCTTTTTCTGACCATGAGAAATCTGGATGAATCGTGGTGAATCGTAGAGAAAATCGTGAATGTGTAAACAGGTCTTAACATGTAAAAGTACAACGGCTAATTGTAACGACGATCGTTACCACGTTCAGGTCACCAAACCAACAAAAATACTCCACATAAATCTCGACCAATGTCGCGTTTTTAACGCCCCCACCCCCTAGTCTAAATGAATGATATGATCGGTCTTTCGATTTTTGGTTTAGCAACGGCAATCAGTCATTTACCCCGGTCTTAATTGGAATATATTTCAGAATATAAAGGAAAAAAGAGAACAATATCCTTTTCACATGTATTTCTTTTTCAAATGAACAATACCAAGAGATACACGTAGATAACAATATTACTGATATTAACCCATTCCAACACAGCGGAATTTTAGACTGGTCCAAATTGAAGAAGCTGCAGAGGACAATTTCAAGTTGAAAGAAATTTGAATTTATTCGTCATTTTGGGTAGAAAACATTGTGGATAATGAAGAAATTGCTTGATTTCTTCATTTTCCACAATGTTTTTCAAAGGGGCGTAAAAAGGAGGGATTGAGTTGTAATGGGTTAAGTTTTCAATTTTACTGTATAAAGGTGCCTTACATCTGATTTTTACATGAAATTTGGTTCGCTGAAACTGCGAAAAACATTTGATATTGGTATAACCCTTTCCTGCACAAACACAGGATTTTACGTTGCTATAACTCTATGCTTGAGAAAACATTGCTGAAAAGAAGAAATTGCTTGTAACAAGCAATTTCTCCGTTTTCCATAATATTTTCTACGATATAGGATGGTTTCATTTCAAAATGTATCTAATGATCATTGTCGTCTGCAACCTTTTCCAATTTGGACCATCTAAAATTAAAAAAAAAAAAAAAAAAAAAAAAAAAAAAAAATCGGGAAAGGGTTAAATTTAGAAAATTCTTTAAAATAGCTCAAAAGTAAGGTATGTGGTATAGAAAGAGTTTTCTTATTTAGGTATCAGCTTTAGTTACAATTAAAAAAAATATTAAGATCACAAAATAAGTATACCACAAAGATGCTTAAAAAAGTAATTTGTAATTTTTATGAGACTTTTATGACATGAAGCACCTTTTTATATAGGTCTGTATAACAATTACAAGCACTAAACATACATATATTATCTATATGACCTGCCATTGCTAGAAGAGGTAAAATAGATATTCCACCATCCTTGAGTTCTATTTGCTTTTGTATGTCAAACAGTTCCTATTTGCGCTCAGTATTTTTAGCTTTTAAACATTTGTACTTGGGTGTAAAATGTATTTAACATCTGTATAATCGAATTATTATCTTTTCAACGCAAGAGACAGATCATAAGCAGATAATATACAAAAGACAAAATAGTTCTAGGAGGGACTGGAATAATGTGAAAGTAGTCCGTGATAGTTGGATAAAATTGGTGGAGAGGTTCTTGAATGTTGTATTGATGGCGTCAGATAATGCGGGGTCATGGATGGTAACTGTGACAGAGGTGGCGTTTTGGAGAGTGTTGGCTGAAGCCTGGAGTTTCCGCTGTTGTCTTGACAGTTCATGTTTCCTTGGGCATGCATGTTTGCATAGTTGAAATATCCCGGCATCATAATTGGTGATGACGTCATAAAATGTCCTTGTGGAACGTACCCGTATTGACTGACTTGAGATAACATAGGAGACATTGTTGGTACGAACTGATGAGGATATAAGGAAGCGTTGTTGCTGTTGTTGACACGTCGGCGCCATCTTGCTCTCTTGTTCTGGAACCAGATCTGTAATTAGAGTGTACATATATTTATGTGTTCTTCGTTTGAAATTAAAGCAAAATTATTATTGAGTCATTAATTTTCGTGTATACTACTTTTGACGCACCAAGTGGTCAGTTGTGTGTAATTTAATTTAATGTGCATTTATTTGCTAGGAAGGCACGTGTGATAGTACATCTATACATTTAGCCCAGGTTTACTGTTGAACAAAAGAAAACGTTAGTCCGCCTACCTTGATTTTGTTTTCAGCCACGCCAAAGTCCATCGCGATCCTTTCCATATATTCAGAATCTGGGTATGGATTCTCATGGAAAATCTTCAACAATTTCTGTATTTGTTCATTAGTGTACGCTGTTCTGGCATTTTTCTTTGGAGGTTTTGTGTCGGAGGGTGGAGTAGTGGCTGAAGCCGGTGATGTGGGAGATTTTGTAGAGCCGGAAGGAGAACGTGAGTCAGTCTGTCGTGAAAAGCTGGATCCTGGTATAGATGAGGGAGTATCTGGGGAGCTTGGTTGCGGCTGTTCGTGACTGGTGCTGCGTACACTATTTTTTTCTTCTGAAGAAAAAGGTGTCAATACAGGTATAAACATATATAGAACAAGGGTTTTCGTTGAAATCAAGTTCATTAGCGCGACTCCATAGAATGAAAATTATCCTGAAGTATTTTTATTATTTTGAAAAATGTGCTAAGGCATTAATCGATTCCTCCTGTGAAATCCAATAAGTACGTTTTAACAATATTCTAAAAAGTATCATATTTTAAACAGAACCGATGCTTACCTTCAGACCTTCCCTTCACGTTGATACCAGCCTGTCCTTTCCCATATGCATTGCTAATATAATCGTAGGGTGAGAGTAGATTATAGTCTTGGTCAGCGCTACTAGACTGGTTCTCATTTGGACTTGTTTTTGGTGTCTCCACAAAACTTCCATAACCTGACGATACTGGCGATGTTTTCAGATCAGACTTAGGTAGACTGTCTTCATCCGCGCTGTCTGATCGCTTATACCCAGACTGGTCCAGGTTATAAACAAACTGGTTCCGCACGTAGGACGGTGAAAGGAAACTGTATCCACCAAATTGCTGTAATATCTGAAATTTAAAGAACAGGTAAAGTGTTATCAAATTCTGATCCTTACACTCAATGTTACTTATTATTTGTAGAAGTGGGCCAGCATTACTTAATACCATGTACCTGAAAGATGAATTTATAAATACTGTTGATCTTATATGTCGAAACAAAAAAGGCCAACTAAATTACATAAATACTTCTATGTTTCGGCCTTGAAGAACGGTATATTTCATTTGAGTTTACAGGTCGCCGCTAGAAATATAAAACAAAACAACAACATCAAGATATCGAACGACCGATTAAATCATTAATTTATGTGGAAGTTAAATCCTACGCAAATTTCATTTTTTCAATTCTATTTTGAGGGCGACTTAAATGTCGTAACTACGGTTTGTTGAAGCTGTAATTATGAAGATTATGTCTCCCACAAACGGTTTTCTCGAACTTAACTAGGACATGCACAGCTCGTGCATATAATCTGAGTCGATGTTCGCTTTTTGCGTTGACAAGTCACATTTTTATCCACAACTTACGACATAAGTTGGCGTTAGAAACATGTACAATGTTATATGTTCCTGGCCAAAAAATCTCACAATAGAACCGTTTGATATGTAACTGGCGCTGCCTGTCGGAGGTCAGGAGTTTGTGATCCGTCGATTTGATTTTAACAAGACAATGTAATCCAGCTATACTTACATTATTGTGCATCTTTGCTAGAATCTTTGTCTTGTGTAGATTATCCAACTTTGCTTTCTTAAGTTTTGAATGAAGATTCAATTGACCATTTAGTATATATACCTTTAGCCGATGCTCGCTCTACCTTGACATTTCTCGTAGACAGACATGTTTGATCAACCTCCGTGTCACTATTCATTGACCACTGACCAAACTCTACCAAACTTAGGAGGTGTTAAAACATGACGGTCAGATTATGAAATTATCTCAGGTTGATTGCAATCATCAAAGAGTTGATGTGTTTGTTAGTTAATATATCGTTCACACAATGGATCTTGATTAGATGTTTTGGTGCTCCTTGTCGTTGACTGATTTTTAGGGGAGACGATTCCGATTATCTGGGTGTTTGACCCAATTTCCCAATCTGCAAACTCGATTGAATAGTGGACATTGCATTTACCTTATTCAATGCTTCATGTCCACAAAAAAGCCCTTTCCAGTGTACCGAGGTACCAAAAAGCAAAAAATCTTGAGAAAAGATTACTGCTTGTTGTGGTCATTTTCATCCAGTGTGTATGTTTGTGAGTGCGTGGTTTTTTTGTTTTTTTTTTTTGTTGTTTTTTTTTTTTTTTTTTTTTTTTGTTTTTGGTTTTTTGTTTGTTTGTTTGGTTGGTTGATTTTTGTCTATTCATTATAATTGCTATCGTAGTTTTAAGTGAGTAACTTGCTTTGAATAATGGCATTGGTTCCTAACGATTCGACAAAATATAAACTGGTTTAAATTTAAAGAATTTACAAACGACAATTTCAAGCTGTAAAAATTCGACAGGTCTCGTTTTTGCTGGGTAGAAAACATTGTGTGAATTGAAGAAAAAATGCTTTTAAAAAGCAATTTCTTCATTTCCACCAATTTTTTCTTCGGTTGTTTCTTCAAAGACGTAAAAGCGAGACTGTTTGTGAATTGGTTAATCCGTTCTCATTATCTTAGAAGTCGGTTCAAAGGCGTCTTTGAAAGAAATATGCCTAACTGGACAGAACAGAACACAACTTTTATTTCACCGAAGTATTTACAAAATACAAAATAGGCAACATGATAAATATACGGTTTTAAAAGACATTAATTTAGTTCGCTTGTCTTATTTGAGATACTTCTAGCTATCCCACTTAGAGTCAACAAATCTTAGACTGGACAAAATATTAAAGAGATTGCATATGACAAGTTAAAGTGCGTATTACTGAAAAGAAATTAGTATTATATAGGAATGGAAACTTTTAGTAATAAGGAAAACATTTTGTTGCAAGCGATATCTCCTTTTTTCACAGTGTTTTCCAAAAAATTATCGTCCAGGCACTTCAAATTAGGGAATTGTTCCAAAAAGGAACCAAGTTTCTTTCGATTTCCTATCCTAGAAAAAACATCAGCTAACGCGTCGAGATACATGTGCTAGAAGGCACAATATTGTTATATCAAACATATAATGTATAAAGCTCAAAACTTGCTAAGGACCACCTTTTCCTGTTATGATTTAGTGCTAAAAAAGGGTTGTTGTTTTTTTATTAACCCTTTCCCGTACAATCACCTGTTTTCACGACCCATAGGTTTTGTATTTGGGAAAACATTGCAGGGAAAGAAGAAATTGCTTGTTACAAGCAATTTCTTCTTTCCCTTCAACGTTTTCTACACTTTACACTGGTTATTTTTCAATTCAAATGCACTTTGATTTTCGTCTGCAGCCTCTATCAAATTGGAGCGGTCTAAATTTGTGTTGTATGGGGAAGGGTTAAGATAGATAAATGTTCGGTCTTGACGATCATGTAGCTAAAATGTCGATTCGCCATTAATACTAAGCACACGTATCTCGGGAAAAGACAAACCTGCTAAACCGTGGTTCATTTAGCCTTGTATTTTATCGTGCTTTGGTACATTTAGCGAACTTTCAACAAAGTTATCGTAAAATTTAGATTGATTTCCCTTTCAATATAGCAGATTGACGTTAAAGACACCATTTTAGTCAAGATTATATATGAATAGAGGCATCGGGATGCTATATTCTGGGTTATCCCAAAGGCATGTTGCTAATGTCCTTAATGTGTCCAAGAGTATTGTTTCCATTACGAGCGGAAATGTTAGGCAATTGCATGTTGGGGATGAAAACCCTCAACTAATGAGGTTCAAGACAGATTTATGGTAGTTCAGGCACGGCGTCACCGATTTGACGTCGCAACAACGTTACGTAGGGACTTCCAGGTCGGTACAGAAATCGATTGCATATTGCTTGCCTGAGGTCATAACGACCTTTAACCCGGGTTCTGTTGTCCCGATATCACGTGCAAATGCGTTTAGCATGGGCACGGGATCATTTCACTTGGATGCAAAATGACTGAGATCCAGTCCTGTTTACAAACGAGTTCGGGTTTTGTGTGGACCGTGCTAGGGTATGGAGAATGCCAAAATGAGCGTTTTGCTCCGGTTCGTGTGGCAGAACATGATCGGTTAGGAGGGGGCTCAGCCATGGTTCGGGCGGGAATGAGTGTTCAGGGGAAAGCGAACCCCACGTCATTGACAACGGCACTTTGACGGACCTAGGAACGTTAACAAGATCTTGGACATATGCAGGTGCTGTTGATGAAATTTTCATTCTCATGGATATAAAAGAACGTGTAATTCACAGATCAATATCTCGAACTAGCCGCAATTGACCAATCGCGGCTGTCAATCACGGAATAAACCAACCAATCAAATTATTCATTCAGCCCGGAGCTAAACTTTTCTACTACAACATTGGCCACCAATTTTTTAACCTTTATTGTTGGTTTGGCGACTTAAACGTCGTAACTACAACTTATTCAAGCTGTAGTAACGACGTTTAGATCACCAACCAACAATTCTACTGTTTTGTTACATTCTCCAGGCCATAAATTTTGAAAAATAACCCAGTTGGAGAAAATGGGCGGGGCCTAGGGAGTCAGTGGGTGGGGCCCGCGATTGGTCATTTGCCCGTATGGAATAGCCAGCTATTTCCCTGGACCTAAATCCAATAGAGCATGCTTGGGATATGTTACAGACAGCTGTTTTATCACGCCCCGCGCAACCAGCAACTGTACTGGAGCTCAGATAGGCTCTTCTTGGAGAATGGGACCAAGTTTAATAATGTAAGATTAGGAGGCTAATCAGCTGTATGCGGAGGCGTTGTTAGGTGGTAACTGAAACACGGGGACAAACAAATGGTATTAACCCTTTCCCGTTCAAATACGGGATTTTACGTTCCTGTGATTTTTTACTCAAGAAAACATTGTGGAAAAAGAAGAAATTGCTTGTAACAAGCAATTTCTCCTTTTTCCACAATATTTTCTACCACATAGGATGGTTTCATTTCAAATGGCATCCAGTTTTCATTGTCATCTGCAACCTCTTTCAATTTGAACTAGTCTAAAATTTCCAAAAACAGGAAAGGGTTAAAGTGCATAAAACTTCTACATTTCGAAATAATTGATTTCTTAATTTCATGGTAGCACCGTTTATCTATTGCGCCCTTAGTGTACGCCTTACACTCAAAATAACAGCGAAACATCGAATCTCTCAGAAAATCTCAAAACCTAAAACACTAACGATGTCCAGCTTAACTCTTTTATTTATTTTTCGGCTAATGAGCTCTTCAGAAAAGAGAGTATATCTTATAAAAAAAAATACATAAAACATTTTTGAAGAAGGCATTAGCTGAAAATAAGTTAAAAGAGTTAACTTGCACATCGTTTTAAATCAATTCCCTACCGCTTTGAATACTTTGTATCATTAAAACACTAACGTTCTAGGAAACACAAAAATACCTATATACATGTACCTTTCTGAAAGTGCAAAACCATTAATTAGAAAAAGTGATCCTTAGCAAATTTTGAGCAGCATATATTCCTTTTTAATGGGTCATTTTGTCGAACTTTCACCTAATTGTTTGTCTCGACCATTCGTCATCCCGACCAGTTGTCGTGCTCGACTAGATGTCTCTTTTCGCATGTGTTATTCCAACTATCGTTTGGAGATAGGTGGGAACCCTACTGCTCAAATAAGACGCATTTGTACGACGTTAATCCATCCCCACACGATAAAATTTTAGACGAGTCCAAATTATAAGAAGTTGCAGACAACAATTTGAGATTGTGAAATCTTTAAAAATCTTTGTCTTTTAGGGTAGGAAACATAATGGATAATAAAGAAATTTCTTGTAACAAACAATTTCTTCATTTTCCACTGTATTTTCCAAAGGTATCATAATGAAGGTTGTTTAAAAGCGTCATTATTTTAGAACGGGATAAGGCCACAAAATGACGACACAACTTTTCAGATTATGAAATTGATCCTATAAAAATTCTCCTTGAAAAACATTTGTCTAAGTTATTCAATATTTGTAACACGAAAAGAAGCTTTATTGGAGCTAAAGTTAAAAATAGTTAATGGATTACTGACCACGCCTACTCAGCTCCGACAGGAAGTTCCACTTCGATATTAAAGACGTTATCTTGAAAAAAAAATATAGAAATTTAAATGTAAAAAAACAAAAAAAAAAAAACAACAAGTAAAATGGTTAATTTGGCGACCTAAATATCGTAATTACAGCTTGAATAAGTTGAAGGTGCGGTGTTTAAGTCGCCAAACGACAAAAATGCTTCACATAAATGTTTGCCAGTGTTGAAAGTGCACTTCTAGTCTAAATGAATAATTTAAATGGTCGATCGATTCTTTGATCAACAGTCGCAATACGTAAATGAAAAGCAAGAACAAATCAATCTTTAATTCTATAAGTGTATACTTTCTAGCAGATCTTATATGGCAGTCTATGAAGAATGACGTAGATACACTTTATATACAGTAAATATTATATTAAGCGACCAAAATGTGGTCTCTAAAAAGAATGGTCGTTTAATACTTATTATTGTGAAATATATGAAGGATTGATTCGATTGCATAAAGAAATTATAGAATTCTCGATTCATCCTATGCTGTTGGGACTCAAAAGAATGTCTCATTGAGACGATTCTAATAAGTTCCAACAACATAGGATTTTGTTACGATTTTCTTCAAGAAAAATGCTTTCACTTCTTTAACCCTTTCCTGTTTTTGGAAATTTTAGACCAGTCCAAATTGAAAGAGGTTGCAGACGACAATGAAAACTGGATGCAATTTGAAATGAAACCATCCTATGTAGTAGAAAATATTGTGGAAAAAGGAGAATTTGCTTGTTAAAAGCAATTTCTTCTTTTTCCACAATGTTTTCTCAAGTATAAAATCACAGGAACGTAAATTCCCGTATTTGAACGAGAAAGAGTTAAAGATATTGCTTTCTAAATGGGGATTCCGATCATGGTCGCTTGATGGAAGTGGTTTCTTAATAGAGGTGGTCTCTCGAGCAAGATTGACACTTATAATAAATACATTAAAAGTGTAAAGTACTTGTTTAAAGTAAGGAGTTAACGAACTATTTTATTACAAAATATTTACTAAGAGGCATATAGAGATATTTTAAATGGAAAGAAGAATTTGGTGCATACAAGACAAAGACGGCGGCACTCATCCTTTCCGACTATTTGTCTCTCACCAATGGGTCGATAATCGTAGACCTATGTGGGATAGCAGCTGGAGGCTAGGAAAGGATGTAATGGTAGTACTGGTGTAAGAAATACCAGGGTTCCATTGTTAGGTGCCCCAGCCGCCGCGATATAACTGAAAGATTGTTGAAAGCGGCGTAAAATCCCATGCAAAGAAATCATACATAACAAAACAAATTTGAGATGATCTCGGATTTAGTGAAATATTTAATAATCCATCACATTGTAATGTTACCCAATTTATATTCTTTCTAAATGAACGTATGATGGATTGTTTTAGACAAGATTTGTTTGCAAAAATTAACAGCAGTAGTAAGTTAACACTTTACAAAGAAGTTAAGACCAATTTTGAATGTGAGGACTACCTGGAGAAATTACCCAATTTAGCCCGCTCTTATCTCACTCCCTTCAAATCCAAGCAGGAAGGTTATCTAACTGTTCTTCGCTAAGGAGTGAAAGAATGTCAAAATGACAAAATGGTGATTGAAAATCAATTTCATTTTTCATGTTGACTTCCCAAACCGACGGATAGTAAATTGTAGTTACGACGTGTAAGTCGCTAATCGATTATCTTAGTTTTTTTCTCTTAAATTTTGCAAAATAACACCGTTGAGTATCTGCGGCCAATTCTTGTGGGATTGATTGGGCGGGGTCGGCGATCGGTCAAGTGACCAATCACCGGCCACGCCTACTGACCCCGCTGGCCCTGCCCACTGACTCCGAACGGAAGTCCCGCTTTGATATTTAACTGAGTTTTTTTTTTTTTTACAAAATTTATGGCAAGTAACATCCAACAAAAAAGTGGAATGGTTGGCTTAGAATAAGCTGTAGTTACAACGTTTATGTCGCCGAAGCGACAGAAATGCTTCACCAAAATGTCGGACAATATAGGATTTTAAACTTCGCACACGGTCAAAGTGAATGATTTGATTAGTCCATTGATTCTTTGATTGACAGCCGCGAAAAGTCCCTTGATGAGTAGATACATCCAACAACATACAGAATAGCGAAATAATACACGGACTGTTAAAAAAATGACCGACCAATCAAATCATTGCGAAATGAACTTTGATTCAAACATGTCAAGCATTTTTGTTGATTTGACGACACTACAGTTTATTAAAGCTGTAATTACGACGTTTAGGTGGACAACCAGCCATTTCACTTGTTTTTAAGTTGTTATAGATCATAAATTTTGCAAAAATTACAATTGATATTGATTATGTTTAATATCTAAGTAGACCCTCTTGTCGGAGAGGCCAGGCGAACCGTCAATTGACGACACATCACGTGTGGTACAGAATAGACCAATCGCTGGCCCCGCCCACTTACTCCTTTTGCCACGCTTTTTGGTCCCAACAGGAAGTCCCGCTTCGATTTCAACGGCGTTATTTGCAAAACTATGGTCAGCATCATGTAAAAAAAGTAGAATGGTTGGTTGGCGATCTAAATGTCGTGACTACAGTTTGAATAAGCTGTAGTTATGACGTTTAAGTCGCCAAACCAACAAAAATGGCGGCCAATATTGGAGTTGAAGGCTCAGGTCCGGGCCGAATAAATGATTTGATTGGTCGGTTGATTCCTTGATTGACAGCCATGATTGGTCAATTCAGGTAGCTAGGACCGACAAGAACCTCACGGACCGACTTCCTTATCCCAACGTCATCTCTACGGAAAAGAATACTTTCGGACCGAACATTAACACACCTCCTTTGTAATACCACTGGATCAAATAGTGTGTGACAGGGTTGTCAACTACAGGCCCTTGGCTGCTGGACAAGTTCGATACAGAAGTTATTTTCGACGACTTATGTCAATCTCATTTCTGGTGCGGAGGCATACAAAATCGCTGCGTGCTCAAAATTTTGTCCAAGGAGTTATGATTTTTTTTCGACCAATCAGAACGCTCGTTTTTGATAGACGAAACTAAAAATTAATTTATAGATGTATGATAAATGTGTATACACCTGCTGGTCAAAATAATTAATTCGATTTATAATAAAGGATTCTCCATGATTTCTTCTCTTTCTCCATACCAGCAAGACATGTTAGCACTTTATAAATACTTTGAATTGTCGAACTTCTCCCTTTTGACTTTTGTATAATACATACAAATGTTTATTCCACAAATCGTGGTATTCTTAAAGCCAGATCTTCCCTTCAAGGAAAAAAGACCAGTTTAACAATCTATCGTTTATTTTGTCACTAAAGCAAACAAGGGCCTTCTAATTATCAATAAGCAAAAGGAGGTTTCCCGATTCTTCACCGATTGATTTTTATATGAATTAATTTTGCCGAAGATATCGTTAATCTCCGTGACCAAGTTGTTTGAATGGCTAGCGAAAGTGAAAACGTCATCATGTATTCATATGTAAACAAACCTTAATTTGTGGTGGGTCACCATTTTAAATATAGAAAATTCTTCCATGAATTGTAGGCTTACCGTGTAAAATTAAGTAGATCTTATAATTCAAATCGTCATATTTATTTACGTTTTCGGACCGGACGTATGACTTTCTCAGTATTTTTGTTGTTGTTGCTGGGCGTGTTTTCTTTTGATGTTGGTGTTTTGGTGGATATATGGCCATATCTTCTCAAAAATGCAAATACAAAACCAAATACACGATAGGTTGAATTTCCTTCTTCGAAGGGAAGATATCGATTTATATTCGTATTATCTAAAACCACTTCTTGTTGAATGCTCTCGCGGCTTTGTCGCTTAATACTTTTCAAGTGATCTAACTACATTATACAAGGTGAATGGATTTGATTTTGTGGTACTAAAACATAGTAGTTAAAGCTTAGTTTTGGTATTTTGGTTGACCAAATGCTACCCCTGTCGACTTACTCCGTTTGTCCCGCCCACTGACTCCATTAGGATGTTCCAATTCAATTTTAAAAGGCGTTTTTTTGCAAAATTAATAGCCAGTAGCATGTAACGATCAAAGTACTGAAAGTACTATAAGCAAGCAAAGCATGGTTTTGTTAAGTATTCTTCTTTATCAAATGCCATCAAGATAAACAAACGAGGTTTAAGTAACCCAAGAGTTTATCCATTACGACATGACAAAATCTAAGACTGGTTCACATAAGTTGCAGACGACAATTTAGAATTGTGGAAATAGTTAAATAAAGTTCTCTACAATTTGAATAGAGTTTGCAATATTCCTGAAAAACAGTACGTTTAAGCTACCAAACCAAGATGGATCTTATTTTCATAAGAATTGACTTACTCCCTTATTTAGATGGTCATATCAGAAACAACAATGAGTACGCCACGTCATATGAAAGAACAATAGGTATTGGTAATCCTTATTTTACACCGTTTACGGCTTGCATGTGTAAGTTCCGCCCATAGTTTTTCCATTATCGGAGGCTGTTATGTCAAGAATTCTGAATCTAGCAATGGATTGTTCGAATGCAGACTGTCAGATTTTTACACAATATCTCTTTTTTACAGTCATAATTGTCTAAAATGCAGATTTCTATCAGTAAAATACACACAGTACAAAATTACTGTTCAAGAGAGTTCTATGACCTCGAGTAAAATTTATTCACTAACCCACCAAATTGGAAAAGAAATAACAATGTTAGTTCTTCATTACATCATCGGATCTATAGACAATAGACAGCAAATTTCATCGCTATGAAAGTAGTGCACTTAAAATGTAAAATTATGATTTTATACATAGACTGTCCAACGTTTACTCAACTTCAACCAGCAGTAAAACAACGGTGCGCAGGCAAAGTGCCGAACTACAGCTTTAATCCATTCTCACTCTGTAGAATGAAGAAATTGCTTGTTACAAGTAATTTCTTGATTTTACACAATGTTTTCCCAATGGTTTGCCCAAAGGAGCGCTTAAAAACTGTCACTGTGTGGGAATGTGTACATTAAGTTGTAATTACAACATTTTACTCGTGCACCAACGATATAGTCCCTGTGAATGATTCATAGTCATGCATAGAAAAAAAAGTAAATAAATTGAAAAAAATAACGATAGCTGTATAACAACTCGAACCACAGCTATTAAGATATAAGTGTTTGGCGTTATCACCACTACATCAACAACGGGTCAAAAGTTTGATCTTCAAACCTGCGGATAATATCGAGATTTGACGAAAGTTAACGAAGTGCCTTTGTGTGTGTGTGTGTGTGTGTGTATGTGTGTGTGTGTGTGTGTGTGTGTGAGAGAGTGTGTGTGTGAGTGTGTGTGTGTGTATGTGTCTCTGTCTGTCTGTCTGTCTGTCAGGCTGGCTACGTGTGTGGAAATATCGAGTAATCAATCAAAAACGATCGACGGTCAAATTATTCGTTTAGACCGGAAATGATATTTGAACCCCGACATTGGTTGAAATTTTCATTAACCTTTTATGTTTGTCTTGGGTTCTTATTCAAGCTGTAGTTGAGACATTTTATTTCTTTGATTCATATAACTAGCAATAATTCTTCCAAAGAAAACTATCATAATAATAATGATGAAATAAAACCAAGAAAAACACGCCGTTTAAGTCATTTCCAGGTGATAATTTTATACTGGTACGAATTCAAAAAAGTTGTAGACAAATTTTAGCTCATGGCATTTTAAAAATATTTATTCTATGTCTGGTAGAAACTATTGTTGGTAATGAAAAAATAGATTTTAAAAAGCTGTTTCTTCATTTTCCACAATGATTTGCATTTTTTTCTTGGGCGACGTAAAAAGGTAGCAATGGGTTAATATATACGTCAAACTTTTTGACGGAGGTCTGTGGGCGGAGTCAGAGATACAACATCTGCGATTATAACAATGATTACACTGTTTGAAGATCGGAAGGGAGCTATATAAAAACAAAAGAGAAAATATACTATCCACATGTATTTATTTGTTAATTTTAGAATGAGAATGACTGTTGAAGAAATATTGTAACAACAAATATATGTAAATCAGACCTTTACAGAGTTTATTTTTCAATTTCATCTTTTACTGTTTAAAAATACCTTACATCAGAATTTTTGACTCTAAACGTTTAACTTTTTTCACTATAGTCGCCTAGAACTAGAAGATTGGTAAGGGTTTGAAATGAAGACAACCGAAGTACAGTCATTATTGTTTCAGAGACCACCTCTTTTAAGCCACCACTTTTATTAAGCAAACATAATCAAAATTCCCTTTCCAAAAAGCATAAGCTTTTGAGAAGTTTAAGAATTTGCTTAAAACGTAACTAATCCTGTTATTTGAATTCTATTCTATAGAATCGTCTCAATGAGACGATTCAAATGAGTTCCAACAACATAGGATTGGGTGATAATTCTGAGATAATTCATGTATGCAGGCAAATAGATCCACGATAGTCATGTCACAAAAATGTATTAGGCAACCATTCTTCTCAGCGACCATTTTTGGTCACCCCTAGAGCGGTCGCTTAATACAAGTTTTTCTATATTGAAAATTTGCTGCAGTATAGCATATTTTGGTATCCTGTCAGGTCTGTGGTCGCAATATACAATATATAGACAGTTTCTGTTTGAAAAGCGGTAATAGCATGATAGCGAGAACATGCTTAACCCATTCCAACTCAATGCTGCTTTTTTACGCATCTCAAGAAAGAAGTTTTGGAAAGCATTGTGAAGCATTGTAAAGCATTATAAAAAGCAATTTCTTCATTGTCCACAATACTTTTTACCCTTAAAGGCAATTTTTTTCTTAATTTTACCAACTTGAAATTTAATCTTCAATTTCTTTCCAGTCTAAGATTTGTCGTGTTATAATGGGTTAAATATCCACAGATTGTTTTAGAGAAAATCTAATGCAAGCCACTTTTTTTCTTTTTTATCTTTCGTGCCGGTTTGAACAACAACAAAAAGCACTATACATGTATATTTCTTACACTATTTACATAATATGAACTGCCATTGGTAGAAAAGATAATGTAGTTATTCCTCCATCCAAAATTGATTCTAGTTATTTTCTAATGTTTGCCTTTCTACACTTATAGAAATTATATTTAACATAATTTCCAGTTTTATATTTATGTATAGAAGTATTAACCCCTATCATGATGGGCCTGGAATATACCTGTTTTGGCAGGAGGTATAGACAAAGATTAGTCTGCACTTATGTGCAGTCTGATCTTGGTCTTCAACACCTGATTGTCCCTTTCCATAGTTGGGTATAAATCAATTTTCGAAGAAAAAACTGGCCAACAAAAAGGTTTTTCCAGTTTTCAACCTTTTGATTTCAATACATTTCTTAAATAAAGGCTTAACAAATCTCGGAATATTTTTTTTTATAAAAGGATTACAATCAATCGGATTGAAAGATATTCAAATTATCTTTTCCAAAAGGCAGCCCATTAACAGAAGTCACCGCAGTTTTATGAAGGACTAGTATAATGTGAAAGAAGTCCGTGATAGTTAGAAATAGTTGGAGACGAGAGTGGCGGGGAGGTTCTGGAATATGGTAAAGATGACGTTAACTGATGGTGTGGGGTTATGGATGGTAACTGTAACATAGGTTGCGTGCTTGGATAGGTAGTTTGAAGCCTAGAGTTTCCGTTGTTGCCTTGAAAGTTCGTGGTTCCTTGTACCTGTGAGGCAGCGTAGTTGAAATATCCCGGCATCATAATCGGTGATGACGTCATAAAATGCCCGTGTGGCACGTACCCATACTGACTAACTGGAGATAACACAGGAGACATAGTTGGTGCGAACTGATGATGATATACGGCAGCGTTGTTGTTGTTGACACGTCGGCGCCATCTTGCTCTCTTGTTCTGGAACCAGATCTGTAAATAGAGTGCACGTACGGTAAAAAATGTTGTGATAAGCAAGCAATCAACTGAGCAGCCGCTTTATACAAAACTAGATGACTTAAAGTCTATATAAGTTTAAAAAAGAAATGACGCACCAAATTCTATGCTTATTCTAGATATTTAATTCCTTTATCTAGGTAACATCAAATCACAACTTCAAGGATAGTAAATGTGTACATATCACCCCAGTTCTATCGATCAATCAAATGAAGTTATTGTTGTTTGTTTGTGTGTGTGGTTTTGTTGTTGTTGTTTTCAGTTCATAAGAATATTTCTTTCTTTATTCTAAACAAATTTTCGTATAATTTAGACGTTTAACAACAACCAAAAGAAAATGAAACGGAAAAGATCTTTCTTTTTCCCAAAAACTTGTAAAATGTACACCTTTAATCCGCCTACCTTGATTTTGTTTTCAGCCACACCAAAGTCCATCGCGATTCTCTCCATATATTCAGAATCTGGGTATGGATTCTCATGGAAAATCTTCAGTAATTTCTGTATTTGTTCATTAGTGTACGCAGTTCTGGCATTTTTCTTTGGAGGTTTTGTGTCGGAGGGTGGAGTTGTGACTGAAGCCGGTGATATGGGAGATCTTGTAGAACCGGAAAGAGAATATGAGTCAGTCGGTCGTGAAGAGCTGGATCCCGGTAAAGACGAGGAAGTGTCTGGAGAGCTGGGATACAGTTGGTCGTGGCTGGTGTTGCGCACACTAGTTGTTTCTTCTGAAAGAAAGATGTTATATGTCCATTTGAATATGAAAAAAGAATACTTGTATATAGCACAAGGATGGATTTCGTTGAAACAAAGTTCATTATGACTAATCCATAAAATGAAAATTGTCCTATAGTATAACTGTTTTGAAATATATACGAATGCATGAATTGGTTTGACAATGCAATTTAAAAGATACATTTAAAAAAAATTATCTTGATTGGGAGATTGTCGTATCTAAAATAGAACTGACTCCTACCCGCAAACTTTTTCTTCGCGTAGATATCAGATTTCCCTTTTCCATATGCACTTATAATATAATCGCATGGTGAAAGTCGATTATAGTCTTCTACAGCGTCCCTAGACTGATATTCATTCGGACTGGTTCTCGGTGTCTCTACAATACTTCCATACCCTGACGATACTGGCGATGTATTCAGGCTAGATTCGGGTACCGGACTGTCCTCATCCGGGCTTGATGCTCGCTTATATCCGGTCTTGTCCAGATGATGAACATACTGGTTCCGTATGTAAGATGGTGACAGGAAACTGTATCCACTAAATTGCTGTGATATCTGAAAGTATTAATAATGAGTAAAAATATTTAATCAGGTTCTGATATTCATATTTATTGTTACTCGTTTCACAAAGAGACCATGTATACTAGAAAGACACCATAATTGGATACTCCGAGGTCTCTTTAATTGCTACGCTTCATCGTCGAAGAAAGAGACCCCGGGCTATCCGAGGACGGGTTAATACTACTTCGATCCCATATGTCGCAATACCAGTAATAAACGTAAGACCAGGCGCAAATGGTTTTCAGGAACTCCATGAAACAGTTACTGTTAAAAAAGGTATTTTGTAGTAGCAGTTTTATATTTCCCCGAGTTATTAGAAATGTATTGAGGTTATGGATGTTGCATTCTTAAAAATCAAGAAATCATTCGACTTAAGAGAATTATTGTGTTGCAAAAAAAAAAAATTTGTTTAATTTGTGAATCAAAGTACACCGCCTGTGTTGTCCAACTGGATTTAATTGTCCTCATTTCCATTCTGCTTACACATAGATGCATTTGTTCCCCTTTCCAAAAAACAGGTGGATCACAGCACAGATAAAGATAAGTTGATGTGTATTTATATACCGGTTGACACGCAGTCTGAACATAGTGTGCACATACTTTCTTCATAATCGTTTTCATTTATTTACATTAAAAATACAGTATGTTAAGCTGTACTTACATTGTTGTGCATCTTTTGCTGGAATTTCTGTCTGCAGAAGTTAATCAATTTTGCTTTCTTGAGTTTTGAATGACGAACCAATTCACCAACAAGTATATATACATTTAGCCGATGCTCGCTCTACCTTGACATTTCTCGTAGGCAGACAGGTTTGATTAAACTCCTTGTCACTATTCATTGACGACTGACCAAACAATCAAACATAGGAGGTGCTAAAACACGACCGTCAGATTATGAAACTATCTCACGTTGATTGCAATCATCAAAGATTTAATTTGTTTGAATGTGTAACCAATTGTTCACACAATGGATCTTGATTAGATACTTTGGAGGTTGAAAGTAGGGCAGACGATTTCGATTGTTTGGGCGATTGACCCCACTTTTCCATTTGCAACCGTGACAGAGTCTGAGACATTAACTCGATCTTGTTGGACGTCATTCCATTAATCTCCAAAATTAGCCTTTCATTTTCCTGAAATACTGAAGTTGGGAAAGGTAATGTTGGTGACTAAAATTCTTTTTCCGGATGTGTGAACCGTACATTTATATGTACGATAAATAGTCATTACTCCTTTATTATGATGCATTTTTGCTTGGTTTGTTTTTTTATTTATTTTTTTTTTATTATTATTTTTTCCTTTGTTTTGCTTTTCTGTTCCTGAAACCCATTATTAGACGACAAAATGTGAGACTGGTCCAAATAATGATAATAACAAATAATAGCAAAAACTGGCGAAAACAATTGGGGGAAAAGCACTCGCCCTCTTACGCCTGAACAGAAAACTTCAACCCTTTCCTGTTTTGCAAAATTTTAGACCTGCCCAAATTAAAAGGTCTTGCAGACGATAACTTATAGTGGATTGAATTTGAAAAAATAAGCAATCAGTAGGGCAGACGTCATTGTGGGAAAAGAAGATAAATGCTTGTTACAAGCAATTTCTTCTTTTTCTACAATATTTTCTCAATTATAAAATTACAGGGTCGTAAAAAACAGTGATTGAACTGAAAATGGTTCAAGTCACCAATCTCACGGTCTGCAATCGTGCTCGATATGGAAGTAATTTGGACGTGTAAATGGGCACGACATATACACTAGCTTTAGTTCGTTTGACTTATTAGAAATCATACAATTTTCCCATTACTGGTGGGCAAAGCTTAGACACTTCAAATTTCTAAAAGATTGTAAGAGTACATCGATAGGTCAAAGAACATATAATGGAAAGAAACCGTGTACCATATATGGTAGAAAACCTTAAAAAGGGGTAAATGCTCGTCAACAGAAATTGATAGGTTTTTATATATATTTTTTAGAGTCTAAAGGCACTGTGTGGTAACAGACGAGTTATCTCTTCAGGATTCCTGAAGAATTCACTAGTCAGCGTTCAATTCCGGTCATTAGATATTTCTGTACATTTTATATGAGAAAATGTAGCCCATTCCTGGACGCTCTCCAAGAAAATAGGCTTGGAAACAGTGATGAAAATGAAGGTAAAGATTTCTAAAATTTCATCAACTTAATCTTGTGGTCTGCAATTTCTTTGAATTTGGACCAGTCTAAAATTGTATCGTCTGGTAATAGGTAAAGGTATCAATTGTTTATACCATTATAAACTTGGAATATATGTTCAAACTCAAACTCTAATATCAAGGCAATAACTCTAATCACGTTTTATACGGACTGTGCCCCCTTCCGACTAGTTTTTTATTCACTATTCCCGTAGGCGGCCCTTTTTCCTGTAGTTACAACTTGGACTGATCAACGCTGGGGGCTGGGGTAAATGCGGAAAAGTTAAGTATTTGCATTTTTTTATATGTGTATCTGATCAAATAATTATTTGAGTTTGGCGTGCATTTAAAGACATATCTATAATGGCCCTCTTATCGATACAATCGGGGGCATATCGCTTAACTGTTGTTCACTAGATTGCATGCCTGTCCATCTGTATGTCTGTCTTTCTTCCGGTCTGTCAAGACTTTAAACAAAGATTTGATACTTCATATTTACTTCGAAACTATAAAGATACAATGACCATATTTGGCACGATTATAGTGTTTGTCGGTACGCATTTGCTGGTTCTGATGTCAAGATCACCTATCAAGGTCAAATTTCTGTAAAACTTAACCAAAGTACTTAACATTGCTAAGTATTCAGAGACTTTTCAAGATACACCGTTCATATTTGGTATGGTGATAGTTCTCGTCAATATGCATCTGCTGATACCAAGGTCAACGTCATTGGATAAGGTCAATGTCATCTTTCAAGGTCTGTGGATTGCTAAGTATTCAGAGTCTTTTCAAGGTACTCCGTTCATATTTGGTATGGTGATAGTTCTCGTCAATATGCATCAACAGAACAGAACTGAAAAGTTACAACGCCCAGTAACACTTAGACAAATTTACACAGGAAAAGTTCTTTGCATTACGTTTAACCCATCCCCTCAAAATGGCGATTTTTGATAACAGCCAAGAAAAAAAAAAAAAAGCTTTGGAAAATATTATGGAAAACAAACTGCTTGTAACAAGCCAGTTCGTCATCATTACAAAGTTTTCTACCTAAACAACAAAAAATTCCATCAGTCGCAATTCATCGTCTGCAGATTCTTTCAACTTTACCAATCAAAGATTGTGCCGTCTGGTAACGAGTTAAAAAATCTAAGGTGTGTCCATCTGAAGCCATAAAGGTAAAGAAAATGACTGTATCTGGACGTTACAATGAACTTTGAAAACGATTTGTTAAAAAGTATCTGTGTGCTTAAAGCAAACAAGCTATTGCCAAGGCATTGTGGCATTATGAAAATGCATATAAATTTAAGTGAACATCTTCAAAATCGATGATTTAATTTGAGTTACGCATTGCAGACGATAAATTAACAACAACAACAATTCACCAGCTCCCAAACAGTTTCCGCAAACAATGTTTACTGTGCTAACACCAGTCAGTCAGTACGGGTACGTTCCATACGGATAGTTTATGACGTCATTGCCGCTCATGTTGTCGCGATTTTCTAATTAGCCAACTGTGCTTGTCAATCAAATAGCCAGAAATAGTTCAGAAATGAGTTTTGAACATTGGTCGACATTTTCTTACTTTTTTGATTGGTTTGGCAACTTAAACGTAGCAACTGAAGATTTATCTGGCAATGGTCGCCAACCAACTAATCGACTATTTTGTTACAAACTACTGGCCATAAATTTTGCAAACTAACGCCGTTATCAATCGACGCCGAACTTCCTGTTGGAGTCGAAGGGCGTGGTAAACAAAGTAAGTGGGCGGGGCCAACGATTGGTCATACCAACCTTTGACGTCAACTATTTTCAACGTGGACGTCGTATCTTATTTCACCAGTGGTGTTTTCAAGGATCTCTCAACAAACTTCTACACCGTCTCAGAACAGTTTCCCATTACCCTATGTGCAGAACAAATGTTACCTCTCGCGTCTCTTTTCTATGTTTCTTTAGTGACGTAAACTCGTGCTGTCTTTCCAGGTCTATCTCCCCCCCCCCCCCCATTTCTTTTAAAGAACCGAGATACATCGGAAACGTATAACCGAATCCCTGAGATTCAGTTTAAGCTTTCTTCATATAATTTTCCCCACGTTGATTTCTCTTGAAGACTTACGTTCCTCCGAAACAGACATGTTTATGCCCAATATAAATTTAAAATATAATTATACCCTCACATACGAGGTAGGGGGGTATATTGATTTCACCGTGTCTGTCCGTCCGTAGAAATTTTCGTTTCCGTGCTCTAACTCAAGAACCAATAGACCTACACCCTTGTAACTTCATACGATTGTTCCAAATGACCCGAGGAAGTGCTATATTGTTTTGGGGTAACGGAGTTCAAAGGTCAATGTCACAATTTACCTTTAATTGAAAACGGTTTCCGGGCTCTAACTCAAGAACCTTAGACCTACAACCTTGTAACGTGTAACTTCATAAATTGTTGCAAATGACCCGAGGTAGAGCCCGGGCTCTAACTCATAACTCATGTGACCTAGGACAATGAAACTTCACACACATGTTGTCCCTGACCCAAGGAGGTGCCCTATCTTTTTTTGTTTCACGTAGGTCAATTGCCAAGGTCACAACTGAACTTTTATTGAAAACCGTTTCAGATTTCCTTTTTTTTTGGGGGGGGGGGGGTCGGTTTAATGAAAGGCAAATGTTAACTATTCTATTAGACTGACAAAGGGCTGGTGGGGTATTAGTCCACTTTTCGATAATGCGACAATTCTAGTTCGATCTGTAGTCAAAACGTTTACGTCGTCGATTCACTTTTTGCCGAGTATTTATCGACCAACCAATTTTGTCGTCTGATAAACTCCCCGGTAAAAGTTTCCTTTGAGAAAGAGATAGCCATTATTTCCCCCAAATAAACAATGAAATCACCAATGAAATCATTCATTTAACCGGAAGTGACTTCAGGATTTCTTTTTATCAGAACTTCTAGCCCTGCGAGATTCATAGAGCCTTTAAGCATTGTTGTTCGTTTGGGGATCTATACGTTGTAATTACAGGTTATTCAAGCTATATTTACGGCATTTAGGCCGCCAACCAACCATTTTCTTTTATATTAAATTTTACATACCACAAATTAATAAGCTTTAGTTACGACGTCTAGGTCGACCCACCAATACGTGTTTATCCCATTACCACGCATCAAAATTTTAGACTTTTCCAAATTGCAGTTAACAATTTCAAGTTGATGTTATATTATTTTTTGTCATTTTTATTGACAGAAAACATTGTGGAAAATGAAAAAAAATGCTTGTCAAAGGCAATTTCTTCATTTTCCACAATGTTTTGTTGTTTTCTTGAGGGGCGTCGATCTGGGGTAATGGGTTAATATGTTAGTGTCGGCCAAAGTAGGAGTTTGAATTTCACTTCCGATTTAAACAAATAATTTGATTGGTTAATCGATTGTTTGTTTGTCTGTGTCGATCCCTCTTTTGTACATATATATGGGGTTGGTAGACGATGATAAGCAAACAAAATGGATACGTTTGGATAAGTTGTCACGAGTCACGGGTTCTGAATTCTGTATAGATGGCATACACTAATTGTGGATTGCAGTCTTGAATAAGGTTGACTGGGTTACTGCCCCTGGATCTATCGATAATATTCACAGACAACGGGCTACCAGTTTATACGTGAGTGCGAGTGTGTTTAATTTAAATTAACAATTTCTGTTAATTATTTTTATTTCATGACCAATCCATATTTTCAGAAGTGAGCAGAGTATTATTTTATACGTTGTTTCATGATGAATGAAAATTCTACTTACATCTTGTACTTTGTTCGTGTTTAATTTTGATGACTGTTAACTTCTTTTAAATGACATATCGCACTACGCGGTGCCAATATCCTAATTTAAAGTTGCATAGCAACTGCTTATTATTTGTTATTATTAATGTGACCAGTAAAGTGAAAATTAGCCTGCTTTTGAAGTGCAAAAATTGACCCCTCGCGACAGTCAATCAGTTAACCGAACGACTAATGAAATCATTCATTTAGACCAGGAGTGAAGTAGAACTTCTTGTCGGAGTCAATTACAGGTACCAACGAAGTAAGGGGCGGACCAGGCATAGGTCAGTTTCTTTTGATTTACATATACATACATGCACTTGTAGAAATAAACCACGAAAGCGAATGAACATATAGATTTAAATAACTATAATTCATTTTTTGTGAATTCGTCTATAATTATTTGTTTATCAAATATTGTAGAAAAATCAGAGCTCAATAACAAAAACAACAACAACACCCCCCCAAATAATTGCAAAACGGAACTTTGTATAAACCTCCCCCTCCCCCCTTTTTTTTAAATTTTAGACTGGTTGAAAGAAGTTGGGGACGACACTAAAACCGGATGCAGTTTGAAATGAAACCATTCAATGTTGTAGAAAATATTGTGGAAAAAAGAGACAATGCTTGTTATCAGCAATTTCTTCTTTTCCATGATGTTTCTCGAGTATAGACTTGCGGCGATGTAAAATTTAGGGTTTGTATAGGGAAGGGTGACACTTGTGCCCATTCTTTCCCTTAAATAAGAACTGTTCCGGACTGGCGATTTTCTAAGAAGTCTTCCTTAAGCATTTTTGTCGTACATGTACGTAATTTTGAATTCATCTCAACATTGAGCTTTCATAAATTATAAACCCGAGGTATTGTCGTTACCATGTCGTCTGCGAGGTTGTTATGGTTATCGTCTTTGTTGTGGGTGTCGTTATTAATACGGTTTTCATCTTTGTGTGGTTGTCGTCGTTTGTGGTTGTTACAAATATTGTTGTCGTCGTCATTGTTGTGATTGTCGCAGTTTTGGTGGCTGCGATCGTTCTTGTTGCTGTCGTCGTTATTGTGGTAGTTTTCGATGTGCTGTTTGTCGTCGTTGAGGTAGCTGTCGTTATTCTTGTCGTGGTTTTTGTCGTCGTGGTGTTTGTCGTTGTTGTGGTGTAAGTCGCCATTGTGGATGTCATCGTTATAATGGTTGTCGTCGTTGTTCGGTTGTCGTCGTTATTGTGGATATCATCGTTATGGTGGTTGTCGTCGTTGATATGATTGTCTTTGTTTCGTGGATGTCGTCGTTGTTATACTTATCGAAGTTTTGCGGCTATCGTCGTTGTTATGGCTGCCGTCGTTGTTATAGTTGTCCTCGTGTTGTTTGCGTCTTTGTAATGGCGGTCTTTTTTTGTGTTTTTTTTTTTTTGTGTGTGTGTGTGTGTTTTTTTTCGGGGGGGGGACTCGTTGTTGTCATCGCTACAGTGGTTGTCTCCATTTTTGAGGTTGGCGTCGTTGTTGTGGTTGGGCGTTGTTTTTCCATATTCGTCGCGCTGACTTTTTGTAATACCTCTAGTATATTTAAGGCATTGAATTGAAATTTGAAATCTATTTTCACTATCCAAAAGAAAAGCAAACTAAATCATAAAGGTCTTTAAGTGTTTTATCAGAATACTTACCCATTTTTGACCCGAGTAGAGGACCAGCTTTACTCTAGATAAGTACATGCAATATATTTGGTCGTCCTTGTTAAGGAGAATAACCAAAATGTAGTTGTGTATAGGAGAACGACGTGAATGATTGCATTTAGCAGGACGATGTTTGTATGTAGGAAGACGACGGGACTGATTGTATGTAGTAGGACGATGTGACTGATTGTATTGAGGAGAATGACGTGATTAAGGTATTTCTGATGGGAATGCTAGACTGTGGAAAAGTGCTCAATTTGTGATTTTACATATGTTTTATTGTTTGCTTCTTTCATCTTTTTTTCTTTTCACGTGGCAATGGCAGTGACATTTTTGTTGTTGTTGTTGTCAAGTTATGATTAGTAGTTGTGACGCCTAAATATTTACCAGTTCTATATGTAGTACAGTGAAGTCGCCAATAGCGGATCGCTAAGCACTATGCCAGAAAAATTTACTCGGTTCGAAGCTCGTTAGCGACCGAAGTTGTTATTTCGAAATAATGACTATTTATTACTCTTTCGAATCAACCCCTTATTATTTCGTTTCACCTTCCCATTAGCTGGTATCAGGCTTTGTTTATATGGTCACAGTTTACTCCAATACCGGACCCCTTTCTCCAATAAAAGGTCATGTGATAGGCGTTGGTATAAAAATTAACAAAGTAATCTATAGCTGTAATTTCACTTTAATTTGTTCCAAATGGTCATAAATAAACTTCAAAATATCATAATTTTTAACAAAAAATTCACAACAATCCCTTGCTAAAAAGATTAATAGACATCTCCGAAAATTAAAAATCACTGCAAACTAGCACTTCAAAAGTTTGCAAACAATATTATATTGAACTGCATAATCCAACTATTTTGTGACCCCGAAGAAAAAAGTTACCGGAAACATTGTGGAAAATGCAGAAATTGCTTGTAATTAACATTATCCTTGTTTCCCACAACTTTTTCTACTCGGCATGCCAAAGCTATTTTTTCTCAATTTTCACCAACTTTGAACAAGTTGTATTGTGGTAAAGAATGAGCTATATTATTGTGTACAGGTTGTAATAAAGGTTTAAAGGGACCGAAAAGCTACAGAACTAAGACTTGTTAATGATATATAAATGTTACATTTATATGTTTTTGCGCTTGTACATTACCTGCTTAAGAAATAATTTCCAATTACAATCAATTCCACATCCTGACAATTTTAAGCCAGAAAAAGTAACTTGTGAAAAGTGGAAATTGCTAGGACAAACAATCTTTTTACCAAAGCCTTTTTTAACTTACACCCTTTTAATAAATGCTTTATGCTTCGTGTTACAGTTGAACCTGTCTTAGATTTGTTGTCTGTATAAGGGTAAAAACGTATGGAAAATGTGTTCTAGAACAGAAAAATATTCCTTGTTATTAAAAAAAATGCAGCATCATTTCATGATAGTCATTGTGACACATTGTTGCAGAGAACAGAGTAGGGCGGGTTGTTGTCTACAACATGTGTCAAAACAGGAAAACTAGTGACTAAGAATATCCATATTACTATCCTAAACAACAATTTCTAAGTCAACAAAATACAAAGGAAGCACTGATCCCTCGGGTCTAATCTGACTTGAACGAAGATCAAAGAGTTTCCTCAAAAGAAAATTAGTTGGTAAAGAAATGATATATTTGTAAGGAATAGCCACTAGACCATCCACATGGCCAGGAGCTGGCCATGGAGGAAACATTGGGACATGTCCAATTGTTAAACCTGCCATATCGTCCAAATTCAAATGTATATTTACATCTATATAATCTATCTAAGCCCTCTTCAGACACCCCCTTTTCCTTAGACTCATCCATTCCCCTCTTTCAGTTTCTTGGATATTGTGTGAAGTTTTTGTTGGGCAGGAATCTTAGAAGGTGTTCCTCCTTTTGGTTGTTGTCGTCTCTTGGGCCCATCATTTGCAATAAGGAAGTCATACTAGGCTTCAGATACAAAGTAACCATGTCAAACCCACTCAAACACAATCCCACTCTCTGAGGCCTCTAAATAACAAGTGTGCCATTGTCACAAAATACGCCACCAACTTGCCAAGACAAAAAAATGCATTAAGCCCCCCTTTTTCTGCGACAACATCCTTAAATGGCAAAACTCTAACTATATGCACAAGAAATTCTATTTATATTAAATTCTCTCAATTACGGCAGTGACTCTAGTCTTTTCAACCCTAGTGGAGAACTAATATTTTATTTGACTCTTACTGGATTCGAACCTACGCGGAAACGACAACGCCGCCTAGCGCTGCAATGTCCTCGGATGTCTCGGTAGCGCAGAGGTTAAGGACGTCGGACATTGCAGCGCTAGGCGGCGTTGTCGTATCCGCGTAGGTTCGAATCCAGTATATGCACAAGGCCAGGTGCCCGGGAACACTCTATGAAAAATGCATTAAAACCTGTCCACAAATGTAGAATGAAATATGTAAAAAAGAACTTGGATTGACAGACGGACGTCAGGAGGGAAGGAAAAGATTCATACAAATGTACAGCGACCTCCGACAGCTGATAAAAACGCATTTGAAAACATTGTGGAAAATGTATAAATCACTTGTTCAAGCAATTTTTTTTATTATCCACATTGTTTGCTAGATCTACCTAAAAGACAAATTATTTTTTCTTTCATTTACTTGAGATTCTCGTCTGCAACTTCTTTCAATTTGAAACATTCGAGTTTTGTTGTCTGATAAAGGTCCACACATTAGATTTGTGTGTGAATTTGTATCATTTATAGAAAGAAACATGACAAGAAACTTTAGGAAAATTGTAAAAAGTAAATTTTTAGCCCACCTACGAGGGAGAGCTCAAGCCAATAATCCAATTTAACTTTTTTGTGTCTTCATGAAGCATTCAACCATTCCCAAACGATTTTTTTTTAACTATAACAAATTCAAAGAGGTTAAACAAAGTTTTCTTCAATTTTAATTGAAGGGCCATACGAGGTAGAAAATGTGAGAA
Source organism: Fragum fragum (assembly GCA_946902895.1). Lineage (NCBI taxonomy): Eukaryota > Metazoa > Mollusca > Bivalvia > Cardiida > Cardiidae > Fragum > Fragum fragum. The sequence continues at coordinate 61,348,983 of OX336371.1, read as the reverse complement.
ACGAAGAAATCGATTGTTACAAGCAATTACTTCTTCTCTTACAACGTTTTCCAAAGCTATATTTTACGCCTTAAAAATGCGGGATTGACTAGTATTGTGTTAAATGAGGCTTAATGTGAGTTAGAAGATACATACTAGAAGAATTCGGCCGTTTGACAGGACTAAAATGTTTTGAGACAACCCCTCCAAAAAAAGTCCGCTGCACGACTGCTTTATCCGCTATTGGCAACTCGACAGCAAGCTGTTTTAACTGAAAAACTTGTAAAGTACTTACTAACTGATATGTTTGATGATTATACAATATAAAGAAGTGCTATTCTTTGTAAAGATATTGCCTATTTTTCTTGCAAACTTTCTGCATTTGAACAAAAACCGCTGTAGTCGAAATTCAAAACGATGCGATTTCAGAGTTTTCCGTGAGACTGTCAAGTTTCCGATGACATTGGTATATCAAATTTTCGGTTTTGAAATAACTTCTACGCTCAGATGGTCACTTGATGATAGGCAAGTATTAATTCAAAAAAAGAATTTCTAACATTTGTTTTGTGAGGCCTGGAAAATAAAATCGATCCGCTATTGGCGACTTCACTGTACAATATCAGATTTAATTTTTAAACCGGAATTGCAAACAAATGCCTGTCCCTAAAAAAATGCTCACTCCTATAAAGATTCCGCTTTTCTTTCCAGTCGGGTGTAATGGGCTGTGTTTGTGTGTGTGTTAGTGTGTGTGTGTGGGCGCGCGCGCTATGAGGCTCCTTTTCGCGTGAGGACATTGTGTAATTTTTACAAAGAGCGTGTTTTGATCATCGCACCGTAAATGGAAGTCTCGAATCAACTTCCGGTCGCCGATTTTAAGAAAAGAGGAAATGGATAAGCCCCGGAGGAAGATGAAGGAATTGATCGACCAATTTTGTGTAGTTACGGGTATCAAAAATTTGAAAATGATACAGAATTTATTGTATCGAAATGCCATTGAAATTTCTATTGTCATGGACTATATGCCATTTTCTCTCCGTGTTTACAAATGTCAAATCTTGGTTTTATGGCGTTGCAAAACGTTTCGTCATCGATTAATTATTTCTAAAGCACCTTAACCGATTAATTAACAACACTGGTCTAAATTGAAAGCTGTTTCAGACGACAATATTCAATTAACGAAATTTTAAAAGTCTTGGTCTTCTGGGTAGTCAGGGTTTTCCCTCGACTTTCAAAGCTGGGGGTCATTTGCCATACTATTACCCCTTTCAAAGGAGATAAAGAAGGCTGCTAAGATTTTTTGGCGTCATTCCTAGAATATGAGGGTCCAAAATCAAAGAAACAGAGGGTCATGTTAAACACTGGGTAGTGATTAATGAAAAATTGCATGCAACAAGCAATTTCTTTGCTTTTCAAAAATGTCTCTGAAACTTTTATTTTGGATGTGTCCAAAAGGTAGATAGTGTAGGAATGGGCTTAGAGTCTAATCCCTGGTTCAAAAGAAGAAACTCGTAAACACACATTGATGCTTTTGGATGCCCCTCGAGAAAATCAATTGGGAGATCATTGTGTAAAATGAAGAAATTCCTTGTAACAAGCAATTAATTTGCTTTACACATTGTCTTCTAATCAGAAAATTGGAAAAATCTGAAATTTTCAAAAAGATTAAGTTGTCATCTCCTACTCCTTTCAATTTTGACCAGTCTAAAATTTTCTTGTCTGGTAATGGATTAAGGAAAATAACTTGTCAGAAAGCAAAACACCCTCCATCTGCCACTTCAAATGTTGTCATTGAACAATTCCAGAGTTCCTCCTCTATGATGCAGTGGTAATTTGTCTTTTGGTGTTTTAAAGTGATACATGATCAGCTAAAATGCAGTTAACAGGGTTTATTATTTCCACAGGTAACCAACACATGTTGGAATAGTATAATATTTCAGGAAATTAACCCCCAAAAAGTTTACACAAATTTTTTATATCTCATTACACTATTCACACTAGGAGGTTTGCAATTATTTGGCTTGTCAGATCAAATATATGATTCTGGGATTGTAGTGGCCTTAAAAATGGAAGAGTCATTGATCCTTTGATCATAGAATTAAAGGCTCAGAACTAGCTTAAAATTGCTCATCAAACATATAAATCATAAGTGCCAACAGACCTATGGTTGTTTATGCCATTTCACTTTTATAAATCCCAAATAGAGATATGGGGTAAATAGCAATTGATTTTTATGATTTTGATAGTACATAAGATTTGTCACTGAATATTTGAGGCATCAAATTTCCCTGTTTTGACTCAAAAATATTTCACTAAAAGTTTAGAAGTCAAAATGACCCCTTGTGAAAAATGTTTAGGGGTCAAAATAGGGTGTTTTGAGATTTTTAGTGGTCATGATCCTAGTTTATAACTCAAACACAAGCATTGATATTTATCATTTTCTTTGACAATATTCAAAATGAGATATTGAATTGATTATAGAATAATGTACATGCATTGTATAACATATCAGAATACGTGTATATAAGTTTCAGGTTAAGATAAATCACTAAACAGCATGCCCACTGGGTTTTCATTTTGGGGGTACATGTACCCCTAAGGTTTTGAAATGGGGGTTCAAAGAAAAATCTGTGGATACAGTGTGTAATAGTTATACATTGAAATAGAGTTTCTGTAAATGCAATTACAGTTATTTAGATATAGACTATAACTGCTTCCTTATACCTATCCCAGATCAATTGATAAGATTAGTCTGTTACTTGAAGCAATAGAGTTAAGATGTATCTTTATGTTTAGCTGTAGTTACTTAGTTTAATAAAATTTGCACACTTGTGTTTTAATCGTAATCACCCTATTCTCACTTGAAAACATTACACAGTGTACCCTTTACTTTCAGAGTTAAGGGTACACCATACGAAGCTGAACCCTTTACCAAAGGACACAATTTTGGTTATATAATTTGTTAATAATCAGTAAATAGTTAAGTGCCACACGTCATGTTCAAGTTTCAGATAAATTTAGATCGAAGGTTAGCAAACTTTTTTTTGAAAAGCTGATTTATGACAATTAACTTTTTCTTAACTATTGGTTTTTGGAACGGTTGAATTATATATGAGAGCGATGGCTAAACAATTCCAACTAAGTTAATTACGAGGGTGGGGATGGCATTTTTGGAGCAGGCCATAATGGCATGTCAGCTCACTGTTAGCTCAAACTCTTGTAATGAAACGATTATGGTACATTAAATATCAAATGGCCTTATTACTGTCCAAAGGTCACCCTTTGTTGAGAAATAGAATAGGTTTTGTTATGACCTTTTGCAGACAATAAATTACGTAGCTAAAACAAAACTACAATGTTGAATAAACTGCCCCATTTTGTCACACCCGACTTACATGTACAATGGAACTTACAAGAGAAACCAATTTCAAAATCAAATTCTATAGTATGAATTCTTGTTAGCTTTACGCCAGAAACAAGTGAATATCTTGCGTTTTGTTCCAAAAATAGCGCAACTTTGGACTTATGTAAAAAAGAATGGTGAGGCCATCAGGATCCTCATTATACAAACTTTTCCAATTGCTGGTTCCCCCCATTCTCTAGATGAAAAAGATCAGAAAGAAGCAATGGTTCCCATCGCCTGAAAGGGAAAACACTTGCTCCCGATGCATTTTTTTTTACTTTACTTGCAATTTTTGTTTTTTTAGGGAAAAACAAAATACGCACATAGATTTTCTCGTTTTATAGGCTAATAATTTAAAATGCAGACACATTTTTGGCATTTTTGTTTGTACGTTTATCTAATTTTCTGTACGTTCATGCAAGTCTTGGTGTAAGATTTTTACGTGAATTATGTAATGCAGTACATGAATGGGCACCCTGATCAAACAGAGCATACCTCATGAAAAAAACAAATTCCAATATAATAACAGATTGAAATTATTAACAAATTCCAATATAATGCAAAGGAAGTGCCAAACACAAGTAGCTAGAAATAAAGCACACAGAGCATTGCTTATCATATGAGTTGTAAGATGCTGGCAGACAAAATTGATTTTGATGCTGTTTGAAATATTTTGAGTTTGTATGTTATAGGTGCTGGCAGAGATATTGGTAAACAATTACTAGAAGCATGTGATGGAAACCTTCAGCTAGCTGTTGACATGCACATGGAAGGAGGGGCAAGTTCTAGTGGACAGTAAGTTACTCTAGTTTTGTTTGCTTTCATGAACATCAATGAGACAATTTGTAAAAGCTGCTGTATTCTTTTTTTTAAGTACTCAAGAATTTCAGGGTTTTTTCTAACATTTGAAATTGAGGATTAATTGACTCCTGTAGGGGTCAAGGCTGATTTTAGAGTGGTCAAAACAGTAAAAAGAGCAGATGATTAATAGAAATTTAATGGTTTAAGTGTCAACTGACCTTTTCTTGTAAAGATATGAAGTGAGCAATTGATTTGTACATAAGTGAAAAATCAAGAGGAAAAACCAGTGGGAGAAATTTCCGAGGGCCAAAATAGGATATTTTCAGATTTTTGAGAGCTTAAATTCTGGTTTGACTCCTAGTCAAACACAAGCCCTGAATTTTATCAAACAGGTGGCTGATTAATGAAGTAGTAAATGGGTACCAATTTCACATTTTAGGTGATTTTGTTTTAGACGGTGATATCTTCACAACATATGCATGCCCTTGTTCATTTACAATAGCAAATAAGGCTTTAATTTCCATATATGATGAATGCTTTGAAAAACTTTATCTCAGAAATCAGTCGTTGGATTTCAACTAAAATTCACTGGAATGATCCTCTGGTGACTGTTTTTCAGATTTCATCAATTAATTTTGATTGGTTGAAAACATGGCTGTTATGGTCATGGCTTATGTCTATATATGGTATCCAGTGAATTCTTTTAAAAAATTGTTAATACCTTTTTCATCTGACTTAGTAAATGAATTGACTTCTGTAAAACAATGAAAGTTTGAAATATTAAAAGGTTTCATTGACAAGATTTATTTGCGAATATGATTTGGTTTATACAGGGTCTTCTTCCGACCCGAGACTTTGGGTTTTGATGCACAGAAATTCCAAAAGAAGTAATCTTGACGCTCGAAAATTGCCACTGTGCGTCAAATTGACACTCGAAAATTTGCCACTGTGCGACATATTGAGCTGGAGAATTTGCAGCCATGCATCAAGGGTCATCATAAGTGTTTTAAGTTATTGAACAATGGTTAATTGATAGTGAAAATATGCTCCCTCATCATGTATAACATCTAGCTTGGTAATTAATACTCTCGAGTGATGAGTATTCATCGTCGGTCGTAATTCACAAGTACTTGACACCTCTGAATTTGATGTTTAAACCATTTTCAGAGTTCTAATCCTACTTGAATTTTCTTATTTGATAATACTTTTATCAAAAACCTCACAAAATATAATCAAAATTAAAATGAAATTTAAGAAAATGTTGTTCAAGAAATGTCATGAGTTTTTTATGATAAAATTGGCTCTTCTTTTTATGAAAAAATAAGAATAATTTGATCCTTTTAAAATTCTTGAGCTTTACTAAAGCTGATTCAAACTTATGATATGTGCATGAATACTAAACTTTCTCTAAAATTATCTTGTATTGAAAATAGAATACTGTCAGATTGGAGAAATGTTCCAATCTGAGACAGAGTTTGTTCTGAGGCAACATTGCCAAATAAAAACTATAGACATTTGAAAAATATATCTTTATCTACAGTTATTGATTTTTTTTCTAAATTACTACTGGAGGGGGGGGGAGGGTATAGCATTTTTACTCTTGGGATTTCAATTTTGACTCTTAAAAATTTTGGCCCAAGGGTCAATGACTCTTGGCTTTTGGGTACTAGTGAAAACCCTGTTATACTGAATTCCTGAAAACTCCATTAATGTTGATTAATCAATACAATCAGACCTGTGGAGAGATACAGGCACTCAATCACCTCTAGTTGTTATTACTCAAGAGCCAACAATTCATAAGTCTTGGCCTATCATTTCAGAGATAGTGTGAGAGCTCCCATACCTCAAACACAAGAAATATTAGTAGAGGATCCTGCCTATGGTTTGTATCAAGTCTAATTAACAAATATTATTTATCCCTTTTCTATACTACATCATTTTGAACTGGTCTAAATGGAAAGGGTTGCAGACAAAAGTTGAAGAAAGAAAGGTTAACTGATTTTTCCTTCTTTTTTCAACTAGATATTTTGTCTTTTTCATGTCTGTTTTACCTTAATTTAGCTAGAACTATTAACCAATTACTGCATAATGATGCCTTTATAAATACGATCATGGAAACTTTGTGGGAAATTGAGAATTTGTTTTCTCACAATTTTATTTCTACTTCAATGAGCATTTTCATGGTTTATTTGTTTCCTTGTGCTCTTTAAAGGATAACATCATGTGCTGCCACATTGTACATTGACAGTTCAAAATACTTAATGACTATACATGGTGGAAAGATTTGTGTGGTCAATACACTTTACTTAATTTAATTTTGACATTGTCCCTTCACACATTGTAACTTTGGTTGGATTGTTGTATTAGATTAGGTAACCCATTTGGCCATGTATAAACACCATTAAACCAGTACCATATGACAAAATTCTTGATGAAATCTTTAAATTCTTTGTCCTTCTTGTTAGAAAAGATAGTGGTAAATGAAGAAATTGCTTGTTACACGCAATTTCTGAAAAAGCAATTTCTTCAGTTCCACAATGTTTTCCAAGGATTTTTCCCGTAAATATTGGGATTGAGTTCAAATGATTTAATCAATATTTATAGGTCTTTTTAAAAAGGGAATACAGAAATTATTATAGTTATTTTTGGGTTAAAAGTTTTGCTTATCAACAACTTTTTCTTTTGATGTTGAATTGTAAATATCAAATTTGAGATTATATTTTCAGCTGTGAATTTTAGAGGTAGAAAAAGAAAGGCAAGATCGGTATTTGATGGATTCAGAGATTTTCAAGAGGAAGCAAGTAAGTATATACACATCATCATATACTTCATGATATTTTTATGCCCCTGCAGTAAAAGACTGGGGCATATTGCCTTTCCCTTGTCCATCTGACAGACTGTCTTCAAAACTTAACAAAAAATTCAGCATTTACAATTACATTAAGCCTATTGAAGATACACTGCTCATATTTGGCATGATTGTTGATCTCATTTTCACAAATCTGCAGATACCAAGGTTGAGGTCATGTGACAAGGTCAAGGTGAGTGGTCAAGGTAAAATTTCTTCAAAACTTACCCAAAAGTCTAATGATTTTTACAATTTCTTGAAGTCTATTGAAGATACACTGCTCATATTTGGCATGATTATTGATCTCATTGATACGCATCTGCAGATACTAAGGTTGAGGTCATGGGAGTAGGTCAAGGTCACTTATCAAGGTCACATTTTTTAAATAAGGCTTTTGCAGGGGCATGATGTTTCAGAAACACAACTTGTTGATAATTATTTAATGGTTAAATCAGTTCATGCAAGTTAGAGTCAAAATATAACATAAATCATGAAACTTGTAACGGCATAATGTTTTATTATCCTTATCTAAAAAATAAGGGGATAAGGGTGAGAATAGTAATAGTGCACTAATCCACCCATCTATCTGTCTATCTATTAGTCTTTCTTTGTGTCCAATTGTCCCATTTTCTTTCTGAAGCATTTCCAAGAAAGTATGATATCCATAGCATTATCTTTATGGATTTCAACCAAATTTCACAAAAATGATCCTTGGATGATCCTATATCATATCCATTGAGAACAGGTTGATTGGTTGAAAAACATGGCTTTTAGGTTGATTGGTTGAAAAACATGGCTTTTATTGCCCAGTCATATATTCCTATTTTGAAAGAATCAATCAAGTGATGTAATTACTAATAGATTATAGGTACAAAATCCAGTATTTTCTCCCTTTAAACTTTGAAATACATTGCCTGTCTCCAATATTTTCTATTCCTTATGTTAACCCATTACCACACAATGAAGCTTTTTGATGCCCCTACAGAAAAGGCTTTAGAAACATTCTGGAAAATGAAGAAATTGCTTGTCAAAAGCAGTTTCTTCATTATCCACAATGTTTTCTATCCAAAAGACAAAGATTAAGAATTTCATTAACTTTAAATTGTTGTCTGCAACTTCTTTCAATTTGGACCAGTCTAAATTTTTAATTGTGCGGTAATGGGTTAAACATGCATGCCAGATGGTGTTAAAAGCACTTAAGTCTCTGTAAAGCTGTGTTGTTTAAGTGAATGAATTTTACATGACTTGACTAAAGTAGAATGATGAAGATTGTATTGAAAACTTTATATACCTGTGTTATTTGTTTTTAATATACTTGCGTCTGACTAAGTAAATGAATTTTACTTTCTTCTCTTAACCCTTGTCATGCTGAACCCGGAATATTCCGGATATTGGCAGGAGGTGTAGACTAAGATCAGACTGCACTTATGTGCAGGCTGATCTAAGTCTACACCTCCTGCTTGTACTTTTCATGTCAGAGTTGTTTATGAAGTTGATGTCTAAAAGAAATATTGATTTTTGAACAACAAGTTCTATCAGTCCTTTCAGCCCTTTGATTTGACAGCATTTCAGTTGGTAATTTATACAGCATGACAAGGGTTAAACTAAGATTTCAGTGACTAGATTTATTTGTTGGGTATGGCAAAGATAATTCAGCATATATTGAATTATTGAACAACAAACACTATTCTCTAAATCAGTACATTAACCCATCCCAACTAAATCCCTCCTTTTTACGCCCCTCAAGAAAAAAACTTTGAAAAACATTGTGGATAATGAAGAAATTGCTTGTATCAATCAATTTCTTCATTATCCACAATGTTTTCTATCCAAAAAGACGAAAAAATTAAAAATTCCATCAACTTGAAATTGTCGTCTGCAGCTTCTTTCAATTTGGACCAGTCTAAAATTTTGCTGTGTTGGAATTGGTTAAGGTGTGTTGAGTTGTACAGACATTTCAGGGTCCCTTGTTTATTGACAGTCGCATTTAATCAGTTATCATTGTCGTACGTCTTTAAAAAATGTTGATTGGGAGGTATGTTTTTTCACAAACATATTTTGTTCTTATTCATTCAAATTTGCTAGTTATTTTAATCCATGTGTTCATTAATCATTCTATTTAAATTCAAACAACTTAGTTTTGTTTATAAACAGATAAGGCAAAGAGATACAATACAAGGAATCATAAAAGTAACATAATAAGAAAGATGGTGTTCTTTCCCAGATTCTAGACTGAAACAGTTTTATTTTGGAAATTAATCAGCTTGTGACTTGTTTTTGGTATTGGCATGAAACGTTTGGAAATCATGGATGAAAGCTAAGCTTTGGCAGCCAAAACAAAAATGACAAATCAAATTTTCTCTTTAAATGCTTTCTAAATTTTTTGAACCAAGACACAATTTAATTCTGTGAAAGAATAATACTCATGCTCTTGTTCAAACAGTGTTTATAATCATTTGTGGAATCTTAATCATTAGCTGTAGGTTAACCCATTACCTGAAGGCAAAATTTAAGACTGGTCCAAATTGAAAAGAGTTGAAGACAACACTTAAAAGTATATTAAATTTTCGATTTTTGTCGAGCCCGCTTGTCAATATGACAAGTCTGTGTATGTGCATTAGCAAGTGCGTTAGTCTGTTAGTCCAGTTGAATTTGTCCAGACAATTACTCCTACATTTATGGATGGATTTCAAAATAACTTGGCATAATTATTCTCCATTATAAAAAGATGTGCCATTAGAAAGAATTTTTGGGATAGTTCTAATGTCAAGGTCACAGCTCAAGGTCAAACACTAAAATTGTGATTTTCAAGAGCATTTCTCCTACAATTATGGATGGATTTCAAAATAAATTGGCACAATTATTCTCCATCATTAGTAGATGTGCCATTTGAAAGAATATTTTGGATAGCTTCAAGTTCAAGGTCAAAGCTTAAGGTCAAACACTTAAATTGATGGTCAAGGTCAAGTTGATGGTCAAAACTTTGCAGGCTCGACAGCAGTTGTCCTTGGACAACCACCTAGTTTCAAATTTCTTGGTAAAAAAAATTGTGGAAGTTGAAGAAACTGCTTGATCCAAGCAGTTTCTTCAATTTCCACAATGTTTTTCCAATAGTTTTCATTTGAGGGGCATCTGTGGGAATGGGTCAAGAAAATTCTTTAAATACAATATTTCAGCTTATAAACAAACGCACCCTCCTTTATTGTAGCTTTTCTTGTGATATATCCCAATATGATTGTTTAGAGAAATTAATCTTTCTTATAAAGGACAGAAAAGAAGAAATATTAGAACAGAATTATTATTATATATTAAGAGACATTGGCAAAAAATTAAGAGCTCCCTGTTTGTACCTTGCATTACTTTTGTTATGTTTATGAGGAGAAATATGCTAGTCAAATCTGGAAAAGAATCGCTCTTTTATTCTGTTAGTTCTGTCAATGTTTTACTGATTCTGTTTATTATTTTTAGCTCCTTGAGCACAACATACTCAAGATGAGCTTTTGTGGTCTAGCTGTTTCCGGTGTTTGTCATCCATCAACATCTTGTGTGTAATCTAGAGGCAATTCTTTGGCTCAGATATCTTGAAACTTGGTCAGATTGCTTGTTTCCATTAAGTTTCAAGCAAGTTCGATATATGGCCACTTAGGGTCAAAAATTGGTTCATTAGGTTGGATCTAGTAAGGTCTTGTGTGCATTGATTTATCTAGTAGTTCACTACCCAGTGTGTTCATATGGTATCCTTGGGTCATATTTGGGCTCTGGATGTATCCTATTTTACAAAGATGACAAAGATTATTTTAAACCCTAGTTATGCTAAATTGAAATCTTGCAAAGAATCACTTTAAAACAAAGGACTGGCAGCACTAGAAGGTCTGAATTAGGGTCATCTCATTTTGAGCTTTTTTGATTATTGAATGTTTGTTGTGCGTCATGTGTTGAACAGCTTCAACACTTTAAATGTTTACACTCAAGAGTCAACAGTTTGGACTCAATCTTCTCGAAACATGGTCAGAATAATCATTTTATCATAAGGATGAACACTATCGAGTATAGTAAGGTTCTTTGGAAAACACAGGAAAAGGGGCCCTATTGACAATTTCTTTGTTTACACACTAGATGCCACAATTTTGGCACAACCTTCATGAAACTTGGCCAGAATAATTGAAAGATCATAAGGATGAACCCTATTGATTATGGGGAAGTTCTTTCGGAAAACAGGAAAAGGGGTCTTAATGACATTTCTTTGTTATCACTCTATAGGCCAAAATTTTAGTTTAATCTTTCTGAAACTTGGCCAGAAAAATTGTTAGGTCATATGGATGATTGATTATTGAAACGTTCCATTTAGGAACACAGGAAAAAAGGGGTCTTAATGACAATTTCTTTGCTTACACCCTAGAGGCCACAAATTTGGCTTAATCTTTATTAAACTTGGACAGAATAATTGTAAGGTCATATGGATGAACCCTATTGAAAATTGGTTCTATTGGAAAACACAGGAAAAGGGACCTTAGTGACTATTCATGGAACTAGTTATAATTCTTTCCCTCCATTTGCATTTGTGTTTTACAGCATATGATTCAGGTGTGTGATTTACGACCATCATTGTTCTCTTGTAATTATAAACTATGAAGAAAATATATCATGAAATGTCTTCTCTGAAACCAAATGGCCTAGGTATTACTAAATGACCAATCGCTGGCTAGCCCACCTCTGTTTGCTTGCTCATTGACTCTAGCATCATTTTTCATAATTGATGAATACTGGCATGTAACAAAGAAGTAGAATAGTTGGTTGGCAACCTAAAGGTCGCAACTACAGCTTTAATAAGCTGTAGTTACAATGTTTTAAGTCGCAAAACCAACAAAGCATGTTAACAAAATGGGTTCAAAACTAATTTCTGGACTAGTTGAATGATTTCATTCAGCTATCCTATTGTTGTTAGAATTAAACTTTGTTAAATTTCCATGAATTCAATTTCCGATTGTAGCTGTGTTTGATTTACAATGATATGGCATACAAGTTTTTGCAGGTTTATCTCACTTCAAACTTAAAAATTGTTAACAATTTTCCTATCTATTCTATTCATGCACTGAAATAGTTTTATGACTTAGTAAATTAGTTTAACATGGCTTGACTTGACTATTGTAAAATAATGATAAGTTTTTCATTGTCTGGTATAATGGTATAATTTCATAGCATTTTTCTCAGCTACTCTGACAAGCATTGGCTTGAAACTTGGTATTTAGGTTCAACTAGGAATCCTATAGGGAGCTTATTGCATTAAGGTCTGCAAGTTATCTATGTTTTACAACTTATATTCGGACATTGCTCGACATAGTTGTGTATTTAGTCACATTTTCTGAGCAACTATTGATAGCATCCACTTGAAACTTGTTTTAGAGGTTCAACTAGTGGGTCATACAATTTAGGTCAGCAAGTTATCTACTTCTTTTTTTACAACTTTGTTCATTTTTGTACATTGTCTGAAAAAGTGCATTGTCTGATAAAGTGGTATACTTTCATTGTACTTTTTCAAGAATTATAAAAAGCATCCAAACTTGGTACCTGCATGACAATTACTGAATATATGTCTGCAAGTTATCTAGTTCCTATTGTATGACTCAAACTTTCTTTTTTGTGTATAGTAATGTTTTATGCCACAATTTTTAAGAATTTTTAACTGTTAGGATATTTTAAGGAAGTGTTTCCCATTGAGAAAAAAAATATTTGGAGTGACCCAGTAGAAATTTATATACTGTTTATGTAAATGATTTTAAATAAATTCCGACTGATTTGGACAAATTCTTAAAGAAACATTAAACTTTTACCCAGAAAGACAAAGATTGTTACATGTAATTTTCTTTTTGTTATGCAAAAGTTGTTGTTAATGATTTCTTGGAGTTTCTCCAGTCAAAAAAAAAATATTGTGTGGTAATAGGTTAATGCAAGGTTATTCCCCCAAAGGTCACTGTTAGAAAGAATTGCAATTTTGAATTTTGATCAAACAACCAATTTTGTTTGACCATTGATGACCTGCCACCTAGTTATGGCATCCACATATGATGTTCTTGTTTTAAATTGAACCAACTTGAAATTGTTGTCTTCAACTTCTTTCACTTTGAACCAGTGTGACATTTTGTCATCTGGTAATGGATTAACAGAGCATATAAAAATTCCTGTTTAGAATAAATTCATAAATCAAAAACATATACCTATATTGTTAGACAAGATTTTTTGTCGAACAATAACAACAACAACAATTTGAATTACAGGGAGGCAATGGTATCCGCCATAGTGGTCCTTATTTAATCCATTACATAACAACAAAATTGTAGACTGTTCAAAACTGAGTGAAGTTGCAGATAATAATTCAAAGCATGTTAAAATTGAAAAATAAGTACCAGATAAAGTAGAAAATCAAAGCAATTCGCCCTTTTCCCATGAAGTTTTCCATAAAAAAAAATACTTTTGGATGTCAAACAGCAGGACTGTGTGGTAATGATGTGAGATTTGATATTCCATTTATCAAACATTAATTGTTATTTTCTAAAACATTTTTGATATTTATTGCTTAAAACTGTATGATTATAGGTTCAGAGTTCTTTGGGTTAAAAGTTGACAAAGTACTTGAAGCTATGAATTTCAACATTCCTCTGTTCTTCCCTTAGCCCTTTCCTGTCTTACAAAATTTTAGACCTGTCCAAATTAAAAAATTTGCAAAGACAATTTAGAGTGGATTTACTTTTAAAAAAAAGTGTTTTTTAGGGTAAAGAGTATTGTGGTAAAAGAAGAAATTGCTTGTTACGATCAATTTCTTCTTTTTCTACAATATTTTCTCAATAATGAAATCACAAAAACCAGGTATTGTACTAGAAAGGCTTAAAGTAAGACCTTTGAACTGTATAGTTTTGACAGTCTGAGCTCCCATTATTTTGTGAGTATCAAGACTGAGTAAAGGGTGTCTTTTAACTTTTTATATATATATTACCAGGACAACAAGAAGAACAGATGTTGGCAGGTGCCTCTGGTTCTAGAGTGTCTAGAAAGACAAAAACATTGCAGGATCTTTTCAGGCCCCCTATTGACCTAACATACAAAGGAACATTTGCAAATGTGAGTCGACCTTTTTTCCTGCACTCCATTCGACAATATCATCATTTATACTGCCCACAATGAAACTATAGGGGGAAGAATTAATTTATTCTCAGACATTGCCTGGTGTAGTAGTATGTTTTTGTCACACTTTCCTCAGCAACCATTCATAGCTTCGACTTGAAACTTTTATGTGGAGGTTCATCTTTTGGCCCTCCATTGCAATTACAAATTTAAGGTTCACAATTTATCCACTTTCTGTTTTTAGCTCCACTGGCTGAAGACCAGGGAGATATTGTCATGGCGTCCGTCGTGCGAGCGAGCGAATGCCGTGCGTGTGTGCATCTGTCCGTCCATTCATAAATTTTTCTTTAAACATGTTCTCCTCCTAAACCAATGGGCTGATTTTAATGAAACTTGGCAGAAATGTTCCTTTGGCCACCCTCTTTTTAAATTAATATGGGTGTGGCAGGGCAGGCTTATTTTCACTTTAAAATCTTTAATAATCTTCTCGCCCCAAACCATTTGACCAATCTCAACAATACTAAGCATGAATGTTCCTTGGGTGACCCTTTACTTGTATTGTTCATGAAATTTTGATTGCACCCTTAAATTGGGCATGGCAGGGTGGGGCTTTTTTTTTTTACTCTAAAATCTAAAAAATTCTACTTCCAACTCTTTTCACCAAATTTCAATGAAACTGGGTATTAATGTTCCTTAGGTGACTCTTTACTCAAATTGTTCATGAAATTTTGATGGGCCCATAAATATGTGCTTGGCAAGGCATGGCCAATTTTCATTTTGAAAACTTATTAAATCTTCTCCCTATTGATTGGACTAATTTCAATGAATCTTGGTATGAATGTTCCATGAATGACCCTTTACTTAAATTGTTCCTGAGAATGTGTTTAGAATAATTTAGTTGTTGAAATCACCTAAATGTTGGTATTGTTGGTATTGTTGGTAAAGGGTATGGGAGAAATATATTCATTTAACAATTTTGAGTTAAATAAGTGTCATGGCACTGTCTATCACGCTTGTTTTGTCAGTGCATGCGTCTGTCTGTCCGTGCCTAAACTTTTTCTTCAAACATCTTCTGCTGCCAAACCAATGTACCGATTTCAACCAAACTTGTTAGAAACCCTTCTTTTAAATTGTTCAGGAAATTTTCATTGGTCCATAAATGCTTGTGTGGCAGGTCGGGGCTTATTTTCACTTTAAAATCTCAAAGAATCTCCTTCTCCTAAACCAATGATTAAATTTCAATGGAATTTGGCATGAATATTTCTTGGGTGAGCTTTTATTTAAATTGATTAAAGAACATGATTGGCCCTTCATATATGGGCATGGCTGGGTGGGGCTTATTTTCACTTTATGAATTTATCCTCCTTGACCATTGAGCCAATTTATATTAAACTTTGCATGAATAGTTGCTTGCTGACCCTTTACTTTTACTTAAGTAGAAATATTGATTGGCCAACAAATAAATGCATGGCAGGGCTAGGCTTAGTCAAAACTTAACCCTTGTGCTACCAAATTAGTGGAAAATAGACAGGAGTGTAACCAATTAGAACAAGGGAGAGAACAATGTTTAAAAGTGTAAAAGGTCATCTGCTTAGTAATTTGAGGTAAAATGAGTTTAAGAAAGTAAACTGTTCTATAGGTGAAAATCTGGAGATGTTAAAGCCAGTGGAGCAATACAGGCCCTCTTGGGCCACTTGTTGGAATTAAATCTTTTCAAAAGTTGCCTAGTTTAAAGGTCTATTCTTTTTGCATTTTTCTCAGTGACTACAATGGAATACCTATACCTCAAAGTTCGGTGGAGTTACGAGAAAAACTTCGATGTAGAGATAGTTGGACGTGTAGATAGTTGAATATTTTCCATATACGTCCAAAATGACGGCGAAATACTGTAGTCACAAATCATTTGTACTAGTAAGATTATCTAATCGAATGAAAGATATAGCTATGATGTATTTGTCTTAATTTCTGTTTTTAATATTCTTATTACTATCACTTGTAGCTAGAGCTTCGTTTCGATTGCGTAGTTCGTCAATTTTCTCTTTCCCGTTGAAATACCCAAGTATTAATCTGGATTGGTCACCGGGTCCTTCCATTAGCGTGTCACATTGATCAAATTTGCTTGCCATCCCCTAGGTAGATAAGGTCCGTCACCAAACAAGTTCTGCGTTGTATGGATGTAAGATACCTCTTTTGTAATTGTAAAATTCCATTGTAACATTGTCTCCACTTCACTCAATCTTTCATCGGACTGTCAATCTAGAGGTCCTGGGTTCGATCCCCGACGGCGGCACTCATCCTCTCTGACTATTTGTCTCTCACCAATGGGTCAATAATCATAGACCTATGTGGGATAGCAGCTGGAGGCTAGGAAGGGATGTAATGGTAGTACTGGTGTGAGAAATACCAGGATTTCATTGTTAGGTGCTCCAGCCGCCGCGATATAACTGAAAGATTGTTGAAAGCAGCCTAAAATCCCATTCAAACAAACAAACTCAATCTTTCAAATTATCAGATCGCAGTCAAAAAATCAAACAAAATAAAGTTAGCAATTGGTATCCAATACCGTAACACACTCTTTGCTAGCCTCAAGCTGTTATCCCACTTAGGTTTACGATTAGCCACCAATTGGTGAGAGATTAACGTTGGAATGGGGATCAAACCCATGACATCCCATTATTGAAGATGAGGAGTCTGATGCACTACCGACTGCGCTATGACGGCAGCAAGCATTGATGTTTAGTATTATACTAATTGCATATTTCAGGCGAGAGAGGCAGGCATAACTCAGGGTAAATGGTTGATGGTCAACATACAGAATGTTCAGGAGTTTACTTGTCAGGCATTAAACAGGGATGTGTGGAGTAACTCTGCAGTGAAGGCTATCATTAAAGAAAACTTCATTTTCTGGCAGGTTGGTTGTTACAGATTCTTATCTAAATCTAATATTTAAGGACATTCAAATTCCAGCCATGCGCCTGGCTACATAACATTTTGATGGTTCAGTGTGAAATATGTTTATGTTTATAGGCAGTTACAACTGTTTCCTGCTGAACCATCGATTTGTTATTAGGCGAGACAGGCTTTGTATGGGGTGTTGTATCAATATTGAAAGTCTTTTTCTTAAAATGTTTTTTCTCTTCTTGTAGAAGCTTAGGTATGACTTTGAGACAAAATGTGATGATAATACCTTTAATCCATTACAAGACAAAATTTGAGACTGGGTCTTATTGAAAGAAGATTCAGAGGACAATCTTTAGCTGATGAAAATTTTAAAAAGGATAAATCACCATTTAATACAGTCCTCCATAATCCAGTTTTTTATATCCCAATAGAAAAAAAGCTTTAGAAATCACTGTGGAAAATGTAGAAATTGCTTGTTAGAAGTAATTTTGTCATTATTCACAAAGTTTTTTACCCCAAATGACAAATATTTTTGAAATTTCAAAACATATAAATTGTTGTATCCTACTTCCTTGAATTTGTACCAGTTTGAAATTTTGTTGTGTGGGGAATGGTTTAGGTAGAAACTTTGTGGACAATGTTTATGTTATATCTTTTTTTTAGCTCAGCTGTTTTTGGAGAAGTTCTGAGGTATTGCAAAACCTTGTCATCATTTGTATAGTTGTTATTGTGGTTGTTGTCATTGTTCAAAAACCTTTGCACTTTTTAGCTCACCTGAGCACGTAGTGCTCAAGTGAGCTATTGTGATCCCCTTTTGTCCAGCGTCCGTCCGTCGTGCGTCATCCGTCAACAATTTCTTTAAACGACATCTCCTCCCAAACCACTTGGCTGATTTGAACCAAATTTGGCAGAAATGTTCATTAGGTGGTCCCCTTCAAAAATAGCTAAAAGAATTGAAATCCGTTAAAAACTCTCGTTGCCATGGCAACAAAAGGGAAATTTTAAAATAATCTTTAAAAATCTTCTCCTCCTGACCCAGAAGGCGTAGAGCCTTGATATTTGCATGAAGCATCAGTATATTGACCTCTTTCAAAATAGCTAAAATCATGATCCTCGGGTCCCCAGGGGGGGGGGGGTTATATAGAAATAAAGAACAATTTTTCAAATGACATCTCCTCCCAAACCACTAGGCCAATTTGAACCAAATTTGGCAGAAATGTTCTTTAGGTGGTCCCCCTTAAAATTAGCTAAAAGAATTGAAATCTGTTTAAAACCCTGGTTGCCATGGCAACAAAAGTGAAATTTCAAAATAATCTTTTAGAATCTTCTCCTCCTGATCCAGAAGGTGTAGAGCTTTTTATATATTGCATGAAGCATCAATATATTGATATCTTACAAAATAGCTAAAATCATGATCCTCGGGTCTCCAGGGGCGGACCCAGGGGGGGGGGGGGGGTATAGGCATGAAGCATCAGTTCACAGACTACTTATTTCTGAAATTATAACCCATGGAAAAAGTTTTTTCCTTCTTTCAAATCAGCACTAAAGCCTTGGAATTTGTAATTTAGACTAGGATCCCCAGGTTCATAGTCTTTATATGTAATTGTGGCCCACTTGTTTCATAATCCTAACCTTAACATGAAATTAGACTGTTGAAAGAAAAAGAGCCTTTATCTCAGGTGAGCGCCCCAGGGCCAATGGCCCTCTTGTTTATATATTTATGATACTACTAAGGGCATTCATTTGAAATTTAGAATATAAATTCACTATCAAGAAAGCAACCTATACTATTAAGAGAGATAACTCAGAATACATGTTTGAAAGACGTTTGCCCCTTTTTTGACTTAGATTTTTTTCTACTGATATTATTATCCAGCATCCAAAATCCAAGCATCAGGCACCATGCATCAGGCAGTGATGCTCTAAAGGTTTTACTTTGTGAGATATAGGGAAAGTTGTTAAAAGCAAGATTATGTGGAAATGGGTTTATTCATCATTGTGGCTCTCATGTTATAAAAAGAGAATGGTACAGGTTTTGATAGTTACCTATTGATAAACTTGTTGAAACCTGCACAATGGCATGTAAGGGGTATGATGGTTTCACAAAGTCTGTCTGTCCATCTGTCTGTCTGATAATATATCTGTAACTCATAAGCTATTATTCAGGAACTATGATTATCACTCAAATGTTTCTATTATCCCAAGGTGCCCTATTGTTTTTGGTCCACTTTTCAAGTCAAACATAATTGTCAAGGTTTTTGTATGTCATTGTTGAATAGATTACATACCTGAAGCATGTTGTACAACCTGTCTATATTATCTAGGTATACCACGACAGTGAAGAGGGTGAGAAGTATGCCCAGTTTTATAAAATAGAAGATTGGCCCCATGTCTCTGTCTTAGATCCTCAGACAGGAGAAAAACTGGTCACCTGGTCAAATATAGACTCCATTACCTTCTGTGATTTAGGTAGGTTTGTCATAAAGAATTATAATTTATCTACTCTACTCTTAACCCTTGTCATGCTGAATAAAATCCTTTTTAAAAATGCTGTAAAATCATAGGACTGAAATCACTGGAAGCATTATCTACAGGTCAACATTTCATTTGAAACTGATTTTAAAAACAGTTCTGGCTTTGAAGAGGCTAGGAGGTGGTGCAGACTAAGAAGCAATTGAAATTTTAGTCAGATTGGGTTAGAAACTAAGTCAGGTAATATTTTGGAAAAACCTTGTGGTTACTCTGGAGGATATCTGTTTTTACCAGACTTACTGAAAATAGGTTAGATTATTGGTCTAGATAAAATCTCAGATCTATCAAAATGAAGTTACTTTGGGTCAACATCAGATCACTAGGACAAATATTTTGTTTGGATAAACCTTTTCACTAGATTACAATGTCAAATATTAAAGAAATCTACGCAAACTATGTCAGTCACTTTTTACACTCAATAGACAGGAAAATGGGTCTGACTGTTTGCCTAGACTGAAGATCAATTTTATCACCAGATTAGCCCATGTCATGCTGAATAATATCTGTTTCAAAAGATACATTTAAATCAAAGGACTGTAAGCACTGCAAACTCTTCAGAGAAATAATATTTCTTTAGTCGATTAATTTTTTAACAACTTCTGCTCAACAGGAACAAGCAGGTGGTGTGGACTAAGATCGGACTGCATGTATATGCAGGCCGATCTTTGTCTATGCCTCCTGCGAAAAAACAAGAATATTCCAGGTTCAGCATGACATGGGTTAAGTTACTTGTTTTGCAAGAAAATATTTGAGCCCACTTACAACATTTCCAATGGTAATATGCATGTTTATTAAAGACTTGGATCAGCCTGTCCGTTATTCAATCTTGTCAGGATCTGCACTCTGTAGATAGTTACTGACTCAGTTTCAATACATGAACAGTAAATAATCTAAATTTATTGCACCAGTATTCAGGCTAAGCAAGTCTTTGTTTCAAATAAACATGAATATTATATATCAAACGTGCTGCCAGTAGCACATCAGACTCCTAATCTTCAATAAGGGATATCATTGGTTCGATCCTAGGCGGCGGCACATATCCTTTTTGACATTGGTCTCTCATCAATGGATGGATAATTGTAAACCTAAGTGGGATAGCAGCTGGAGGCCAGGAAAGGATGTAGTGGTAGTACTGGTGTTAGAAATACCAGTAATCCATTGTTAGGTGCTCCAGCCACCGAGGTATGACTGAAATACTGTTAAAAGTGGCATTAAACCCCATTCAATCAATCAATTTATTAAACATATTATTTATATTTCTCTCTAGTAACAGAGTTCTTGTCTACACATCCAACGATGGAAAGCCAATCACCAGCAGCTAAGCGTGCCAAAAGGGTATGTGTTTTTGCAATCAGTCCATGTATTCGGAATTTTTAAGCCCTTTGTTTTCTATTTAATTAAGAGATGAAGAGAATATTTTTTGTTTTCATGGAGGTATGAACCGAAAAACCTAATCACACTATATGAATACGCGAAGCGGATTCATACATTGTGTGATTAGGTTTTTCGGTTCATACTTCCATGAAAACAAAAATTATTCTCTTCATTTCTTATAATTTAATAACATCGAGCAAAAAATGCAACAACTATACAAATTTTGATACATTTTTGCATGGAACTATTTTGTGCGGAAGCATATAAAATGGCTGCGTGCTCAAAATTTTGTTCATGGAGGTATGAATTAAATTTTTCGACCAATCTTATCGCTCGTTTTTGAGACGAAACTAACAATTAAATTATTGACATTTGATAGTCAGAATGGTATACCAAAGTGATAATTTTTGACCAACATGTTGAGACTCATGTGTGTCACTTATCACCATCATGGTCATGTTCTTGCCATTATCAAGCACTTGGAATAGTCTTTTTTTGCAAGACATCTTTAACCCTTTCCCACTCAGTGATGCCTTTGGACGCCCCCAAGGAATTCCACCTTTAGTAAACAAGGTGGAAAATGAAGAAATTGCTTGTTATAAGCAATTTCTTCATTTACCACAATGTTTTCTACCCAGAAAGTTGAAAAATCCAAATTTCATTAACTATAAATTGTCGTCTGCAACTTCTTTCAATTTTGTCCAGTCTAAAATTTCACTGTGTGGGAATGGGTTAATGTCTAGGCCTATCAGCACTTCAGTAAATATATAGTGAGCTATATAAAGCTGTAAAGGGCTCCCATGAGTCAATTGCTGCAATTTCTTAATCAAAAGTGATCTGGTATTTAACCCTGAAATGATCAGATTTCAGTATCTTGTATGGGCTATCGGGACAAATCCCTAGATTCAAGCGAATTCAGAAATGAAGCCTCTAGTATGCACAAGATTTTACTTTACCTAGTGTCCTAGTTTATAGCTCAGATGAGCATGTTGGGCTCAAGTGAGCTATTGTGATCACCTTTTGTCTGTCGTCTGTTGTGCATTGTCTGAAAATAATTTCTTTAAACATCATCTCCTCCCAAACCACTGGGCCAATTTGAACCAAATTTGGCAGTAGTCCTTAGATGATCCTCTTTAAAATAGCTAAAAAAATTGAAATACGTTGAGAATTCTGGTTGCCATGGCAACAAAAGTGAAATTTGAAAAAAAGTATCCTAAAAAATCTTCTCCTCCTGACCCAGGAGGCATAGAGCCTTGATATTTTGCGTCAAGCAATAGTATATTGACCCTAGGGTCCAGAGGGGTGGAGCCCTTTTAAACAACATCTCCTCCCAAACAATAGGGCCAATTTGAACCAAATTTGGCAGAAATGTTTCATGGTTGGCCCTGTTTGAAAATAGATAAAAAAAATGAAACCATTGAGAATTCTTTTTGCCTTGGCAACAAAAGTGAAATTTTAAAATTATCTTTAAAAATCTTCTCCTCCTGACCCAGCAGGCATAGAGCCTTGATATTTTGCATGAAGCATCAGTATGTTGACATTTGAACCAAATTTGGCAGAAATGTTCCATGTGTGGCCCTGTTTGAAAAAAAAAGCTGAAAGAATTAAAATTTTTTGAAAACTTGTTACCATGGCAACAAAAGTGAAATTTTAAAATTATCTTTAAAAATCTTTTCCTCCTGACCCAAAAGGTGTAGAGCCTTGATATTTTGCATGAAACATCAGTCTATTGACCTCTTTCAAAATAGCTAAAATGATGACCCTTGGGTGCTCAGGAGTGAAGCCCTAGGTGGATAGGGTTTATTTAGAAATAAAGAATGATTTCTAAACAACATTTCCTCCCAAACTGTTGGGCCAATTTGAACTAGATTTTGCAGAAATGTTTCTTATGTGGCCCTGTATTAAAAAAGCTAAAAAATTGAAATTTGTTGAGAATTCTGGCTGCCCTGGCAACAAAAGTGAAATTCTAAAATTATCTTTAAAAATCTTCTCCTCCTGACCCAGAAGGTGTAGAGACTTTATATTTTGCACGAAACATCAGTATATTAACCTCGTTTAGAATAGCTAAAATCATGATCCTCTGGTCCCCAGGGGCAGAGTCCCAAGGTTTTTTTTGTTTTTTTTATAGAAATAAAGAATGATTTCTAAACAACATCTTCTCCAAAACCGTTGGGCCAATTTGAATCAAATTTGGGAGAAATGTTCCATTGGTGGCTCCGTTTGAAAAAAGCTAACAGAATTGAAATTCATTGAAAACTCTGGTTACCATGGCAACAAAAGTGAAATTTTAAAATATTCATTAAAAGTCTTGTTGGTGATCCTCTTTAAATATAGCTAAAAAATTTGAAATATGTTGAGAATTCTTGTTATCATGGCAACAAAAGTGAAATTTGAAAACATTATCTTTAAAAATCTTCTCCTCTAGACCCAGGAGGCATAGAGCCTTCATATTTTGCATGAAGCATTAGTCTATTGACCTCTTTCCAAATAGCTAAAATCATGACCCTTGGGTCCCCGGGGCAGACCCCCAGGAGGGATTAAATAGAAATAAAGATGGAAGCATGAAGAATTAGTTTATTGACTTCCTTCTTATTTCTAAAATTCATACCTATAGATCCAGAGGGGAGGAAAAAATGTTATCCCCATTTCCTTGAATTTGTCATTGAGACTTTATGATCTCCTGGTACAAAGCCTATAGATGTTTAAAGTACAGTCAGACCCACTGGTATCATAATCTTAACCTACTATTATATTAGACTATTGAAAGGAAAGAGCCTATATCACAGGTGAGCGCTTCAGGGTCAATGGCCCTCTTGTTTTACTCTTAAAGCGGGAATATCAACCTGACCGAAATGTTGAGAAACATTCTGACCAAATATCAGGACATTTGTGCCAAAAGTAAAGTCTCACAGGTGTTAATAAGATAAGTTCTGACCTAGTTACTGAGCTTTTGACACAGTGCAACCCAATATCAAACTTGCACAAGATATTGAGACATACATTCTAAAAAGAAACAAGGCTGTTTGAACCCAAAATTCTACCTCTATAGTTCACAAAAGCTTTTTCTAAGACTTGACATAATGACATAAGTTTTGAAACATCTTGATACAATAACTATTTTGACTAAAATATCATGGAATTTCTGACAAAATATTAAAACAATTGAACCAAAGTTGAAGCTAAGAATGCAAACATGGTATTTAAAAAAACTGATCTAGTGATCTAGTTTTTGACCCAAAGTGACCAAATTTGTGAGCTTGTATGAAATATCATGGAGACAAGCATTCTGATCAAATATAAAAGAGTTTGAGGGAAAAATGTGGCCTCTAGGGTCACATAAGATAGTCATAAGTTTTGAATATGTCTCCTAGTTTGTTACCCAAAGTCACCCACTATAGATCTTAATAGAGACAATATGGAGACAAACATTTTAATCTTTTTATGAAAGATCATGCCATACCTGATTGTGAACAAAAAGTTTCTCTTCATCCATGTAAGGCATTCTCAATAAATCTTATCTGAAAGTACACACTTGGTTTGATTTGTTCGTACTCGTCTTCGTGAAATGAACAGAGGAGCTGTCATTTTCTGAAGAATTACAAACTCTCTATAGGTTTTTTAGGTTTGGAATATTTTTTAGCCATTCATAAAATTCTTGCACTTACACTTAGTTTAAAAAAATATGTAAAGGTAGATGTTTGAATTTTTTCTTATTTTCTGGTATGTAATAAAAGGAATTCTACAATAGTCTTTCTTTCTTAAAGGTGGTATTTTGTCTAATAGCTTGTGTAGAATACCATTTGACTCAACCTTTGGTCTCATCAAATAGTATTCTATACAAGCTGCTAGATTGACATAGGCCTTTTGCTGAATTGTAAGTGCCAACAGAGATATTGAACCATCTTGGGTCTCTCCTTAACCCATTACCAGACATCAAAATTTTAGGTTGGTCCAAATTGAAAGGAGTTGCAGACAACAATTTAACCTTTATAAAATTTTGCATATTTTTACTTTTCTGGGTAGAAAACATTGTTTAAAATGAAGAAATTGCTTGTTGCAAGCAATTTCTTCATTTTACACAAAGTTTCCCAATCTTTTTCCTTGAGGGGCGTCAAAAAGTGTCACTGTGTGGGAATGGGTTAATAAACTTTGTCCTAGGTCATTTAAATACAATATGATATTAAAGAGCTTTTATTAGCTGGATTGAAATTGTAAGTGGAGCAATACGGATTTGTCTGCCACAAATAGGTGGATAATAATCCTATGGGGGATAAGCAGCTGGAGGATAAGAAAGGATGCTGTGGTAGTATTGGTGTGAGAAATACCAGGAATCCATGTTTAGCTACTCCCGCTGCTGCAATATGACTGAAATAGTGTCAAAAATGGCATTAAATCCCAATCAAACAAAAAAGCAATACAGGCTTTCTTGGGCCTCTTATTGATAATTTTAATTCTAGCTCAAACATTTTCAATTTAATGTTAATTGGCCTTAAATGCACTAATAGTCTATAGACTGGTCCAAAATGAAAGGAGTTGCAGTGAGTTATTATTGAAAATATTTAATCTTAGAATTCTAAATAATTCATCATGATTTTCAAATTTTGAATTTCAATGATTTCACATCAAATCCCAAGTTATGGCTACTCAGCGTGATTCCAGTTCTTTAACAGAGCATTTGGAGTAAAAATTACTACAGATTAAGGTTGTGATAACTCTGTCTTACCTAGAGTCCTGTTTACCTTGCTTTTCTCTTCTTCAGGAGGACAGTATAGTGGATGCATCAGAAGATGACCAACTCCAGGCAGCTATTAAAGCATCTCTTACAGATGTTCATAAACCTCAAACACAAACCTGTACTGCTGATAGTGAACCAGGGTCGGACAGTGATCTGGAGACATTCACAGACTCTGATGATAACTCAAGATTGTCATTCTCAAAATCAAAAAAGTCAGACAAAGTTTCTCAATCTCCCATAAAGTCATCACCATCATCAAAAAGGAAAAGTAGTGTTACATGTAGAAGTGATTCACCAAGTCTCAGTGATAATGAAATCTCAAGGAGACGGAAAGGACGCAGTTGTTCCCCAAAAACTCAAACAAGTGCTAATAATTCCTCTCCCAAAAAGAGTTCTAAATGTTTGTCACCAAGTCGAAATTCTTCCCCATCATTAGTTAAATCCTCTAGTCCCATCAAGAAATCAGAAAGTATTCATAATGACGTTCATCCAGCTGTGATAGAGAATGTTCGTAACAGTTTGGATCAAGAAGATAGTGTAAATTCAGATCAGACTGCTGATAAATCTGTTAGTGATAGTTGTAATACAAGTGACAGTACAACTAGTATAGACGACAGTCTCTGTCAGGATACCAGGGATTATAAAGCTTATCTTGGAAAGGAAACTGGTGAGTTTTCAATAGCTGTTACTTTATCATTTAATAGACTTAATCTTTAACACATTACCAAAAGACAATTTTTTTTTTTATAGTATTTGAAAAATCTGTGTCTTTGTAGGTAGAAAACATTGTAGTTAGTGAAGAAATTGCTTGTAACAAGCATTTTCTTTTTTTTTTTTTCATTTCAATGTTTTTCAAAGCTTTTTTCATGAGGTGCATCAAAAAGTTGGAATGGGTTTAAACTTGGCAAATTTAAATAGATACAATTTAAGTTTACATTATTATGAAAGCTGATAAAAAAAATTCCTAAATATGTATTAGAAAATGACAGAAGCCTCAGAAATTTCATGTCATGGCATCAATAGATCATGACCTAAGCTGTGTTCATGTTGTTTGTCTTTCTGCCTTTCTGTCACAAAATTATCCCTGAAACTAAATATTTTTCATATTTTTCTGTAGCTTGATTACCTATTACCCTGCGGATCTCATATGTAGTGTACATGTGGCATTTGGCCATTTGTCTTATGGTTAAGGTCAAAGTAAATTTTTTAACTCCTATTCCAAAAGAAAAGTAAAAATAGATAAATAAAACAAAAAATGAAAAAACACTATTTCTATAAATTAGTTACCATTTGACCTAGATGACTAGTATTTGGTGATCAGGTCACATTCTAGATGCCATGAAAGTCTTATGGTTAAAGTCAAAGTCAAATACATTAACAAACTTTATCTGAAGATGTAAGTTGAATGCCTAGCTTCTGAAATTACCATTTCAAATAACTTCACCAGTATTCTATTTGCAGTAATAATATAAATTTCCAAATAAGTTTAAGGATCCCCCTTTAGAGTTTTTGTTATTGTATGAATATTATTGTAAGTCTGAAGGAACAAAAGATGATTTCAGACATTCAAACTGTTGTAAAGATAAAATTTGCCAGACCCAACAGTTCTTTGTTGGTCATGTCTAAGGTCCTTTGCCATGCAAGTATGGTATAATATGATACAGCCTGATATTGCATCACCGTTTATAGGGCTTTGGGCAATTGGTTCATGTTCATGGATAACAATGTATGCCATCAAAGGGCTCACATTCCCTGACCATGAGGGTAAATAGTGTATGTATGGAGTGGCAAGTCTGTACCTATGACCTGAAACTAAGCAATCCTGTATTGCGTTTCAGTCAGATATGAGTTAGTGCTCCACCTCATGCACCAAAGACCCAGGAGGATCTTTGGGAGGGATGGACAAGAATCTATAATCAGATCAGAATTTTAATTTCAAGTTTCTGTTCAAGGTGAACATGCGTTATAGAGGAAAGTACAGGACATTCATGATCTTTGTTATCTATTGACCAATGATAATTTCAAAAGGATGTACCCTACCAACCTATCCCTGACAAAGGCCAAGGGGGTTAAATGGCTAAAATGAAGAGTTTTGGCTCTTGTATCTTCATATCCCTGACTTCTGGACAATAACAATTTTATAATGTATTTTTGTCCCAAATGTGTCAGATTGTTATGATTAAAAAAAGAAATGGCAATTTTTTGTTGGAAGTCACTGATTCGGAAATAAAAGCTCATTTTTCTGTTTCAGATGAGAAAGCCACATTGATGCTGCGATTTCCAGATGGGAACAGAGAGAAACTGTCCATTCCATATACATCCAAATTACTGGTAGGTCTTAACTTTGAAATTCGCTTTAAAGTGCCGTCTGCAATTGACAAGTCTGAAATTTAAAAAAAAAACAGAAAACGGTAAGACAATTGAGATAAAGACCAGTTATCTGTTTTTGTATATTTTCAGGCTGTGGTGCTATTTGCTGGTTCTAAAGGTTTTTCCAATGAAAGATTTGAGTTGGTTGCTCATTATCCCGTAAGGCAGCTCTCCAAACTCGACTTTGACTCGACTCTCAAGGAAATAGGCCTTCATGCTCAAGAAACTATATTTGTGCAGGCTCGATCATGATTATGTTTGACCAGTGAGGACTAGCAGTTCAAGATGATGATCTCATTTTTAAAAAGCCTGAAAAGTCTTATTATGTTATATTGGAATAATTTAATTGTTAGTTTTTCATCTATCAAAAACAAGTGGTCTGATTGGCTGAAAAAAAATCGTACCTCCATGAACAAATTTGGAGCACGGAGGTATTTTGTATGCTTCCGAACAAAATAGTTTCATACAAAATGTATCGAAATTTGTAAAGTATTTAGTTTTTATGCTCAATGTTATCAAATATAAGAAATTAAGAGATTTTTTTTGTTGTTGTTTTCATGGAGGTATGAAATGAAAAACCTTATCACACTTAAGTATGATTCAGCTTTGTGCATTTATACAGTGTGATTAGTTCATTCCCTTAATACCTCCATATAAGCAAAAGTATTCTCTTCATCTCTTAGATGAACTAGAACCTGTCACATTAAATCTCTTTGATGTCTAGTTGTACATGAGACAAAAGTTATTTTCATCCCTCAATTCGATTTTGAAATATATCCCCTTAACTTTGCAAATTGCTTAAAATACAGTGTGGGTTTTTTTTAATGACAACCCCCCTCAGGCTTATATGCACCACTTTGTGAAGCTCTTAATACCTAAATTCTCTCAATCTTTGTGAAAATGTAAAATAATCAAACTTACATTAATTTATTTGAGTATTAAAACAGTTACCCTTTAGAAATTGTAAATTCTGCTGTATTTTGACCGAGTCGATACATTCCACCCAAACTTATTTTAAGAAGGTTTCATCCCTAATAGTCAGTTGTTATGGATGTTGAGTACAGTGCTTAAAGAAAATATGTGAAAAATGAAGAATTGTTGTTTAAGCAATTTCGTCTTTAAACAGAATGTTTCTGTAGCTAATTGACCAATCGCTGGCCCCGCACACTTACTCTGTTGGCCCCACCAATTGACTCTGACAGGAAATCTTGCTTTGATATTTCACAGCGCAGGCCTAGTAAAACTTTAAAAACCTTTAATTTCAGAGTAAACCTTTAAAACCTTTACATTTCCCCAGAAAACCTTTAAAATGCAAAAAAATGCTTGTTATTCTCACTCAAAACCTTCATATTTGCTCTGACTGGTTGCCATGCTAGCTTAAAGCAAGTAATGGATATTGTTCTGCATTTTCCCTTCTTTTATGTGTAGTTAAATGGTAAATAAGTATACACATGAAATTAGGTATGTATTATATTGCCTGATTCAAACAGTAAATAACATCAAAAAATGACTTTAGTATGACTGTGTTTAATACAGAAAGAGAACTTTGACGAAAAAAGCCTTTATTTACTCTTTATTTTTATCTCACCTGAGCACAATGTGCAAGATGAGCTTTGTGATCAGTCATTGTCCGTCGTCCGTCTGTCTCTCCGTCTGTCCACAATTTCTTTAAAAATCTTTTCCTCCTAAACCAGTCGGCCAATCAGGCTGAAACATTGCAGGGATGTTCCTTGAGTGAAGTTCTACAAAAGTTGTTAAAAGAATTTCATTCTGTGAAAAACTCTGGTTGCTGTGGCATTTGAAAAGGGGAAATTTTTGTAAATCTTTAAACAAGTGGGCCAATCAAGCTGAAACATTGCAGAGATGTTCCTTGGGTAAAGCTCTACATAAGTTTTTAAAAGAATTTCTATCCGTGAAAAAATCTGGTTGCTACGGCATTTGAAAATGGGAAATTTTAGTCAATCTTTGAATTTCTTTTTCAGAAACTGCTAGGCCAAAGGCATTTATATTTCATATGTAGCTTAATCATATGGTTCCCTACCAAGTTTTTAAACACGCCCCTGAGGTCCAAAGTTCGGAAAAATGCTTAATTAGAGCAAGTTCAAAAGACTTCCGGTGGCCGTCATAGCACAGTTGGTAGCGCGTTGGACTGTCATTCTTGAGGTCCCTGGTTCAATCCCCGACGGCAGCACTCATCCTTTCCGACTATTTGTCTATCACCAATGGGTCGATAATCGTAGACCTATGTGGGATAGCAGCTGGAGGCTAGGAAGGGATGTAATGGTAGTACTTATGTTAGAAATATAAGGAATCCATTGTTAGGTGCTCCAGCCTCCGCGATATAACTGAAAGATTGTTGAAAGCGGCGTAAAACCCCATTCAAACAAACAAATCAAAAGACTTCCCCTTGTAAAATATATGATCTAGGACAATCATATCTAATATGTAGCAAAACCAGAAGGTTTTGTACTACATCACTCAAAATGTTTCCCCTAGGACCAAACACGTCTCTGCACTAGGGGTCCAAAATAGGGAAAAACGCAAAATTTGAGCAAGTTAAAAAAAATTCATTTTAAGGCCGAGGGCTTTTATATTTGGAATTTAGCATAGCCTGGCTGTTATCCATCAATTTTGATTAAATTATGCCTGTAGGTTAAAAAGAAAAACCTTCCCTGGGTGCCAAAAGTTTGTAAAAATGCGGAATTAGACCATGTTCAACAGACTTCTCAACCAATTCTACAGAGTCTAAGGCATTCATAATTAGTATACAGATGGTTCTCTACCATGCTAGCTAAAATTTTAGCCGTGGGATAAAACAAGGCCCTGCCCCAGAGGTCCAAAATTTGGGAAAACGCCCAATTAGGGCAACTTTAAAAGTCTTCTCCTTCTAAAATATAAGGTAAAGGATATTCGTATTTGATATGTGGCATTACTACATAATTTTGTACTTTATTACAGGAAAATATGCCCTTAGGATTAAAAAAAGGTCTCTGCGTAAATCGCTTACTTTGAAAATTCTTCTTCTTAAATATAGGGCCTAGAGCATTTATATTAAAATCATAGCATAACATTATTTACCACATTTATATCCTTTGGACAAAAATGGCACTTCCAAAGGCATCCAAAGTTCAGAAAAATGCTCAATAAGAGTATGTTCAAATATGCATTCATATTTGGTTTACAGTAAATCCAGATAGTTCTCAACGGTTGCTAAAATTATACCCATTGGGTCAAAATAACCCCGCCCCAGAGGCCCCAAGTTTGGTGAAGTGCTCAATTAGAGCTATATCAAACTATTCTCATCTTTGCAATGGTCTACATTAAAAGAAGTTGCAGACGGTAATTAACCCTTGTCTTTTTTGCTCAAGTTGTTTCTTTTTTTATACAAAAAAGTACTGTAATTTGCAGATGCCTCAGGTAAGCAATTTAGGACCATCATGGTCCTCTTGTTGACATATTTTACACTAAAAGGCCTTTTTTCCATACATTGGAGCCTTTATAAAAAAATTTTTTTGTTTTGTTTTGGCCTGCTAGGAGGCCTGCACAGCATTACTCTGCAAAATTAATAGCCATCAGCATGTAACAAAAAAAGTAGAATAGTTGGTTGGCAACCTAAACATCAATACTACACTTTTAAATAATGTACTCTATTTCGATATTTCGGCTAATGCCTTTTTCAAGAAATAACTCATGGAAATGTCACATCTACATCTTTACACTCTTACTATGCTGCCATATTGAATATTTGTTTTGGACGTCGCCGCTGGAAACATGACGTCATTTTGGCGTAATCAGTGTGACGTCATCCGGCGAATTGACGTTGCTATGTGTAAGGTCACAATTTGGCGCAATTAAGTCATTGAATACTGTTGGGAGAGTCCTCATGCTATTTTTAATGTTGCAGCCACTCGGTTTAGCTGTCTTAAGCCTCTGAATCCACAATCCCTCATGTAACTGGCGCTCTGTCCTTTCAGCCCCGTAGCATTTTCGTAACACAGCTACAGATACGTCATCTACGGAGTGATTTTTCATACCAAAGTGTGAATTGATTGGCTTATCCTTCTTCAAGCGTATATCTCGCAAATGTTCCGTTATTCTAGCGTTTATCTCTCGCTCGGTCTCACCTACATATATGGTCAACTGGCACTTTTTACAAATTAAACCATATACTACATTTCTCGTACGACAGTTAGCCTCTTTTACTGTGTTGTAAGTGGAATAGCCCCTAGTATCCTGAATATCTCCTTTGTAGATTAACGGGCATATGTTACAGCTGTCGTCACATTTCGTTCTGTCTGTTTTAGTAGACTTGTTTGTCTTTCCATGCACCAACACATCGCTGAGACTAGTGTCTCTTCTGTAGGCTATGAGAGGTGGGTCCTTGAAAACCTGCTTCATTCTCTCAGAACGGTAAAGAACGGTCATATGTTGTCTCACGATCTTATGCACATCTGGTAGCAGATTGGAATATGTCATAACTAAGGGAACCCTCTTATTATTTTGGTTTTTTTTGTATTCTTTCGGAGTAGATCCGATCTTTCTAGCCTGTCGACTTTCTGTAGTTGGGATTCTATCAATTTCCCACTATAACCCCTTTTTCTCAAGTGATTTT